>CP092883.1:36379699-36441963 GCA_030710605.1 Cordylochernes scorpioides
AAAATGGAAGAATAAAATTCAGGTGAAGAGTTTCGTTTAATTTTGGTTTTTCAAGCTTTCGAGCAAATTTATTTCTCTTCAACGAGCAAAACCTTCTATGTACAATATAGTATTTGCCCGTTGAAGAGCAGGAAATTTGCTTGAAAGCTTGCAAAATTAAAAGAAACTCTTTACCTGAATTTTACTCTTCTTTTTTCAAATAATTTATAAGTAACTGTGGCGACCGCACTTTGCTTCAGCGAACTGGGACAAAGCTTCAAAACACATACGGGCAGAAGCTTGGCGAGCACGTGTTGGGAGAACACTTCATTACGCATGCGCGGGCGTCATCCAGAACTTTCTAGCGGCTGGCTACTTCCGACACTTGATCTGGCCACTCAGCGGTAAACAACAAGGCAAAAGCCGACGGCCGTTACTTCAACCGTTGTTTCTTTTCTCTCTATAATTTCTTGCTTTAAATAAATTAATTTTAATTATAATTTTATCAGCAGCCTTTCCACAAGCCACACCAGCACATCACAACAACCATCCTACATAACTATTGTTCACATAAAATGGATAGCATTGTTTGCGTTTATTTTTAAATGTGCTATGGACCTAGTGAGTTGAAAGTGAAATGATCTGTCATGGATTGCATACGCTCCTATGCTACTTTCTATTACTAGGTGATTTTGAACCTAGGCCAGAATATTCAACAACCCATGATAGCGCACGAATTTTAACTCTTTCTATTTAATATGTAACTTTGAGCCTACAGTGAACTGAAATTGAAATTATCTGACAGGAATGTTCCTTTAAAAGTTACTGAAGAGCATGATATCCTTGTATAAACCCTTCAATTTTATGTAATTTAGGTTCAAAGATTCACTAAAACTATATTAAAATGCTATCGTGGATTGTTGCATAAGATTACTTGTTCTCATAGAGAGGTTGGTGTCGTAAACAGCGTCTATTACAGACAACTACTATCCGGATTCGAATCCCCCCTATATATATATATTTTTTTTTTTATTTATTTTTTTAGAATAAAATATATTCTTCAATAGCCCCCGATTCTTGCAAAGGCTCAACCCCGCCGGTAATTAACCAATCGAAGCTCAGATATACTTGTATGTTCAAATGTCGAATCTACAAGTGTAGACATGTGGTGCACTTACAGTAAAAGCAGTCGTTAACGACCCACCATGATTATCATAGCCTGTACCATGTGTACTTGGGATGAGTATGAAAAGCTTGTCCTCAATGGTGGATTTATAACATAGAAGCAAGAATCTGGCAGTCCAAGGCACCATGTTTTGCTTCTAATTATAATTGAACTTCAGATTTTTAGCAACCTGAAATTGAAATTATCTGTTATTCAACTATATATTTATTTTTATTGATACTTTTTCATTCTGATGGAATTGAACTTGGCGAAAAACATGGCCATGGCAGCATTCTTCAAATTCTTTATGTATTTAGAGAACAATGGTTTCCGATTTCTTATTTTTCATTAACAACACTCATCGAAGGTAAATGCCTGTTTGATGACACAGTTATCATAAAATCGATCTTCTCTTACTCACTTTTATTTGTTGGCATCATCTTAGAGATGAGGGGGTCGGTGGAAGGCTGGGTAAACCGTTTGGTTTTCGACCACTAGGACCCGGGTTCGATTCCCGCATTGGGCACTTTTTTCTGTTTAAAAAAAAGTGCTCCAATGGCCCCCGATTCTTGCAAAAGTCCAACCCCACCAGCGAGTGCAAGTAACCAAACGGGGCTCTGGCATTTGTAAGTGCAAAGTCGAACTGCTTTTCACATGTGTAGACATGTGGTGCGCTTACAGTAAAAAGCAGTCGCTAACTACCCACCATGATTATCATGGCCTGTACCACGTGTACTAGGGATAAGCAAAAAAAAGATACTTAGAGATGTATCCCTCCATTTATCCAAAATAATCTCTGATATTTTAATCTTATTTTGAACAGATTATATACTATAGTATCATTTTTTTGCAACATTTTTATTGATTATATCTCTCTCTTGATTATTTGTTGGAGGGGAAGGACGCAAAGACTTGAAAGAGCTAACTACGAAGAAAAGACACAACGAAAAAAAAAATAATTCTAGTATTATTAATCTTTTTATTTACTTTCATTATGGACACCCGCTCTAGAAACGTGTACAATCCAAAGAAGGATGAAATCAAGGTCAATGACCATGTAAGACTGCAACCTGGTGCAACAATTTATATAAATGGTGTCCTATTTATTAGTTCGATGATTGATTCTCTCTTGCTTTTATCTCTTAAAGAAACGTTTGATTTTATCAAGTTTATAATTTAGTACTGAAAATATAAATAAAGGCTACCTCTCCCTACAAAATTGACGTAACGATTGAGCCATCTATTGACCGTCTCTGTACTCTAGCAGACTCGGGACCACAACGCCAACTTTTGCGAATTAACAGCGCCCACAGTAAACCATGGTTTCGGACTAATGGTCCTCGTCAGTCCAAGGCAGGCTTTTATCTCATCACAAAGGTATTTATAATATTTTGAGACTTTTTCAAAGAGGTATTTTCTTGATAAATTTTCTAGGCCAAGCTATAGTTGGAAATTTTGATGAAAGGAAATTGCTCTAAAAATGATAACGTCCCAATTTTTTTTTTTTTTTTTTGCGTATATTTTGACTAGAGAGTTGGATTTACTTTTCAGATCAAAATCTTTTCGTTAAATCTCCATTTATATTTAGTCATTCAGTTTAGAGGTTTAGATATAATCAGATTTTTCCGTCACATGTGGCTGTAGGCAAATGTGAACTCTAGTGTCTGATTATAATTTTAAAAAATCAACTAAAGGTTCGGCAAAAATCTTATTCGACAAATTAATTTCTGAACCTATTTTGTTATTTAGGTACACCCCTGAAGGACTTCAGTGAAACTTCACTTTGGAAATTATGGTCTATAATGGAATATTTTTGGACCTAGTGAGCTGGTATTACTTATCTGACATATCATGCTGGCAGGTAGCCACGAATGGGTTACAGACAATAAAAAAACGGCAATGTAGGGGATCCCATCTGGTTGGCATGGGAACACACGCCTCGCCGCTTCCTGGCGACCTCTGACCTGAATACAATTAGTGATTGTGCGGACCAAGGTAAGAGCGGAAATTAAGCCTTAATTGGTCGTCTTTTTATCTGGATCCCTTTGCCTGCCTTTTCAGCATAAAAAATTGTAAGGATTCCATAAAGACAAGGATAATAAAACTTAAATTAATTTCCGCATTTGGACCAGTTTTAAATGTTTTTAAAATTATCCACTCTAAGATTTGATGATGGAACCTTTTCTTCTTTTGTTGTCTTTTTTTTTCTCTTGAAAGTTTGATGGGATTTTTTAGCATTAAGATTCTGCAATCGACGTCTTTCATTGCCTGAATTCCTTTAGCCGAACTTCATTTTTCTTGATAATTTCAAATAGGACCGACCATTCAGGAAATTTTGATCACAAGAAAACTTCGTTTTATCGCTATTCTGGGGGCATGTCCAAAATGGCAATATAGGCACAATAAAGTTATATGCGGTATATAAAAATAGATACCATATGGTACTTGGACCAGGAAAAAACGCAATTAACGGGATAGCGGTATAACTTATTTTTATTGCGCCCTCAGTCTTTGAACGGATTCTTCTGTGGGTAACATAAGAGAAGGAAGTAGAGAAAAAAGGTTGACTAAAAAAAATAGTAAATATGTTTATAATTCATGATAAATACATACATACAATGATATATGTCGCAACTATGCAAATTGAATGCCTCATACCCTGGATCATATAAACAAAAATCGGACAAAACAGGAAAAAGAAGAATAGCTTTAAAAATAATAATATCAGAATCAACATCTTTGTGTACAATACTTTCCGTATATGATATACATTATTAAAGAACGTATATTTTGTAAAATACTTATAGATTCAATAGAAACTTCCTATTAACCTATACGTGTTCATCTTATACAGTTCTTTGATTTTTTTATTTCTTCAAAAATTCTCTATTTCGATTAATCTCTCTAAAATTTTCTTCAAATCTGAATAGCTCTATCTCTCAATATGAACTCCATCTACGTGTTGTTTAAACTTTTAAAAGTAACTTTATACACCTAATAATCGTTCGATTAGGCCTTATAGGCATTCTTCTTAAGTTTCTCAAATTGATTTTTCATTATTTTTAAACATCTTCAGATTCTTGCTTTCAATAATAAATATATATGTTATAAAAATATTTTTGATATATAATTATTGAGCATTTACTTTTTTGATACATGAATATTATGATATTGTTTGCAGTCGTAAACAGAATAATAAAAACAGTTTTAATCACAATTCGCTTTCATTGTGCTAATAAGGCATAGAATACATAATTTGAGAAAGTATTACCTGAGTTAAGGCGAGTATAGAATAAAGAAAATAAAAGATCACGTATTTCCTATCTGCAGAAAGATTTGAGGCGGTCAACGGGAAACAATTTATTATAAGTTTATATAGGGAAATCCGCGACATCTGGCGTTCAACCACACAGAGTTTTTTTTTTTCTAGAAATTATAATTTTAAAATTAAATCATTTTATATAATATATAAATATTTGTTCCTTGGAGAAATCTCCAATATTTGACCTATCTGGAAGGAATTTTAACAGAATTTAGTGTTCTGGAAGGAGTCACTGTCATAGTTTTAACCTCGGAATGTGGATAACAGACTGAATATTTTTGTGTGGAAGAAAAATGAGTACGATAATAATAATAAATTCATGAATTTCTATAGTCACTACTACTGATAATAATACACCTTTGTTGACACCAGATATTTGGGTAAATATTGTTGCATCATGGTTAATGCACCTATTTTATTTTAATTTGTAATATTATTTTTGATATATTTTAAATTCAAATTTGTATTTTTATTTATTTATTTTATTAAACAGAATATATATATCATGGTTCAAATTCACATAAATAGGTACCGCTCAGCAAGAGCAACCTAGTTCATGATAATTGAACAATGAATAATATGTGAAGGTTATTCTCATATTAAACAAATTTTAACACGGGATTCAATCCCGGTTCATGACTGTTTTTACATATAGTTTTTACACTATATAATAAAAATATAACAGTGATACTACATTTAAAACTTAAGGAGCAAACTGATCAGAATGATAAATCATATCAAGTAGATTTGGTTAGATTAGCAAGCTAAATCTAAATTAATTATAAAAATAAATAGTTGTATAGTTTTATAGTTAAGTATTCTATTAAAATTATCTTCATTATTTTGATTATTTAAATTCAAATTATAAAATTTGTAAATTGTTATTATTTAGTATAGATAGAGAGAAAAAAAATCCTTTACTTCTAAAACATCATCTAGTTAATTATATATTTATAATTAATAACAATAAAATTTAACAACGTAACGTCTTTTGTATCGGCTTTTACACGTCATTTAGACATACTCTAATCCTATATATAGAATAATAGAAGTGAGAATATATATGATAGTTAGAAAAAAGAGAGAAAGACAGAACCATGCACTATTAATCAAACTAATAATAAGAAAACAAAAAGTTTTGTAAATAAGGTAGATAAGATTGTTAGTATATATATATATATATATTTATAATTTTATATTTTATTCTTTTTTTTAAATGATTTTTTAAATTTTTTTATTTTAAAATATGAATATAAATAGTTGTATTTAGTAAAATATCTATATTATGAATTAACTTTTATTATAAGTTTGGTTATTATGTTTTGAAACCCTAATGGTAGACCAGACATATACAAAAAACTTAAATTGGAGTAATTATTGAAAAAAGAGGTCTGCTGAACCGGGAATTCTCAAATAGAAATTCAGCTTTCAACATTTCATCCCTTCTCTATTATGTCTTAGACCTCCTTTCAACCGGATTTTATGTGTTAATATAAAGTTACTTCAGTGAAACATTTATATGAACAGATATAATGTGTACCTACCTTGTCCGCGAACGCCTTCAACTGTAAACATCTATTTCTGGATGACACATGTTGTGGGGGGGGGGACAAATTTAGACCTTATATTTTGAAGTTGTAGAAAAACAAGACATTCAAAGAAGAAAGAGAAGATAGTTAAGGGAAGAAATCCAAATTTTATAATCTTTACAGCCAGTTAAATTAAAATAATTGATTCAACACTTATTCATCTTTTAATATTCCTTTAAAAAGGCAAATTATTAGAGTTTAATAAAGCTATTAATTGTGAAAATTCACTTTTATTTAATTTCCATTTTCCTCCCCAGAAATTGGAGATTAAACAAAATGAATTCTATACAATATTACTTTAGAAATCTTGTGAAAAAATCTTCAAATCAGCTATTTAATTTAAGTTTAACTAATTGTTAAAGATTATAAATTTGTAGTAGTGATTATTGAAAGAAATTATAGAAAGTTGATTTAATAAATGGATACTTCCATTTATTTTTTTTAAAGTATTTTATAATTGATATACTGTTGAAATATTTTACTTGTCTGATACTAAATTTGTTTTTAATAAATTCCATGTTTAAATTTTTAACATCTTCTATGAAATTTTCTAATATATTATTTATTCTATAAAATCTTAGAAACTGACCAAAATATATACCTTTACAACAATTTAATGAAATATTAGAATTCATATTACAGTATTTTATAATATTGAAATTATAATTACTTTTTTTATTATAAATTTTAATAGCATTATTTGTAAGGTCTATATTTAGGTCTAAAAAGTTAACTTTTTTTGTTTCTATAAATTTTTTCATTGTTCTTAAGTTTCAAGTATTTAGGATAAATTTTAGGTATTAAATTTTGAACTGTGGATTATTAAATATTATGATGTCATCTACATAACGGAACATTTGCCAGTTAACATTATTTTGTAGAAAGTATTCTCTTTCGTACCAGAATAATATTAAGTTTGCTAATAACGGACTTGAAGACGTTCCCATGGGAACTCCTTCTGATTGAATATATATTTTATTTTTAAATTTTAAAGAAAATATAATTAATTTACAGAAGGACTTTATTATCACTCCTATAGATAAATGTTCCAATAACTTATCTATAATTTGTAAAATTCTATACCACGATATACTAAAAAAGGAAATTGATAATAATCATAAATACACTTTTGCTAGAACTACAGCCACAAAAATCAAAAAAGACATCAAAAACGTTGAAAATTCACTAAAAATTTATAATCACTACAAAAATCCAAACATACCAAAGTTCTATATAATTCCTAAACTACACAAAAAACCTATTTCTTTCAGAACAATCACATCTGGTATAAATTCAGTTATAAAAAACATTGATATACAATTAGCTTCAACACTACAATTTATTATAAATAAATTAACTAATAAATATAATTATAAATTTATCGACTCAAATAAAAAAATCATTAACTATTTAATGAACAATTGGACAAACATGGAAACAGTACACACATTTGACTTTGAGGACCTATATTCTAAAATAAATTTAAGAGATCTAAATAATAAAATAACCAATTTATTTAACGAAATCATTAATGACAAAACTTTCCACATTAAAATTATTCATAACAGATATAAAACAATTAAATTAGATCTTAAAACAGCAAAAACTCTACTGGAAACATTTTTAAATTTTAACTATATAGAATTTAAAAATAAAATATATATTCAATCAGAAGGAGTTCCCATGGGAACGTCTTCAAGTCCGTTATTAGCAAACTTAATATTATTCTGGTACGAAAGAGAATACTTTCTACAAAATAATGTTAACTGGCAAATGTTCCGTTATGTAGATGACATCATAATATTTAATAATCCACAGTTCAAAAATTTAATACCTAAAATTTATCCTAAATACTTGAAACTTAAGAACAATGAAAAAATTTATAGAAACAAAAAAGTTAACTCTTTAGACCTAAATATTGTTACATCATGATTAATGGCGTATTTCTTATATTAGTTTTAATATATTTGAAATTTAAATTATATATTTATTTATTTTTATATAAAATATTCTATGATATTTATTTAAAACAGATTATTAATTTATCATCATTTGTATTTAGGTACACTGTGACTTCACTGCTCTCTTTGATGTGAGAAAATAAATAAAGGATTCTGGTGGCTACTTAAAGAAGACTTATCTCGTTATTCCCTTTTATAAATTTGTAGGATGGTTGAAACACGCTCTGGTAAGATGCAAGACCCAGCACAGGAGAGAATCCAGGCTGAAGAGTCTGCCAAGCCGCAACCTGGTGTAACAATTGGTAGAGATGCTAGTTCCGACCCAGTTGTCCTGAATCCCAACATCGACATCCCCAAGTATGATGGAACGGAAGACCCTCGCCCATGGATTGAATCTCTTGAAGAAATTGGCTTCTTGTACCATTGGGCAGACTACATTATCTCTCGTTATGCCGCCATGAACATGACGGGAAGCGCTAAAACCTGGTTGAATTTACACAAAGCTAGTTTCACGAGCTGGGAAAATATTAAAATCCGCCTCATTCAGGATTTTTCTTTGGACGCGAATAAAGAAGAACTTAGAATGAAGCTCAACAGAATGCAACACTGGAATGAACCAGCAATCAGGTTCGCGGAAGACATTCTAGTGTTGTGCAACAAGGTTGACCCCGCAATGGAAGAAGAAACAAAAATTGAACATGTTATTGGAGGACTGAAAAAAGAGTACTCATTCGCGCTCTACCTGAACCCTCCTAAAACGACCGATGACCTTCTTGTCGTGTGCAAGAAAATGGATTCTTTTGAAAAGAAGTATCGGGAACGTGTGGAGAAATCCAGAAACCTATATAACGGTCCACGCTATTCTAGACCCCAACAACAATCGAGGTACGTGCCGCCGACTGCCGCACGAAACTACCAGACCACTTCCAGGCCCCAAGCCCCTGTTTCCAATAATTACAAGAACGACTCCCCTCCTACCCCCAGACAGTATCGAAACAACTTTCCCCAGCCCTCTACCCCTAGACGTCCTTATAATCCTAACTTTGTGCCGAAACCAAACCTTCAGAGAAACACTTACAATAAAAGCCAAGAAGTGAGCAAAAATAGGACGGAAGATGGAAGACCAATCTGCTTTAAATGTAACAAGCCAGGGCACGTGGCCCGTTATTGTAGGGTCAAGTTTATAAGAATCCTAGAAGAGGATCCAGCAGATACCCAAGAGAAGGTCGAAGAAAAATGCCAAATGAATGAAATATCAGAGAAATCAGGACCTCGGCTTTATGCTGATGTATGTCATAGCACACAGACAAATATTCCTACCCGGAATAGATATTCCGTGTTGGAAGATTTAAACTAAGCGTCGCGCCTGAATCTGTCAATCAAAGCAAGTCGACCATAAACGGAATCAAGAAGTTGGACCCTAAATACAAATTAAAAATTAATGTGGACAAGATAGGGACTTTTGAAGCTTTGGTTGATACAGGTGCTGACCTCTCAGTGGTCGACCTCAGAACGGCCCTCGATACAGGCCATGGTATAAGTAAACTCGCAAAAATTTGTGCAGGACCCGATGGAAAAAAATTGGACATGGTAGGAAGTATATTTTTAAATATAAAAATTGATGACGAAACATTATCACACAACTTTGTGATATTGAAAACGCATTTACGGACATTAATTCTTGGGAGAGATTTCCTTAAGAAAATGAACGCAAAAATAGATTGTAAGCAAGAAACTATAAAATATGATTTGACGAATAATCATGACGAAATCAATTTTGAAATGTTGAAAATAAAGAGTGCCAAGGATTCCATTGTACCGGAATGTTCCATGAAATTGATCAAGGCATTGGTAGAAACAGAGGATGGAGAATATATTATCGAGGAGAGCAGCAAAATGTTTCAAACAAATGGACTTCGTCTAGCAAGAAGCTTGATCAATGTTATAAATAGGGAAACACACATCTGGATAACTAATCCGTATCCTCGACCGTTAAAAATAATGAAAAACCAAACATTGGCTTTTGGAAGTAGTCCAGCGAAGATAAATGTGAGTCGAGAAAGAGAGGTAGAAAAGAACGAAGAACCTAGATTCCAAATAAACGAAAATCTTTCACCAAAGGAACAGAAGGAGTTAAAACAAGTTTTAGAAAGGTATGGAGATCTTTTTTCATCGAGATTAGGGAGAACCAATTTGGCAAAACATCGGATAGACACAGAAGACGCGAAGCCAATTAAACACAAGCCTTACCGGGTAAGTGCTAAAGAACGAGATATTATAAAAGAGCAAATTGACGAGATGCTTACAGAAGGCATAATTAGGCCATCTTCTAGCCCCTGGTCTTTTCCAGTAATATTGGTCAAGAAGCGAGATGGTAAATACAGATTTTGTGTGGACTACAGAAAACTGAATAATGTGACAGTAAAAGATGTCTATCCGATCCCTAGAATAGACGAAGTTATGGATACTCTCCAAGGATCTACACACTTCTCAGCAATAGACCTCAGATCTGGATATTGGCAAGTTGAAGTCGAAGAAAGAGACAAAGAGAAAACAGCTTTCACTACAGCGCATGGATTATATGAATTCAACGTGATGCCTTTTGGACTTTGTAACGCGCCTGCTACCTTTGAGAGAAATATGGAGAATATGCTTGGAAATCTGAGATGGCAAATTTGTTTGTGTTATCTGGATGATGTTATCATATATAGCCCGGATTTTCCAACGCACCTCAAAAGACTTGAAGCTGTTTTTAGATGTTTTCGTGAATCTAATTTAAGGTTAAACGACAAAAAATGCCGATTTGCTTTTGAAGAATTGGAGATTCTCGGCTATATAACGAGCAAACATGGTATAAAACCCGCGGAACATAACATCAAAGCTGTCAGAAATTTTCCTCGACCCAAAAAGGTCAAAGAAGTACAATCCTTTTTGGGAATGTGTTCATATTATAGAAAATTTATCAAAGACTTTTCAAAAATTGCTGACCCTTTGACCAACCTTATAAAAAAAGGTGTATCATTTACCTGGACAGAAAGACAAGAGGAAGCGTTTCAAACCCTAAAAACAGCACTATTAAGTCCACCAATTTTAGGTCACTTCAATCCAAATGCACCTACTTATGTTCATACTGATGCGTCCAACATCGGCATAGGTGCAACACTTGTCCAAGACATCGGTGGTGAAGAGAAGGTGATCTCATATTTGAGTCGTACCCTAAGTAAAGCGGAGCAAAATTATTCAACCACTGAAAAAGAATGTCTGGCCGTTGTCTGGTCAATGTCAAAATTACGACCCTACCTTTATGGAAGACACTTTAAAATAGTAACAGACCATCACGCCTTATGCTGGCTCAAAAACTTGAAGGATCCAACAGGTCGATTGGCAAGATGGGCATTGAAAATTCAAGAATATGACTTCGATATAATACATAAATCGGGAAAGAAGCATCTGGACGCCGATGGCTTATCTAGGGGGCCCTTACCAGAAACTGATTGGGATGAGGATTTTGAAAGGCTATTTTTAAATCAAATAACAGACGAAGAGGATAAATTTATCGAAAGTGTTAAGAAAAACCTTAATGGAAGCAGGCGATCAATTGCGCAAAACTTTAAAGAAGAAGATGGATGCCTCTTTAAGAAAAACCCGAACCCTGAAGGCAGGGCGTGGTTGCTTGTGGTTCCAGAGAATAAAAAGAGAGAAATTATGAAAGAATATCACAATCATATGTCGAATGGCCATCTGGGCGTCGCCAGAACCATGTACCGAATAAAGAGTAAATACTTTTGGCCATCCATGCTAAAGGATGTCTCAGAATTCGTTAGGACGTGTCACCTTTGCCAAAGTAGGAAAGGCTCAAACCAATTACCTTCTGGACTACTACAGCCCATCCCCCCAGCCAACTTTCCTTTCGAAAGAATTGGAATTGACTTTGTTGGTCCACTACCATCTACGAAAAACAGGAAAAAATGGATAATCGTGCTGTCGGACTACTACACTAGATATGCAGAAACAAGAGCAGTCTCGGAAGCAACAGTGAAAGAAGTTTCTAAATTTCTAGTAGAGGATATTTTTCTTCGGCACGGAGCCCCACAATATCTTATTAGTGACAGAGGCTCTCAATTTACCAGTAATTTAATGAAAGAGGTGATGAAAACGTGCAAGATTAAACATTGCTTCACAACGAGCTATCATCCCCAGACTAATGGATTGACAGAGCGGTTAAATAGAACATTGATCAATATGCTCAGTATGTATGTGAACACTGATCAGAAAAATTGGGACGAAATACTCCCATTCATCACTCACGCTTACAATACTACAATTCAGGAAACCACAGGATATTCTCCCTTTTTCCTGATGTTTGGAAGAGAACCCACGTCTCTTTTGGACGACAGGAATATCTCGGTGGACATTGACAAAGATGATTATGATGAATACATAAAACATCACTTAGACAAAATAAACAGAACAAGAAAATTAGTTATTAACAACACAATAAAGACTCAAGAAAGAATGAAAAAGAACTATGACAAGAAACACATGGAAAGAAGCTACGAACCAGGAGAATTAGTAGCAGTTTGGACACCAATTAGGAAAATAGGAAAGTGTGAGAAACTACTGAGAAAATATTTTGGCCCATATAGAATATTAAAGAAGCTGTCTAACGTAAATTACTTAATTGAACCAAAAGATAATCCTGGCCAAGACCCATTGATTGTCCATGTCTCAAGAATCAAACCCTATTTTGAAAGAATTGATGAGGTCAATCACGAGGACGTGACGACCTCTGGAGAGGGGGAAGTGTTACATCATGATTAATGGCGTATTTCTTATATTAGTTTTAATATATTTGAAATTTAAATTATATATTTATTTATTTTTATATAAAATATTCTATGATATTTATTTAAAACAGATTATTAATTTATCATCATTTGTATTTAGGTACACTGTGACTTCACTGCTCTCTTTGATGTGAGAAAATAAATAAAGGATTCTGGTGGCTACTTAAAGAAGACTTATCTCGTTATTCCCTTTTATAAATTTGTAGGATGGTTGAAACACGCTCTGGTAAGATGCAAGACCCAGCACAGGAGAGAATCCAGGCTGAAGAGTCTGCCAAGCCGCAACCTGGTGTAACAATATAGACCTTACAAATAATGCTATTAAAATTTATAATAAAAAAAGTAATTATAATTTCAATATTATAAAATACTGTAATATGAATTCTAATATTTCATTAAATTGTTGTAAAGGTATATATTTTGGTCAGTTTCTAAGATTTTATAGAATAAATAATATATTAGAAAATTTCATAGAAGATGTTAAAAATTTAAACATGAAATTTATTAAAAGCAAATTTAGTATCAGACAAGTAAAATATTTCAACAGTATATCAATTATAAAATACTTAAAAAAATAAATGGAAGTATCCATTTATTAAATCAACTTTCTATAATTTCTTTCAATAATCACTACTACAAATTTATAATCTTTAACAATTAGTTAAACTTAAATTAAATAGCTGATTTGAAGATTTTTTCACAAGATTTTTAAAGTAATATTGTATAGAATTCATTTTTTTTAATCTCCAATTTCTGGGGAGGAAAATGGAAATTAAATAAAAGTGAATTTTCACAATTAATAGCTTTATTAAACTCTAATAATTTGCCTTTTTAAAGGAATATTAAAAGATGAATAAGTGTTGAATTAATTATTTTAATTTAACTGGCTGTAAAGATTATAAAATTTGGATTTCTTCCCTTAACTATCTTCTCTTTCTTCTTTGAATGTCTTGTTTTTCTACAACTTCAAAATATAAGGTCTAAATTTGTCCCCCCCCCCCCCCCACAACATGTGTCATCCAGAAATAGATGTTTACAGTTGAAGGCGTTCGCGGACAAGGTAGGTACACATTATATCTGTTCATATAAATGTTTCACTGAAGTAACTTTATATTAACACATAAAATCCGGTTGAAAGGAGGTCTAAGACATAATAGAGAAGGGATGAAATGTTGAAAGCTGAATTTCTATTTGAGAATTCCCGGTTCAGCAGACCTCTTTTTTCAATAATTACTCCAATTTAAGTTTTTTGTATATGTCTGGTCTACCATTAGGGTTTCAAAACATAATAACAAAACTTATAATAAAAGTTAATTCATAATATAGATATTTTACTAAATACAACTATTTATATTCATATTTTAAAATAAAAAAATTTAAAAAATCATTAAAAAAAAAAGAATAAAATATAAAATTATAAAAATATATATATATATATACTAACAATCTTATCTACCTTATATACAAAACTTTTTGTTTTCTTATTATTAGTTTGATTAATAGTGCATGGTTCTGTCTTTCTCTCTTTTTTCTAACTATCATATATATTCTCACTTCTATTATTCTATATATAGGATTAGAGTATGTCTAAATGACGTGTAAAAGCCGATACAAAAGACGTTACGTTGTTAAATTTTATTGTTATTAATTATAAATATATAATTAACTAGATGATGTTTTAGAAGTAAAGGATTTTTTTTTCTCTCTATCTATACTAAATAATAACAATTTACAAATTTTATAATTTGAATTTAAATAATCAAAATAATGAAGATAATTTTAATAGAATACTTAACTATAAAACTATACAACTATTTATTTTTTTAATATATATATATATATTATAAACAGATTTATGCATTAAAAAATCACAATTTATATTTTGGTACACTGTGTGACTTCACTGCTCTCTTTGATGTGAGAAATAAATAAATTATTCTGGAGGCTACTTAAAGTAGAGTTATCTCATTATTCCCTTATATAAATTTGTAGGATGGTTGAAACACGCTCTGGTAAGATGCAAGACCCGGCACAGGAGAAAATCAAGGTTGAAGAGTCAGCCAAGCCGCAACCTGGTGCAACAATTGGTCGAGATGCAAGTTCCGACCCAGTTGTCCTGAATCCCAACATCGACATCCGCAAGTATGATGGAACGGAAGACTCGCCCATAGATTGAATCCCTTAAGAAATTGGCTTCCTGTACCATTGGGCAGACTACATTATTTCCCGTTATGCTGCCATGAATATGATTGGTAGCGCCAAAACCTGGCTGAACCTACACAAGATAAGCGTCACCAGCTGGGAAAATTTCAAGAGCTGCCTAATTGAAGATTTTGCCTCAAACGTCAACAAAGAAGAAATGAAGATGAGACTAAACAGGATGCAACAGTGGAATGAACCTGCAATCAGGTTTGCAGAGGATATCCTTGTACTATGCAACAAGGTCGACCCCCAAATGGAAGAAGAGACTAAAATAAACTGGGTTATTGGAGGGTTAAAGAAAGAATACTCTTTTGCCCTTCACCTAAACCCTCCTAAAAATACCAACGAACTTCTAGAAATTTGTAAAAATCTGGATTTGTTTGAAAATAATTACCAAGAACGTGTAGAAAAATCAAAAGCTGTATATAATGGACGACGCTCTCCTCGTCCCCATCATCAAGAGCAATGGAAGAACGC
This sequence comes from Cordylochernes scorpioides, assembly GCA_030710605.1. NCBI lineage: Eukaryota > Metazoa > Arthropoda > Arachnida > Pseudoscorpiones > Chernetidae > Cordylochernes > Cordylochernes scorpioides. The sequence goes on from CP092883.1 coordinate 36,395,242, forward strand.
TCCGTAGTTCAGGAGACCATACCAGAACACCTCCAAGCCCCAGGCCCCCGCTCAGAGGTACTACCAGAACACCTCCAAGCTCCAGGCCCCCGCTCCAAGGTACTACCAGAGCAAGCCTCTGCCCCTAGACGATCTTACACTCCCAACCCTGAGCCAAAACCGATCTACCCATGGAAAACATACAATAAAAGTCCAGATTCAAACAAGAATAGGACAGAAGACGGGAGACCAATATGTTTCAAGTTTAACAAGCCAGGACACATAGCGCGGTATTGCAGAGTCAGGTTTGTAAGAATTGTGGAAGAGGACCCCATATTTGCACAAGACAAGGTCGAAGAATAAATTCGAATGAATAAGGGAACTGAGAAGTCGAGACCTCTGCTCTACGCTGACGTAAATAATAGAACGCACTCAAGTATTCCTACACGGAATAGATATGCCGCGTTGGAAGATTTAAACTAAGCATTGCGCCTGAGTCCGTCAATCAAAGCAAGTCTACCATAAATGGAATTAGAAAGTTGGACCCTAGGTACAAAATTGATATTAATGTGGACAAGATAGGTTTATGCGAAACTTTGATTGATACAGGCGCCGATCTTTCAGTGGTCGACCTAAGAACAGCACTTTATGCAGGCCGTGACATAAATTGTCTCACTAAAACGTGTTCTGGACCCGATGGAACTTTTTCCATTAGATATGGTAGGTAGCATTTTTTTAGTTTTAAAAATTGATGACACTGAATTATCACACGAATTTGTGCTAATGGACACGCATCTATGAACCCTTATTCTTGGACGAGATTTCCTTTTGAAAATGAGTGCTAAAATTGATTGTAAACGAGAAACAATAAAATATAATTTGACGAGTAATCGTGATGTAAGCAATTATGATCTAAAAAAAATAAAGAGCACTACAGATACCGTCACACCTGAAATATCTATTAAATTTATTAGAGCCTCAATAGAAGCAGTGGATGGTGAATATGTCATCGAAGAGAACAACAGAATGATTCAAACAAATGGTCTTCGATTGGCTTACTGTCACGGATAAGAAAACTCATATCTGGATAACGAACCTTTATACTCGACCTCTAAAAATCATGAAAGACCAAACATTGGCTTATAGAAGTCTTCCTGCAGAGGTAAATTTTATAGAGAATATAGAGAAGCAGAATGAAAATGACGAAATACAATTTCAAATAAACAAAATTTTATCATTTAAAGAACAAGAGAGGTTAAAACAAATAATATAATTTCACCAGATACCGCTAGAGGCGCTGCTTGCTAGTGAAAGTAGAAAATTTGCAAATAGAATTGCAAAGAATATTTATTTCAAATCAAATTCAAACCAGAAAACTTCCCAGTAGTATAGTAAATAACTTCATAAAGTTTCACGGCGATTGGATAATCTTACCTTTTAAAAACATTCATCTTGTAAACAAATCAACATTCATCGTGTCAACAAACCACGTGTAAATTATTAACCAATCAAATTTATTTATTGTCGCGACCAGTGCTGCGCCCAAGCGGTAAAAGGCTGGAACTAAGGCTTTTTGGTTTTTTATTTAAAAAAAAAGCACATTAACATTTTTAGTTTTTTTAATAGCCTATATGTTAAACGAAAACTTCAGCTATCTACATGCGAAATTTCATAATGATTTATGCTGTAGATTTTGCGTGACGCGATAACAAACATCGATTTTGGATTTCATTTTTATAGATATAAGGATTAAAATGCCAAGTGTTTTTACGTCATTGGAATATTATATTACTAAATTCTCAAATTAAAATTATACTTGGAACACATTTAAGAATTGTTACAATTTATAAATATAATTTTACCAGATACCGCGAGAGGCGCTGCTTGCGAGTGAAAGTAGAAAATTTGCAAATAAAATTGCAAAGAATACTTATTTCAAATCAAATTCAAACCAGAAACCTTCCCAATAGTATAGTAAATAGCTTCCTAAATTTTCACGGCGATTGGATAATCTTACCTTTTAAAAACATTCATCGTGTGAACAAACTAACATTCATCGTGTAAACAAACCACGTGTAAATTATTAACCAATAAAATTTTTCATCGTCGCGACGAGTGCTGCGCCCAAGCGGTAAAAGACTGGAACTATCGCTTTTTGGTTTTATATTTTTTTAAAAAAGCACTAAACCATTTTAGTTTTTTTTAATAGCCTATATGTTAAACGAAATCTCCAGCTACCTACATGCGAAATTTCATAATGATTTACGCGATAACAAACATCGTTTTGGATTTCATTTTTATAGATATAAGGATATATAGTTGTCGTTTCTCTTACAGGATATCTAAACGATCAGTCAGTTTTGTGATCATTTTTATATCCTTCTATTCGTATCCAAATATGAAGCATCAGCCAGCCATCTGAGTGAAAACTATAAACTATTTATTGATACATTTATTTCTATAATGAAATAACCTCCTACTGTTTAAGTGTCATTAAATATATATATATATATTGGGAATGCCTGGATAATCAATCATTGGTGAACCCTCCCAGCAGTTTCTCCCGAAATATTAAATTGGAAAAACCGCTGAAAGTTCACTACTAATGAGCCAGGTCTTTCGAAATATTTTCCATTGCAGTAAGGACAGCAGGAAGTTTTTCTTCAAGAGGAAGTGATTTTTAAATTGTGTGTATCGCAAACTTGTTTATAATATTATATTCTTATCTGAGTTTCCCTTCTCTGAACGGATTCAATTTATCAAAACCTGTATGAGTCTCGTAGATACCTCAACGATCTACCAAAGACGGCATAGAAGGAGCTAGATAATGTCACCATCTCTTCAAAATTTGCTTGAACGATCACAATGGTTTTTAACGTAAATTTAACTCTCTGCGCGCTGTTCTTTTTTTTTCGCAGTTTTCTGCAAGGATTTAATTGGTGATATATTTTATCTGTACGAGTCAAATGTGTACCTCAATGAACCACTAAGGATGGTCTAGAGGGCGATAGATAGTATCACCGTCTATTCAAGATTTAGTGGAACGGTCACAATGACCCTGTCGTCCATTTAACAATTTCACGCCATGATATTCTTCTTCTATATTATATTTCTGTAATATTTCAATGCGTGTGTGACCTACGGGTGTTTCAGGATCGCGATCTGAGCCGTCGCAGCAGGTGTGTGTGACTGCAACCCTGATGTACACGCTGTCCGGGTTGGTGGCGCTTCTGCAGCTGGTGCTGCTTGGAGCTTGCGCCTTCTTTTGCCTCTCGCACCAGCGCCGTGGCCCCAACAAGCTAGGACTCTACCAGCCCTCGTCGTGACTCCGCCCATCCCTAGTTGCCATCAATCCTAGGTTCACTCCAGATTGGCCGCCTGTCACATAATCACCTTATTGCATAGTCACTCGTATTTAATATCCTCTTCTTCATGACAATGACGCGACCCAGAGTAATCACGTTATACGTTTGAACGAATCTTAGATTTTTTTTTAAATTCAAAACAATTTATTTTTTTTTTATGTCTCCAAAAATGTTCGAAAGTTCTGAAGCCCACCTTTCTCAAGACTTCTCTGTGACCAAAACAAGGCTCGTAGATTTTGATACCAAATCGATATCTATAAGCTATAGAAAAAATAGCTATAAAACTAATCAACGTCTAAAACAATCTATGTGGGTTGAAAAAAATACTGAACGCACCCTATAAGAATTTAAAAAAATATTTTCTACAAATTGTTCTTTCTCTAAGAACAATATATATCAATCATTATATTGGTAGAAACAAGGAGACAATGTGTTTATTAAATACTGTAAAAAAGTTTTTTTTTCATTTTTGTCATTATAACTGTCTAGCTGTCATATTACAATAGAAAGATGTTAAAGATGAAATTATTCAACGTTATTTCTTCATACAACATATAGAAATAATGTCTATAAATAGCGAGAGAGAACTGAATTTAAAAAATATCATAAATAAATAATAGCAAAGAGAGATAGCGCTGAATTATTCCATCCTCGTCCTATAGAGCACGATATATATTGTTTAGTTAATATAAGTTCTACATAAAATATGGACAAACTTCTCATCTATCCGATTAGTGTCCATCTATATTAAATGAAAAGTGACGATCTGACTTAATCCAAAACTCCAAAGAAAGACAGGTAGGCTACAAGGTGGCCCAAAAGTTCGTAATCACTTGCAAAAAAATTGAAATACCAATATTATTCACCATAATGTTATTCTTCCTTATGTATAATGTCTATCAATTATGTATAAAGAAATTTTATTATGTATATTTGCCGTAATAATATTATTCGCCAAGTAATAAGAAAAAAAAACGTTTTAAGAAAAACACGAACTTTTGGGACAACCTTATATTTCCCAACTGGGAGGTTAAAAAGTAAGAAAAACCTGGTTTATCAGTTATAGCCCCCATTCCATCTATTTAACCCATATACTTCTATCTGTATACAGCTATTGAGTTATGTTCTTCGCTATAATCCTTTCTCCAGTTTACGTATTTACTTCCGTTTATAAGGAAATTCTAAAACTAATACATTTAATTGTCAAAAGTTTAAACTGAGAAAGAACTCTGGGAAGTTTTAGTAACGACTAATAAGACTCTCCCAATATTTTAAACATTATTACAAAATTGCAGACTATCAAGATTTTGAGAACGTCTCAAAATTGATCCAAATGAAACTGCCACGATCTTATTATGACCACTAATTTTATATTTTACTTTTATTAGCACTCTTTCTAACCTCCTTCCAAAATATCTTAATTGTATACATTTTTATATAAATAAATCACGTTGAAAAAATGGATATATAGTGAAAGAAGTTGATTAAATTTTCTCTTTTCTAAATGTTTTTAATATAGCAGCAATTAACAAAAATTTCTACATTTTTTTGAATGGCGTTATGTAATGCTAGTTTGTTACCGTTGCTCTCTGAAAATATAGGTTATGGTTTAAATATATATTATTATGGGAGTTAATTGTTTATATATCTGGCCAAGCTATGTTGCCTAGAATCTGGACTTGAACCTAGCGTTGATGGAAGCATCTTATCTTCAAATATTTTCCTACTTCATCTTGTTCATTATGCCTAACTGTGTGAAATGTTACTATATTTCAACATGTTTAAATCAGAAATTGTTTTAAAATCTCTACATTTTTATTTGTGTAAATCGTATTTTTGTAATATCGATTACATTAGTGATGTAGATGAAACATCTTAGTTTGCAAATGTAAGGAAACAGACACGTGCACAAATTCTAAAAAAATTGACGCATAAGCTATTGCAATTATAATGGTTGATATATATTTTTTTAATATAACAAGATTTATCACACATAGAGCTTAATTTGCAAATACTTTTTTTATTATTATTTTTTTTTGTATTCTATTAGTTTTCAATCTGCGTAAAATCAACTCAAAAAAATAGTTGCCAAAAATATAAAATATAGAATTGATTCAGCACATACACATAAAAATTATATTATATATATATAACATAACATAATATATACAAATCTCAAGAAATAAGCACTAATATTCTCAGTAATTTTCTATTTGTAATTCGTAAATTTATTATCGGAGAAAATTGATTATAACTGATAGGCTTAGCAAAAATACGGTGTTTCTATTTAAAGATTCTAAGTTGTTTTGTACTCACTTATTTTGTAGTTACGAGTACATCCCATTTGATATAAACTAATATATATATTTATTTAAGGAACGATTTGTTCCAATACAAATGTTGTAAAAACAAGCGAGCGAAAAATCAAGAACAGAAAAGTGAAGCGTAGTAGTGTTGTGAGTAGTAGTGGTGACGTCAGCATCGATGATGATAAAGTCAAAGTCTGCGTAACATAACCTTATTTTTTGCAAACAAAATTGATAACGTATAATATAATTGATAATTTGTAACGTAAATGTTTTTAACCTTTATTAGTGTTTTTATGTATAATTGAATCTTCACACACACATACACAAATGGCTGATAATTATTAGTTATTAACTATTTATCCCTTATTATTTGCAATTGTGATAAAAAATCAATTATTTTAAATTTTAAATATTTAAATTATGTGCAATAATAAATTTTGAAATTAGCATCGGATACTTTAAACTCTTTGGAAATAACATCTATATCAAACGATTTTTTTTCCATTAATATTTTCATCACACATATTCATATTTATTTATTTCTATATATGTATTTTTCAGATCTTGTAAATTTTCATATGAATTTGTGTGAACTGTTACACATCGTTAACGTGTTTATTTTTTGAATTTCTACAGAATATACATATGTTTTAATGGACAAGTATGTACATGTTTTCCTTCATACTCAAGCAAATTAATTCTAACTTAAAATTGAGAAATTTTACAACAATGAAGCCGTAGACTACTGTAGAAAATGTTTAGGGAAATTTTTACGTGTATGTCAAGTAAAGATTAATTATTGCGATACATTGCTCAGAGTTTCACACAAGCAATCCTGTGATTAAAATCATAAATGCAAAAGAAGTTAATGAAATTTTTTTGTGTAATTGTTGTAAAAGCATCGCCACCCAAAGGTAAGACGATCTTGTTGCTACCAGTTGTTGAGAAAGCTTAAAAATTTTTTTTAAAATTGAAACTTGGTAAAATTAAATAGGATTTTAAAATATTAATATGATATCAAGTAAGAAAATATTGTTTTTTGTGAACTTAAATAAAAGATTTTGAAATGATGAACAGAAATATATAAAATAGCGATAACATTGATAGACATACTTGACTTCAGCCTTTAAGGTTTTAAAATAGTAGAATTTGATAGTGAATTTATCTCTCTTTCCAACAAAAAAAAAAGATTTATATATCAATTTTTATAAACTTGGATCATATTAATACAACAAAGATCACATTTTCATAATTAAATCCACAGAATACTGGCTATATGTTTCCGTAAGAGAATAGCTTATATATATATATATATATATATAGATTTTTAAAAAGTCATTCTAGAAACAATAAATTTTTAAAAACAATCTTTTCAGTTCTACACTAATATTTACTGCTGTCGTCTGGGATCTGATGCCACAGCTAATAAATGCATTCCCGAAAAATAAGATCCCCTTTAACGTTTTGAAAACCTTTGTTGGTATATTGTAATTATGTTTTAATATAAATGAATCGCATATATACCAATCTTTTTAATATTTATTCATACCGATTATTTCTTTGAGAAAGCAAAAACGCTGCATAGGATCGTCTAAACGCCGAAAAGAAAAATATTCAAAGACACACACTTATGTAATTTATTTATATTTAAAACTATGTAATATAGTTTTTACACTCTGATGAATAAATTCCAAAAATACGTAATAACTTCCTAAACAACCTATTCAAATTTTTAAAAATTAAATAAACGTCTTAAAACTTTTTTCTTTGTTTTTTTTTGTTTGTTTTTTATATATATAAAGCACAAATATTTGCTATCAGAAACTTCAAACAGCCTAGATCCCACCTCACTTATCTTCTTTAAAAGTTGGAGCAATAGTTTTGAAATTTTTCCACAAATAAATCAATTATATATATATATATATAAAGAGACAAGGGTCGCCTCTCCCGTCAAAATAGATGTCTAAACCCAGACGCCATTTATTGACCGTAGCCGCAACTAGCGGCCTCGGGTCGGTGACAAAGCCACAACATCAGTTTTGGCAAACTGAAAAGCGCCCACCTAGAGACCATGGTTTCGGGCTAATGGCCCTCGTCAGTCTAGGGCGGACTTTATTCCATGAGATCCACACGGGATCTAATGGAATCTTGACAATCTGCCAAAGAGGTGTTCAGCTGGCAAAGTGGCTGGGAAATATCTATGGCGAAAATATAGATGGAAATTTTGCTGGGAGGAAATGACGTCTGGTTTTAGACGTCTATTTTGACGGGAGAGGCGACCCTTGTCTCTTTAGATCAATTTCCTCCCGGCAAAATTTCCATCTATATTTTATAGATATGGCCCAGCCACTTTGCCAGCTGAACACCTCTTTGGCAGATTGTCAAGATTCCATTAGATCCCGTGTGGATCTCATGGAATAAAGTCCGCCCTAGACTGACGAGGGCCATTAGCCCGAAACCATGGTCTCTAGGTGTACCCTTTTCAGTTTGCCAAAGCTAGTGTTGTGGCTTTGTCACCGACCCGAGGCCGCTAGTTGCGGCGACGGTCAATAAATGGCGTCTGGTTTTAGACGTCTATTTTGACGGGAGAGGCGACCCTTGTCTCTTTAGATCAATTTCCTCCCGGCAAAATGTCCATCTATATATATATATATATATATATATATATATATATATATATATATATATATATATATATATTTTAAATTTATTTATTGTTTTTTTTTTTTTTGACAGAAGAAGTGTCTCATGAAAAATTTGAACTTGAAAAGTATGTAATAATATATTTATTTGACGACATGTATAAAATTTAAAAATAGTTCTTAAGAATAAAGACGCATGTGTTCCCCAACATACATTATAATTTTTTTAAATTATTTATGATTAAGTCTATATATATATATAGGAGTTTTCTATTTACAATTTGAATATTCATATAGCTAGAGCGATATAAATTTTCAACAAAAATGTCAGTTTTAAAAACGCACGCACATAACATATTTTTAATGAAAATATGCAAATGACGATCAAATTCTAAAATATTAAAAATATCTTACACTAAAAGTATCAAAAATAAAAATGGCATATCCTGACCAGGAGCACATGTGCTTTAATCACATGAAGTAAATTTAATATAAAATTCTCATTAAAAATATTGAGCTTGAAAAAGCTCTTAACCTATAAATTCATTTTCAAGATTTGATCTTGTTCATGCGTGCCATTCATTTAACTACAGAACTATGCAAATAATTCCTTACAAGTGCTGTAGTTCTGTGGTAAGAACCAAACATCACAGGATATTTTTCTATCACAATTTTTTTTTTAATCTTTTGGTTCTAAACTCCCCGATAAATGGTACTTTTTTTTTTTTCTAAATTTTCCATAATATTTATATTTTCAAAATTTGTGTTAATACTTGTTATAAGTCTTCCAATGCTACAAGAATCAATCACAGCTTAACTCTCTATTTTTAAAAGAGCAGCCGATTGCCTGATTGTTTTATATATATACGTATATTATATTCGCATATATATATATTTAGAATAAAAAATATTATACGTTTAACAAAATTTCTATAGCTATTTTTGAGAATTTTATGAAACATTTTCGTATTTAGATCATACTTCGCACACCATTCCTTATAAATGTGCTTTTAATAAATATACCTTTTTCACACTTTGACTGTGTGTGTCTCTCATTCAATATGCTATAGACGAAGTTTTAGAACATTTAAAAACATTTTATAAAGATGCCTTAAGAAGAATGGATAGATAATGATTTACACACGTGTCGGCGAAATTGAACCAATTTATTTGTGAAATGTGTTTTTAAAATGTATTTTACAAATATAGAATATTGGGTAAAAAACAAGGTATTTTTTCATTAAAATCCATAAATTATTTAATTTTTGAAAATCTGACTGTGGACCAAAAAAGGAGCACGTGTTTATAATTAGTAAACATTATTAAACATCAAAAACTACAAGCATTATTTTCTAGAAATTTTCTTGGGTTCTCTCGTATATTATTTTTGCTTACCATCAGCGTGTTATCGCGGCGATCTTCTTATGCTTAAAATTTATTAATAGCAAATAGGAATTCATTTGTGAATTAAGCCTTTCGGCGAGACATGCCTAAAGAAAAGCTCATTTAGTGAATGGCATAGCCCAGGGGTCAGCAAACTTTTGAGTCGGAGGAGCCAAAAATTCCAATTTACAAATTTCAAAGCTTTTAAAGAGCCACAATTTTTTTCTTGCCAACAATAAATAGTACATGCATGAATAAAAGGTTTTTTGATTTAAAAAAAAAAAATCTATTTAATCATAAGAAAAATACCATTTATTCATATGTAGTATCTTATTTGGAAAATAAATTCATAATATGTATTTTAAAATATAATTCTTATTATGAATTGATTTAAATCTTCTGGACATTAATTATGATCAAAAATGTTTCCGGAGATGAGTTTCTTTTTATTTCAAATACCATCTCAAGCTTTCAGGCATCTCTCTGCCCTTCCACAGGAGAACATATACAATGAATAAAACGCCCGCCTGATGCTAAACTATTAAAAATCTATATACATGTGGCAATATCGTTGCGGGGTTTCTTATTGTTGGATGCGAATGGTGAGATTTGGTTGAAGCGCAGCCGTTTGAGTGGAAGTTGCAGCATACAGTTAGGAATAATCAGGACACGTGATTGAGTTTGAAAATAAAGGCAACGGTTGGAGGAAAGAAAGTTTGATAAGAGCTGAGCGATTTGACTTATTAATTAACTGATCACATGGCGGTGATTGTACTTAGCTGTGGGATGAGCAGAGGGGGAGAGGTCTAGAGCCGATGTCACCTCCTTGGGAGCCAAAGCGTAACTGACATTTCTTGCTTTTCGATTTAACACCAAGATTCAGTTTCTCTCTGATTGGTCGAGAGATGTCACATGCTCTTTTCCTATTGGTTGACCTACTTAAGGTACTGTCTTTTGATTGGCCGGCGGTTTCCTTTGGTGACAGATATGATCTGCTTGGTAGGAAGTGTCGAGTGCTATTTTGACTTTATTTACTTCCGTGTTATCAAAATACGTCCGGTCTTGGGTCGGAAGTATGGGGTATCTTTATACTAATATAACTTCTGTGGATACTAGATACGCCCTGCTTTGTCAGGAAGTATTGAGTGCATCTTGCCTAATATAACTTCTGCGGTCACTAGAGACGTCCGGTCTCTGCCCCTGCAATGTTGACATAGGGGTGCCAAAATAGTCGTGCCAGCTTTAGTCTTACTTCCTATATCTTTTGTTACTTTCTTTCCTCCAGTTACCTTGTTCTTTATTAAGTCTTTGAAAATCATACATGATACATACATAGTGGGTCGGGGTTGCATTTAATTATATACAAATTATGACAGATGCGCCCCCTACATGTGAAGAATTCAAGAAGGGGTTAGCCTGAGAGAATTCTGTAAAGTGGAAAATAATTTTGTGGGAAAATTAGTTGTGGGTATTGAGTCTATATACAAGCATTGGTGGCGACATAAAAGTAAGATAGAATGGTGTTGATGATATAGGTTGAGTATAATTAATAGAAATCAAAAATTTTTAATTGTAAGAAATCAAGGAATGTTATGGTACATAGTGGGTAAAACAAAAAAAATGCGCCTAAACGAATTCTACTCGAGATAAGAAATGATATCGAGGGAGTTCTATTAAGGCTTTTGAAATCAAATAAAAATAATATAAAAATAGTTGAATGAAATCAAAATTGAATGTGTTTGGTTGAAAAAGAAAAATATTTTGTTGCATGGTGACAAAGACAACTGCTTAGTTACTTTTTTGCTCGAATTTTGGAAAGGAATTCGAGGAAATTTCATAAGGTCTTTTGAAATCAAAATAAAATAAAATAAAAGTTTTTTGAGCGAAATCAAAGTTGAGTGCTTGGTTGAATGGTGAGAAAAAAAAAAAGGAAAAATGCCTAACCATATTCTAGCTCGGAATTGGGAATGGAAACCGAGGGGATTTTATTAGGGTTTTTGAGAAATCAAAAATAAAAATAAAATAAAAGTTTTTTGAGCGAAATCAAAGTTGAGTGCTTGGTTGAATGGTGAGAAAAAAAGGAAAAATGCCTAACCATATTCTAGCTCGGAATTGGGAATGGAAACCGAGGGAATTTTATTAGGGCTTTTGAGAAATCAAAAATAAAAATAAAATAAAAGTTGAACGAAATCAAAGTTGAGTGCTTGAAAAAGAAAAATGAAAAATAAAAAGGTTTCAACAACAAAGGTGGATTTAATGTTTTTAGTTTAATCGAAAACCAGTGGGTTTTCGTTGATAATTGAGTTGTGGCAATATAAGTCAAGTGGTAAATAGAATGATAATTGATAAGTGAAAATGATAATATAAACTAATTGGTAAATAAAATGATAGTTAATGATTAAAAGTGATGCTAAGTTGAATAAATTGATAAATTGATTAAATATTTACATTTTTAATTGAGAGAAAATAATGAAAATGATTAATATGAAAAATAAGGTGTATTGGTTTGAGCCCCTTGGGTATCTACATGCCCTGATCTAAATGTATTGATTGTTCCATTTTGCCCTATAAATGTTTTACTTGCTCAATTATGCCCTATAAATTTTTTTCTTGCTCAATTATGCCCTATAAATTTTTTTGTCTCATCTGTAGTGACACTTAGGTGAAAAACGTGATTCTAGCCCTCAAGTGCGTTTATGCTGTGTGTACAGGAGACATGGAAATCTATATAACCTTTATGTGTAATTTTTTGTCTTTGTGTGTGTTGTGAAAAATGTTAGAAGTCGGTTGTGTAAGAGATGTGTGAGCTAGTTCTAGGTGTTGTTTCGTGGATGTGTAATTGGTTGGTAAAAATCGATATGTAGACTCGAACTGGAATCAAAACCGGTGGCATAGCGAGGTTCCCAGTTGACCTCAATAGGGGATCTTCTCATTGTAATTAGAGATACGGAAGTGGGGTGTGTCGGGCAAACGAGAGGGAATGAAATTGGAGATCGGACGAAGGCGTTCCGCTTTGTTTACAGAGGCCGAATTTAACCTCCGCGGACTATACTTCCTGTCGTGGTGTTTCAAATCTCATTTCCTGCCGTCTATTTATTTTTGGTGCGGCTCGGGGCTTGTTTTTGGAGTACGGCTTCTCCGACATCGGTTGGTCATTTTTTCAGTTACTGCTATCTTTTCGGAGTCTATTTAGATTTTCTGCAAAGATGTTTCCTAAAATTATGAGAAGTTTTATAAATACTTGTCCACAATGAAGAATTGCTTGTCCACAATGAAGAATTGCTTGTCCACAATGAAAAACTGTTTGTCCAAAATTAAAAAATGCTTGTCCTAAATTAAAAACTACCTCTTGTAGTTCGAAGATTTTCTGATCGGGCATAGCATAGATAAACAAGTATTTAATGAACAAAATTGGGATACAGTTGTATGGCAGAAGTAACAAACAAAGGATAAGAATCAGATGAAATATAGGATATTGTCCCATGTTCGTCCATATTTTTGTAACTGGGGACTCTGAAATATTTGCTTGAACCTTATGAATTGTAGAATTTGAATGATTGGTAGGTTCGCAGTTCTCCTGTTTGATATCTTTAGGGAGTGGTGTGATATGATTGAGCTGGTTGTCAGGTTTGCAGTTTTTAACGTCGGGGAAGAGTGATGTAAATCGTCTTGTTGCAAAAATGGCAGGGTCTAAATGCCTGAAAGGTTCGCTGCTGGTGGGTTTGAACCTTAATGACTCTGTTGGGAATAATTCGGGTGTTAAATGTTTGAAAGGGAACGTGTAATTGGGGTTGTGTTTTATATGATAGGTGTTAACGGCGGGTGGTGATATATAATGGATTTTTTCTGTATACAGTTTAAGTTTGTTGACGTGGATTGTGTCAGTGTCTCTTTGAAGTGGTTGATTTGGTCGATCTATGCGGACCACATTTGGTGAAATAATTTCTAATATTGTGTGAGGTCCTGTGAAATATGGCGCAAGTTTCCCTGTATTTGGGTGGTGATATAATTTTACTAATACTAGATCACCTACTTCGAAATGTGGTTGCTTGTGTCGTTGGTCATAAGTGTTTTTGTCTTGTAAATGTTTGTTTTGTGTGCGTGTGTGTGCAATTTTTCTAGCTTTGTCGATATCTGGGTATGGTGTGTTATGATTAGAGATTTCTGGGGGTAGGATACCAAACATTAAGTATATGGGTGGAAAACCTGTGGTAGAGTGGGGTGTCTTGTTATATATAAGTGTAACCTTCTTGACCAACTTGGTCCATGCGACCTTAGGATTTTCTAGGTGTAATAACCTCAGTTTTCCCGTGAGGGTGGCGTTTAGGCGTTCACATAGGCCGTTGGCTTGTGGGTTGTTGCTGGTTGTGATTAACGGGTGAATATTTCTATTAAGGAGAAAACTACGAAATTTGGGTGAAGTGAAGGCAGGGGCTCTATCCGTAAGAAGGCGTTTTGGAGAACCATCCTGGAATACTCGTTTAAGTACCTGTTGGTAGGTGGTGGTACTGGTGGATTTAGATGGAAAAGCCCACGCGTAGCGTGAAAAATGATCGACTACCACATGGAGGTATATCTTGGTGTTGCCATATTTGGCAAATCCTGCTATGGTGTCCAGAGATAAGAGGTCGAAGGGTTCTTTAGATTCCGGAGGTTGACTTAATTCTCCGTAAGTGGGTCCTACTGGACGTTTTGTTAATTGGCAGGTGGGACAGGTCTTAACTTTTTGTTTAATATCTTTTGACATACCTTGCCAGTAATATTGTGTGGAGATAATTCGTGACATTTGGGAAATACCGGGGTGATTGTATTGTGTGTGTACTGTTTGTAAGAGTTGTTGTATGAGTGGTTTTGGAAGTATAATCTTGGTTACACCTTTTCGGGAAACTGTATGTAATCCATTACGATCAATGGTCAAACTAGACTCTTTCGATGGAGGAGGTTGATGGGTCTTGATAAGGGTGGCGTCCAAGAATCCACAAAACGGGTTACGGGATAAGAGATCTGCTTCATATTGTAGTTTTCCCTTTATGTAGCGGACCTCGTATTCGTAACTCGATAGTCGTAAACTCCATCGAAACAGTCTGCCGGACGGGTTCTTGATGGTTTTCAACCACTGCAATGCGTGATGGTCAGAAAATATTGTAAATTTTCTGCCCATAAGATAGATGCGAAACTTCTCCACACTCTCAACGATTGCTAAGCACTCAAGTTCAGAGATGGAGTAGTTTTTCTCGTGTGGGCGCAATGTTCGGCTGAAATATTGAACTGGATATACGTTTCCGTCAGGGTGAACTTGTTTGAGAATGCCTGCTATACCGAGGGTGGATGCATCGCAATACACTTGGCATGGCAGACCTTCTTTGTAAAGGTGTAAAATGGGGTGTTGTGTGAGGTTTCCTTTCAGGTCAATGAACGCCTCTTGACAAGCTTCATTCCAGTTCCACACGACGTCCTTTTTGAGGAGATTGTTGAGTGGTGTTCGCAAGCGAGCGTATTCCGGAATGAATTTGTTATAGACGTTCACAGCGCCTAAGAAGGATTGTAGTGTTTTTCGGTTGTGTGGTTGTTTAATGGCGTGGATGATGTCGGTATTGCGTGTAAGTGGTGTAATTGTACCAGCTGTGATGGTGTACCCTAGAAAATTTATGGATTGCTTAAAAAATTCGCATTTTGCGAAGTTAAGTTGTAACTTCTCCGCTTCGCAAAAGGCGAAAAATTGTCGCAGGTGGTTTTGATGTTCCTCCAATGTGTTGGAGTAAATGATGAAATCATCAAAGTAATGTGCCACACAGTCAAGTCCGTGTCTCTGTAGGACCTGACTTATGGCTCGTTCGTAAATCTGAGGACTGGTTTTTAACCCGAAAGGTAATCGAGTGGGTTGGTATAATCCTTCAAAGGTGGCAAATGCTAACAGTGGTCGAGAATCGGGGTGTATTGGGACTTGCCAATACGCAGAGGATATGTCGGCCGTGGAAAAATATTTGGCCTGTGCGAGGCGGTCTAGGATATCCTCGATTCTCGGGAGGGGATGGACATCAGAGCTGATTAGCTCATTCACCTTCCTATAATCGATACAAAACCGTTTGGTTTTGTCGCGCTTAGTGACGAGGGTGACAGGGCTCGAGAAAGGTGAAAAAGATTGCTCTATGATGCCGTTCTCCAGCATTTGTTGTATTTGGTTACGGATTTCTTGTTGGTCACATATCGGAACACGATATGGACGTATGGTGATTATTTTTTCGGAATTCGTGGGTATTTTTACTGGTGGAATCCGTAAGCATGGTACGTTGAATTTGTCCTGTGAAAAAATGTGAGTGTACCTTTGTAGAAGTGTTGTGAACTGTGGTGTATAATGAGTGTTAGGTGTTGTGTTGTAGTATGCATGTGGTAAAGGGTTTTGTTGTGTATTAGTGTGAGTGTCGAGTTCGTTGTGTGGGTTGGTCATGTGAGAGTTGTGCAACGGTGTGGGATCACCTATGTTTTTGGTATGCGAGTTGTCCCGCTGTGTGGGTGCGTTTTGGGCAGGTTCATAAGTTGAAGTTGTTGTGGTTTGATTATTTGAGGGCATGTAAAAAGGGCAATTGGCTTTAGTGAAAAAGGGGCATGTAGATAAGTGGGGTTTTCTCAATGAATGCACGCAATGGTTGTCATAGGCGGAAAGTTGGGATGTGGGGAAAATTTTTTGTGACATCGCCTGACACTGCCAGTACGTGCATACATTGGACACATGATTAAAATGGTAGGAAAGGGTAGACAATGGGGCGCCCAGCTGGAGTATAGTGCATTTATTAAAATCTATGGTTAATCTGAATCTATGGAGGCTATTGATACTAAGAATTCCGAATGGTAATGGTGCATTCACTACATGGAAATACTCCTTTCGTGATATTTGTCCTATTGTCAGTGGGATAGATAGTTTACCCATGGTTTTTGCAAATCCGTTTAGGGTTTGGAGTTGTAGTGAATGTCCCTCAAGGGTTAAATTAGGCAGGTGGGTTTTTAGCATATGATAAATATCATATGGCACTATACTCAGGCTGGCGCCTGTATCAATTAAAAAGGGGCATGATACATTAGGGGTTAGAAAAAGTTTGACAGTCAGTTGGTTTAGGGATCCTACCTCAGTCTCGAAAGGGCTGTCCGGCTGAGGTGTCTCTGGCTTGACTTGGTTGTGATGAAGTCGGAACTGGTGATTTTGGGACCGTTTGCACTGTCCGGACTTTTTCGTGGGTCGTCGGGACTGGTCGACGTCGGCATTCGCTGTGCCAGTGTCTCGCGCCGCAGAACTTGCAATCGGACGGCGGAAGAGGTGCATTCCATGCACCTGGGCGTCGGGGTGTGCTGTGGTACGGACCCGACATTGTGGGTGGTTGATCTTCTCTGGATCGCGTTGCCGGTACACTGGGTCCGTGGATCCGCTGTACCAGTCGGAACCACTCTCCTAGGTTCTCGGGAGGTACTACGCGGACTAGGCGCTGGTCGTTGAATGGCAGTCCTTCTGTCAGCGTCTCGAGGATCACCTCTTGTGGAAGTCCTAATTGCAATCCCATGGCGGTTTTTTCCCGGTAGTAGGTCTCTAAGTTGGCTTGTCCAGTGAGTTTCATGGCGAAATATTTCGCAAAGGACGCTTCGCTTGACTCAGGGTAGAGATCTAGGAGGATTTGTCTCACCTGGAAATAACTCCGGTCGGCCAGCCGAAGTTTCCTGAAGAGCTCCAGGGGTTGTCGCACCAGGTAGTTTGGCAGGCGCAATAATTTTTCTTGTTCTCCCATGGATGCGTCTTCCATTTTTCGGTCGAACGTCTGGAAAAACTGTGTCGCGCTGTATGTGCCGTCGAAAGGCGGGATCGCCGACTCCGCTCCATCAGAAATTTTTGCCCGGGCCAGGAACATTGACAGCTGGTTGACGGCGTCCGCTAGGGGCGCAGTTGTCTCTCGGTCGGTCATCTCCTGTCTTTCTCTTGTCGTTTCGTTCTCTCTTACTTCTTGCCTTCTTTCCATTGTTTCCGTCGGACCGTCTGACTTTACGCCTATGGGATCCTGATTTAATTCCATCTCACTATCCTGTCGACTTAACCGTTCTGTGGCAATATCGTTGCGGGGTTTCTTATTGTT
This sequence comes from Cordylochernes scorpioides, assembly GCA_030710605.1. Taxonomy (NCBI): domain Eukaryota; kingdom Metazoa; phylum Arthropoda; class Arachnida; order Pseudoscorpiones; family Chernetidae; genus Cordylochernes; species Cordylochernes scorpioides. The sequence goes on from CP092883.1 coordinate 36,413,037, forward strand.
GGATGCGAATGGTGAGATTTGGTTGAAGCGCAGCCGTTTGAGTGGAAGTTGCAGCATACAGTTAGGAATAATCAGGACACGTGATTGAGTTTGAAAATAAAGGCAACGGTTGGAGGAAAGAAAGTTTGATAAGAGCTGAGCGATTTGACTTATTAATTAACTGATCACATGGCGGTGATTGTACTTAGCTGTGGGATGAGCAGAGGGGGAGAGGTCTAGAGCCGATGTCACCTCCTTGGGAGCCAAAGCGTAACTGACATTTCTTGCTTTTCGATTTAACACCAAGATTCAGTTTCTCTCTGATTGGTCGAGAGATGTCACATGCTCTTTTCCTATTGGTTGACCTACTTAAGGTACTGTCTTTTGATTGGCCGGCGGTTTCCTTTGGTGACAGATATGATCTGCTTGGTAGGAAGTGTCGAGTGCTATTTTGACTTTATTTACTTCCGTGTTATCAAAATACGTCCGGTCTTGGGTCGGAAGTATGGGGTATCTTTATACTAATATAACTTCTGTGGATACTAGATACGCCCTGCTTTGTCAGGAAGTATTGAGTGCATCTTGCCTAATATAACTTCTGCGGTCACTAGAGACGTCCGGTCTCTGCCCCTGCAATGTTGACATAGGGGTGCCAAAATAGTCGTGCCAGCTTTAGTCTTACTTCCTATATCTTTTGTTACTTTCTTTCCTCCAGTTACCTTGTTCTTTATTAAGTCTTTGAAAATCATACATGATACATACATAGTGGGTCGGGGTTGCATTTAATTATATACAAATTATGACATACACATATATATTGTTGCACCAGGCTGCGGTTTGGCAGATCCTTCAGTCTTGATTATCTCCTCAGACGCGTCTTGAATATTTCCAGAACGTGTCTCAACCATCCTACAAGGTTAAACCAGTCAATAATAAGACAACTATATTTTTAGGTAGCACCAAGTGTATCACTTCTGTATCACTGATATCAGTGTATCAAAATACAAATGTTTTATAGTACATAATATTTTATAGTAATAATCTGTTTTATAAAAATAAATAAATAAATAATTTTTATTTCAAATATATTAAAAATAATAATATAAATAATTTTAAAAATACGCGCATTAATCATGATGCAACACTTCCCCCTCTCCAGATGTTGGATCGTTTTTGAAGACAACTCTCAGATTTATAAAAATAATTTATAAAACATCAAACATTTTTATGATATGTATAGAAACGAGTTAATTATCTCGTATTTAAGGCAACAAAATATTCATCTAATTTTCATACATTTTCTAATCAGATTCAACTTGTGCAAAACAGACGACAAAGCAAAAAATAAACAAATTAATAATAGAGGGCAAGTTACTATTTTTTACAAGCTTTCACACTCAAATAATATTAAATTTCTTGCTTCAATCCTCCCCTGTGTGGAAGCTTCTTTTATGCTGCTCCTTGAAATGAGAGTCCTATTGAGCCTATGCACTTTCTTAGTTTATCTTTTGGAAGATTCTTTGTTAAAAAATCAGCTTCCATTTCCTCACTCCGGACGAATTCCAAGTTTATTGCTCCACTTTGAACTTCCTCTTTCACAAAAAAAAATATTTTCGATTTAGGTGTTTTGTCCTTGAAATTATTTGTTCGGACTGGATCCATTTTATGGCAGATTGGCTATCAGTTTTCAAAATTATCGGTATATTAATATCTCTGGACAATTCCTCTATTAGTCCTTTAGCCCATTTTACATCACAGATTCCTTCGCATATGGAAATCAGCTCTGCCTCGCATGTTGATAAAGCCACTAAATTTTGCTTTTTACTTCGCCAGTTTATAAGGCTATTTCCAAGTTTAATTGTGTATCCTGAATAAGACTTTGCGTCCTTTGTTGAGCACCAGCTCGCGTCTGTACTAACGCCAATATTATTTTCTGTTGGCCTATATCTTAAAATGTTATCTCTGGATCACTTCAGATACTTATATATTCTTTTGACTGCCGTCAAATGCACTTCTCTTACATCGTTATTATATTGCGATGATTTGCTCACATTGTAGGATATATCTGGACGAGTTTCCGGTGCCAGATACGTGAGTGACCCGATCATCTCTTGGTAAAATGTCTTGTCTACTGGCTTGGGGTCTTTATACTCATCAAAGTTCTGATCTCGATCTCCTGAAGTTTGTACGATGTTGCATTCCTCGAGTCCAAATCTTCTTAAAATCTTATTAATGTAATGGGATTGTGATAAATCGTAACCATGTTCTGTTCTCCTTATTTCTATACCTATGAATGGTTCGTTTTCTTCTTTTTCCTTTAAATCAACAAATTTTCCAATTTCTAATGCTAAATTATCATTGAATGCCTGGTCTGTTCCGGCTATTAGGAGATCATCAACATATAAACCCAAAATTCCAAATTCTCTTCCCTTCTGTAAAGTATACACACATGGGTCGTACTAGATCTTATCATCCCTAATTCTGATAAAATTTCGTTGATTCTTTTATTCCAACAGCGTCCAGATTGTGGAAGACCATATATGCTTTTTAACAGCTTGCAAACTTTGTCTTCTTCATCCTTTTTAACAAATCCTTCTGGTTGCTTCATAAAAATAGTTTCCTTCAACTCCCCGTTAAGATATGCCGTTTTTACATCATACGATTTTATAGTCAAATTTAACTGTGTCGCTAAAGCAACAATTATGCGAAGACTTTCTTTACTGATCATTGGTGAAAAGGATTCTTCATAGTCGATGCCGTATTTTTGGTTACCGCCAATGGCGACTAATCTCGCTTTTCTTTTAGGATCGCCCATACCTGATTTTCCCTTCATGCTGTAAACCCATTTTCTATTTATTATCTTCATATTCTCTTTTCTAGGAACTAAAGTCCATACTTCATGTTCGTTAATAGATTCCAATTCTTTCTTCATCGCAACAATCCATTCATTCCTATTTTGGCATTTCATGGCCTCCTCATAATTTTCTGGAACATATTCTTCTTCTTCTAATACTATGTTCGCCTCATTCATTTCTTTTATCCTTTGTGAACGCCTAACTCCTTGTTCTTGCAACTTAATTTCATTTTCCCTGATTTTTGCTCTATATCTTTCCTCCAAAACCTTTTGGGTATCTCCTTTCTTGCGACCTGGTTTTACATTTCCTTCTTCGATAGGTTCTTCTTGTCTAGAATCCGTAGAATTGTCTACATTTGATGTTCCTGGTCTAATATCTAGACCGTCGCTTTCTTTATTAATTAGCTTTTCATATTCTTTTAAGGTTATAATTTCGCCAATATTTTCTTTATTTTAATTTCTGTACGATAACTCGTCATAATTCGTATATTTTCGGAGATTATTTGAATAATGAATTCCTTTCTTATTTTCTATAAATTTCACTGATCTTACTTCTTCTATTTTCCCAGTAAAGATGTTATAGACTCGGTAAGCCTTTCTACTTAAGGAATAACCTATAAAGAGGCCCTTTTGACTTTTAGGCGAAATTTGTTTCTACGTCGTTTATTGGTGGGCCAATATACTAAACAGCCGAATATTCTTAAATGCCTAATAGAAGGCGTTCTCCCTTTCCATTGGCGTAGCATGTCTGAGCGACTTATGAGGAGTACAATTCTTGACATAAGCTGCCGTAGCTACAGCCTCTGCCCAGAAAGGCATAAGTAACATTGAGTCGATCAATAGTGTTCGCGCTGTTTCCACTAGAGTTCGGTTTATTCTCTACGCAACTCCATTGCTTTAAGGCGAGTAGGTGGTGGTGAGTTGGTGGTGAATTCCGTTCTTTATTGAGAAACCTTTAAATCTATCATTGATGAACTCCGTGCCGTTATCAGTTCGCACATCCTTTATTTTTAAATTTAGTTCATTTTCGACTCTCGCCTTGAAATCTCTAAATCTATCAAAGGTTTCATCTTTGGTTTTTAGAAAGTAGACAAAAGTCCTTCTGCTGAAGTCGTCCACTAGAACAAAGAAATACTTTGATCCTCCTAAAGATTGAATAGCCATTGGACCGCACAGATCCATGTGAATTAATTCAAGTGGCTCAGTGGTATTATTCCCTGTAACAGGATTGTAAGGTTCTCTACTCAGTTTTCCCATTATACACGATTCACATTCCGGTAGATTCCTATATTTAATATCAAGTCCATACACCAGATTTCCTTGGATCAACTCTTTCATGTAAGCTTGGTTCAGATGATTCAATCTTCTGTGCCAGATACTAATCTTGTCATTAGAGATATCGCTTGTGGCCATAGCATTCTCAGGCTTTCTTGAATTATCAATTCTTAACCCTGCCTCCATTATAAACATTCGGTCTTTAATCTGGGCTTCGGCGACTAAGTTGTTTTCTTTATTGTAAATTTTGGCTCCTTCATTATTATAAATTATTGTATTTCCCCTTTTTGTGAGTTCGTACTCAGAAAGAAGGTTCGACCTCAGATCAGGTACATGTAAAACGTCCCTAATCTGTACATTCGAAAATTCTTGGCCTGTACTAGTAGTCACTCTGATATTACCTTTAGTAGTAGAGCGAGTAATTTTATCCTTTTCTGCCAAGTCTATTTCACTTTCATATGGCACTACATCTTCCATCCAATCAAGGTGTGGTGATAAGTGTGTTGTGTATCCAGAATCAATACACCATGATCGTTTCTCACCATTACTATCTGCGGATACATCGCTTCCTTCATCTATATAGTTATTGAATGTGGCTTGTTCCTTAGGTGTTTTTGATATTTGGTTTGTACGTTTCTAAAATTGCTTTTATGATGATTCGTACTTGATTTTGCATTTATATTTCTTTGTTGTTCTTGAGATCGCTTATTTCTAAACCAACAATATTTTGCCACATGTCCCCTTTTGCCACAAATAAAGCATTCTTTCTGTTTGTCTGGATGATAACCCCTTCTATCTCTACTTCTGTAAGCCTGTTCTTGTTCCTCCATGTGAATTTCATCCATTTTATAATTTAATCTGTTTTCTTCCTCCTTGAGAGACTGTTGTATTTCTTCGAAGGTTATATCTCGTCGGGATCTAAGTACAATTGCTATTCTCTCTAATTTTTGATGGATGCCACGAACAATATGGTAGGTTAGCTCTCTTTGGGATATTTGGTGTCCGAGCGATGAGCTCTTTGCTCCAATATTTTTGGCTCTAGTTAAATATTGATCTACCGATTCACTATGATTCATTTTAATATTTTTGAGTTCGAGTCCTACATCTAAAATTTTATCTTCGAGATTTCCCGTATAGATCCTTTTTAGGTCATCCCATACCTTTTTTGCCTTAGTTACATCTAAAAACATTCAAGCTTGTTCGTCTGAGAGTGTCGTTATAATTATACCTAAGGCTTCATCATTCTTTTCGTTATATGTACCCATAAATCACTAACTTTAATATCAGGCTCGGGATCGGAAATCATACATTTAAATAACTTCTTTGCACGTAGAAGTGCCACGTCCTTCAATGCCTATATTGGGTAATTTGTACCATTTAATGGTTCTATTTTAGCCACCGGCAATGAGGAAGAATCTACCATTTTTTTCTATAAGCTGGTAAAATTTTAATTTTGCAAAGCTAGTACTAAGTATTAATTAGAATTATATTTTCTTACTTACAATTTGAAGATTAGATTTTCTTTTATTTTTTTTCTAATAACCACGCTCTGCATCCATTTGTTGGATCGTTTTTGAAGACAACTCTCAGATTTTTTTTTTATAAAATTAATTTATTAAAAAACATTAAACATTTTTAGATATATATAGAAACGAGTTAATTATCTCGTATTTAAGGCAACAAAATATTCATCTAATTTTCATACATTTTCTAACCAGATTCAACTTGTGCAACACAGACGACAAAGCAAAAAAATAAACAAATTAATAATAGAGGGTAAGTTCCTATTTTTTACAAGCTTTCACACTCAAAGAATATTCAACTTCTTGCTTCACCAGAGGTCGTCACGTCCTCGTGATTGACCTAATCAATTATTTCAAAATAGTAATTAAAGCAGCTTCTTTAATATTCAATATGGGCCAAAGTAATTTCTCAATAGTTTTTCGCATTTTCTGATTTTTCTAACTGGTGTCCAAACTGCCACTAAATGTCCTGGTTCATAGATTCTTTCATCGTGTTTTTTGTCATAATTTCTTTTCATTCTCTCTTAGGTCTTATCTGTGTTGTTAACGACTACTTGTTTCGTCCTCGCTATTTTATCTAAGTCATTTTGTATATATTCGTCGTAATCGCCCTTGTTACTGTCCATCAAATCGTCGTCTAAGAGGGACATAGGCTCCCTCCCAAACAACAGGAAAAATGGAGAGTAGCCTGTGGTTTCTTGAATCGTGGTATTATATGCGTGGGTGATAAAAGGGAGGATTTCGTCCCAGTTCTTCTGGTCTGTGTTTACATACATGCTGATCATATTGATTAAAGTTCTATTTAGCCGTTCTGTTAGTCCGTTAGTCTGGGGGTGGTAGCTCGTCGTGAAGCAATGTTTAATTTTGCACATTTTCATAACCTCCTTCATCAAATTTCTGGTGAATTGTGAACCTTTGTCACTAATATGAAATCTTGGAGCCCCGTGACTTAAAAATATATGTTCGACTAAAAATGTAGAGACTTCTTTCACTGTTGCTTCTGATACTGCCTTTGTTTAGGCATATTTGGTATAATAATCCGTCAACACAATTATCCATTTCCTTCTTCTTTTAGATGATGGCAAGAGGCCAACAAAGTCAATTCCGATTCTTTCAAAAGGGTAGTTAGCTGGGGGGATAGGTTGTAGTAGCTCAGATGGCAACTGATTTTTAATGTAAATTATTGACAAGAAGTCAATAAAATTTGTCTCAATTGTCAAAATTGTTAGAAGGCAACTGATTTGAACCTTATCTACTTTGACAAAGATGACAGGTCTTGGCAAATTCAGAAGCATCTTTCAGCATTGAAGGCCAATAATATTTATTCCTTATTCGATGTGTGGTTCTGGCGACACCCAGATGGCCACTCAGCATGTGGTTATGGTATTTAATCATATTTTTTTTTCCTTCTTTTTTTGAGACCACTAACAACTATGCTCTGCCTTCAGGGTTTGGGTTTTTCTTATATAGACACCCATTTTCCTCTTTTAAATTCTGTGTTATTGATCTTTTGCTTCCTTTAAGGCCTTTCTTAACATTTTCTATGAAGTCATCTTCTTCGGTTATTATATGATTCAAAAATAGTCGTTCATAATCTTCGACCCAATCCGTTTCAGGTAGGGGTTCTCTAGATAAGCCATCAGTGTCCAAATGCTTTTTGCCGATTTGTGTATCATGTCAAAGTCATATTCCTGAATCTTCAGTGCCCATCTCGCAAGTCTACCAGTTGGATCTTTTAGATTTTTGAGCCAGCATAAAGCGTGATGGTCTGTTACTATCTTGAAATGTCTTCTATATAAATATGGAAATATGGAAATATATTAATAAAATCAATATTATAATAATATTAATATATATAAATATTAATAAAATAATGTAATTTTGATATCGACCACACCACAGCTAAACATTCCTTTTCGGTGGTTGAATAATTTTGCTCAGGGTTACTTAGGGTTCGGCTCAAGTATGAAATTACTTTCTCTTTGCCACCGATATTTTGAATTAGTGTTGCGCCTAAGCCTATGTTAGAGGCGTCTGTGTGAATGCAGGTGGCTGCATTTGGATCAAAGTGACCCAAAATTGGCGGATTTATAAGAGCTTTTTTAAGGTTTTGGAACGCTTCTACCTGTTTTGCTGTCCAGATAAATTGCACATTTTTTCTAATGATAATGGTCAATGGGTCAGCGATTAATGAAAAATCTTTAATGAATTTTCTATAATATGAGCACATTCCTAGGAATGATTGCACTTCTTTGGCCTTCATGGGCTGAGTAAAATCTCTAACGGCTTTGATATTATATTCGGCAGGTTTTATACCCTTTTGGTTGGTCATATGACCCAGGATCTCAAGTTACTTGAAAGCAAATCTGTATTTCTTGGGGTTCAGTTTTAAATTAGATTCGTTGAAGCATCTGAAGACAGCTTCAAGTCTTATAATGTGGGTTGGAAAATCCGAGCTGTATATAATCACATCGTCCAGATAGCAAAGGCAAATCTGCCATCTCAGATTTCCAAGGACAATATCCATGTTCCTCTCAAAAGTAGCAGGAGCGTTGCATAGACCGAAGAGCATTACGTCGAATTCATATAACCCATGTGCCGTAGTGAAAGCCCTCTTCTCTTTGTCTCTCTCTTCAATTTCGACTTGCCAATATCTCGATTTGAGATCTATTACTGAGAAGAACTTGGATCCTTGGAGAGTATCCATTACATCATCAATTATTGGGATTGGATAAACATACTTCACTGTTACTTCATTTAATTCCCTGTAATCCACACAAAATCTGTATTTGCCATCTCGTTGTTTTACCAATATAACGGGAAAGGACCAGGGACTTGAAGATGGGGTCTATGTAAGAAAACCTAGGCAAATTTTGCAAGATTAAAAGAAAGAAGACTTTATGCAAACTAGGCTTTAGGAAAAGATCTATGCAAATCAACTTCCACAGATTAAAATTAGGTACAGCGCGTTTCCTATAAAACTAGGATAACATCAAGTGCAGGAGGAGTCCCCAAGAAGACGAGGCTTTGTGCGCTTCGAGTGAGCAGCTGGGACTGTCGCTCTACTTGTTTTAGTTCCTTTGGCTTTAACTGTTTTAATTGTTTAACTTTCCTTCCTTGAAATATTAGGGCAATCAAGTAGTGAGCCTATTAAATAATTTTGCGAAGTTTATCTCTGATTTTTCCAGCAAAGTAGGTAGAGAGGATCTACTTGGACAGAACACTTAAATTGTTATATGAAAGTGGCGGACTTTCCTAGTATTCTCGTTCCGCTACCTAACATTTTTTGGTGAGCCCGGACGTGATTCTGCTCAAGTGGATTATTGTTTATCGGAGATATTTTGATACAATGGCTCTAAGTTTGTGTATCAAGAAGCGAGCCCCCGTGAGAAGTCAAGTTACAAAAATTTACAAGGAAATTATTTCTAATTTGGAAAGTGAATCCAAGGATTATTTTAAGGCAACAGTTGGAGTGAGAAGAATTCAGGATGTACAGAAAGTACTGTTGTCGTCTGATAAAGAGATAATCGACATTTTGGCAGAAGATGATGAAGCGGATCTAGAAAAGGAAATGGATGATTGTGCACATTATCAAGAAATCATAATTGAAGCAATTGTTGCTTATGAAGATGCTCAAAAACAAGTTGCAAAAAAGGTTGTAGTTCAAGATTCTTTTCTAGATACTACAGAGAAAATAAGGCTTCCCACCATTGAATTACCGAAGTTTAGTGGTAATTTGATAGATTGGTTAACTTTTTGGGCTCAATTTGAGAGGATTCATCTTGATATCAGACTAAAGGATAGCGACAAGTTCTATTATTTACTTCAAAGTTTGAGTGTAGACACTGAGGCCTATAAAATCGTATCTATTTATCCGCTTACTGAAGAAAATTATTCTAAGGCGATTGATGCTTTAAGAAGACGTTATGCTAATCCTGATTTGTTGTTACAAGTATATGTGAGAGAACTGCTCAAGTTGGTCATCGATAGTGCTAGCGGAAAGAAAAAAATATCTTTTCATGAACTATATTATAAACTTCAATCTTATCTTGGTGTTCTTTAAAAAGTTTGAATTTGGAAAGGGCAAGCCCGGACACATGGCTGTATCCCTTAGTGGAATCGTGTCTATCTGACGAACTATTGCTAACGTGGCAACGAAGATCTCAGTTCATCAAGCTTGATGTTGAACATCAGACGAGACTAGATCAACTGATGGACTTTTCGGAAAGGGAGTTTCTGATTCAACAGAATATCCAGTTAGCTAAAGGCGGTTTCCAAATTGCTGAAACTTCCGACCAAGAAAGAAAGAAAGGATTTAATAAGAAGAAAAATGATATTCCAACGGTGACCGGATTACAACAAACAGAATTAGGCGGATGTATATTTTGTGAGAAAAAGCATGCGAGTCAAAATTGTTTTGCCGCTAAAAAGATGTCTTTAGAATAAAAAAGAAAAGTCATCCGTGAAAAGAAGGTTTGCTTCAAATGCTTAAAGGGACGCCATCTTGCTAGATATTGCAGAACAAGGGTTAGGTGATACAACTGTGGCTCGTCTCATTTTTTAATTATGTGCACTCGAGGAGATAGAAATAATAAAGAGGCTGCTCAATTGGGAATTGAACCAGAATTGACTAATCAAAATTCAGAAAGGGTTGAACAACGGGTTTCACATCGCGAAAATTTTGAATCTTTTGATGCTACGGGAAACCAAACGAAGATCTGAAAAAGCATAATGATTGTTCCAACCATGTTTGTCAGCGGAATGTTGCTCTTCAGACATTGATGTTGAATGTTATTGCACCAAAGAGGAGAAAATTAGTGCGCGCCTTTTTTGATTCGGGTTCTCAACATACTTATATTTTGAAGACAACAGCGGAAGAATTAGGACTGAAACCAGTGACGAAAGAGATTGTTCATCATGCTTTATTTGGCGGAATTCAAACAACGGCTGTTACGCATAATTTATATGATGTTCAGTTAAAGGCAGACGATGAAAATTTTGTTTGCAAAGTCACTGTTCGTGATCAGTCAAAGATCTGTCAAGCCCTTCCAAGAATTCCCAAAACAAGTTTAATTTCTAAAGAGTTGGAACAAAGAAAAATTAAAGTTACAGATCTTGGAAATGACAACCCACCTATAGAGCTCCTCATCGGTGCAGATATTTACGGAAAATTGATGACTGGAAAAACGCTGCAATTGGATTGTGGTTTAACAGCTATGCTTACCCATTTTGGCTGGACGTTATTGGGCAGCTTGAAGGAATGGTCTGATGAAGAAAATTCTATGCTAGTTATGTCCATGAATACTATGTTTGGAGATTCAAGACAGGATTTTTCCATCTCGCAACTGTGGTATTTGGATACTATTGGAGTGAGAGATCCGGTAGAAGTGAAATCTTCAGTAGAACAAGAAACTGCTTTCAAAAATGAATTTTTGAAGAACATCTCCAGAAACAAAGATGGACGATACGTGGTTCCATTACCTTGGATCGAGGGTCATCCTCCACTACCTACAAACGAAATTGCTGCGCATAAAAGATTAGTCAGTACCACCAGGAAGCTTAAAACTAGCAGTAAATACGACGAATATGATTATGTTTTCAAGGGATGGGAAAGGGAAGGCTTGATTGAAAATGTAAACAATGCTAAGCCTACTGAAATTGTTCATTATCTTCCACATCGACCTGTTTACAAAGAGAGTGCTTCTACGCCAGTTCGCCCAGTGTTTGATGCGTCGTGCAAAATTGATAAACATCCTTCACTCAACGATTGCTTATGGACTGGAAGCAACTGTGTTAAAAAAATTATGGAACTTTTGATGCGCTTTCGAGAAAAAAGAATTGGTTTTACGGCTGATATTAGAAGAGCATTTCAGACTATTGAGGTTCGAGAAGAGGATAGAGATGCAATGCGATTCCTGTGGTGGTAGAATCAATACGAAAATCAAGTACAAGTATATCGTCATACAATAGTTATGTTTGGCGCTACATGTAGTCCATTTATTTTGGGAACTGTACTAGAATATCATCTGACTCATATGAACATAGAAGATTCGAAGATCGCTGAAAAATTGTTAAACTCTTTTTACATAGATAACAGCGTTGGATCCGAGGATAGTTTGGAATCATATTTAGCTTTTAAAGAAAAATCGATCCAATTATTAAGGGATGCTAAGATGGATTTGAGAATGTGGCAATCAAATGCGGAAGGATTTCAACACGATACGGAAGCCATTACCATGATTCTAGGAGTTCGATGGGATCGAAGAAGAGATTTGTTGTTTATTGATACAAGCAAAATTGATTTGCCGTCGGAAGTAACTAAACGGACAATTTTGTCTACGGTACAACGTATTTTTGATCCTTTCGGTATATTAGGACCAGCGTTGATACCTATGAAATCTCTTCTACAACGGACTTGGATTCAAAAAATTAAATGGGACACACCTATTATTGGCGCTGAAAAAAGATCTTTTGAAGATTGGTGCAAAAATATACCCTGGCTTACTCAGCTCAAGTTCCCACGTGCTATGATAAAGGACGAGATCGATAAGAGGAGTTGGTCTTTTCACTTGTTTACTGATGCGAGTCGGACAGCTTACTCCGCAGTGGTATTTCTCCGGGTAGAAAATGAAGAAATACAAGTCAGTTTTATGTCCGCTAAAACACGAGTGACTCCAATGAAAAGAGAAATACTCAAAAAGAATAAGAAAACTGGCGAAAGCGAAATGATTGTCAAAGAGATCAGTATTCCTAGACTGGAACTTCTTGCTTGCCTGATTGGTAGCCGGTTACTCTCGACAGTGAAAAGGTCTCTAAACATCACTGATATAAAGGAATTTTATTGGACTGATTTCACAGCGGTTTTGGCTTGGATTAAAAGAGAAGAAATATGGAATACTTTTGTGGGAAATCGAATAAGGGAAATTAGAGAACTTACCCTTCCAAACAATTGGAGACATATTCAAGGTACGAGGAATCCTGCCGATCTACCATCCAGAGGATGTTCGCCGTCTCAACTTCTACAATCTAAATGGTGGGAGGGGCCGAATTGGCTTTATGAAAGGGAAAACAAGTGGCCGATTTCCACAGAAATGATAGACGAGATTCAAGTCAATAAAGAAAGAAAAAAGTCAAGCGTAGAGATAAATCAGGATTCAGTGTTAATAAATTTCAACGTAATCAAAGAGGTTAGATATGATTATACGTACTCTCAATATGTGCGAATTATGGGTTGGATCTTGCGTTTTATTTATAATCTGAGAAATAATGAAAAACACTTTGGTAGACTTCTTCCAGAAGAATTAAAGATGGCGGAATTACAATTGATTCGTAGCGTTCAAGTTGAGACTTTTTCAAATCCAGATAACTTGAGGGGATATCAGATTAAACGTTCCGAAGATGGAATTTTGCGAGTCAAAACTAGACTTACCTTTCGAGAAGATCTTGAAGACTACAAATCGCCTATTTTACTTCCGAGAAAACATCCGCTTGTGAAAAAGCTTATTGAAGAATATCATTTGAAATTTTGTCATGCTTGAGTTTTATTTTTGATGAATGAACTCAGAGAAAAATACTGGATTTTACAGAGTAGAATTGCAGTAAAGAGGGTAGTACGGCAATGTGTGACTTGTCGAAAACTTACAGCGAAGTCTGTTATAACGGAAGAAGCACCTCTACCTAAAGAAAGAATTATGACTACTAATGTTTTTGAAATTATTGGAGTCGATCTTACAGGCCCATTGTATCTAAAGGGTCAAGCCAAAGTCTGGACGGTCATTTATACCTGCAGTGTTTACCGAGCGGTACATTTGGATTTGGTGAATTCACTTAGCACCAAAGCTTTTATTCAATCATTGGAACGTTTCATTAGAATATATGGACGTCCAACAATGATTTTTAGTGATAATGGAAGAAATTTTGTTAGAACTGATAACTTTTTTCAACAGATTGATTGGAAGAAGCTTCAAGAGAGCGACTGCGTTAGACCTATACAATGGAGATTTAATCCTCCTTTTGCGGCTTGATGGGGAGGTTGGTGGGAGCGTTTAATTCGCTCTATGAAGAATTTGTTGAAGAGAACTTTAGGAAAGGCTACTCTCAGAAAGGAGCAACTAGTAAAGATGCTTGAGGAAGTTCAATCTATTATGAATGGAAGACCTCTTACGTATATTTAAGAGGAAATGGAGGACCCTCAACCTTTGACACCTGCTATGTTTTTACGCCACAAGGGCAATATCAAATTCCCGGAAGGAGATTTAACTGAAAAAGACCGACTACAGTTTAGTTATGCCTGGAGAAAAAGCTTAGAACGAGAACTGAAAAATCGCTTTCGATCCGAGTATTTGTCTTACCTGATAAATAAGAACAAAGGGAAGAATAGTCACAACTTACAAATTGGAGACATTGTTGTCATTGAGTCAGATTTGCGAAAACGAACTGAATGGCCATTGGGAAGAATTATAGAACTGTATCCAGGAAAGGATGGCATTGTTCGAGTTGCCAAATTAAAGACAGGAGGCGGGATTGTAATAAGACCTGTACAACGTCTTTGCCCAATGGAGTTGGATTTTTCGGAAGAATTTTCGAATCGATTCCAAGATAGTGTTGGATGCTAATTTGGGAAAATTATTTGTCAATAATTTTGTGGGGAGTATGTAAGAAAGCCTAGGCAAATTTTGCAAGATTAAAAGAAAGAAGACTTTATGCAAACTAGGCTTTAGGAAAAGATCTATGCAAATCAACTTCCACAGATTAAATTTAGGTACAGCGCGTTTCCTATAAAAACTAGGATAACATCAAGTGCAGGAGGAGTCCCCAAGAAGACGAGGCTTTGCGCGCTTCGAGTGAGCAGCTGGGACTGTCGCTCTCCTTGTTTTAGTTCCTTTGGCTTTAACTGTTTTGATTGTTTAACTTTCCTTCCTTGAAATATTAGGGCAATCAAGTAGTGAGCCTATTAAATAATTTTACGAAGTTTATCTCTGATTTTTCCAGCAGAGTAGGTAGAGAGGATCTACTTGGACAGAACACTTAAATTGTTATATGAAAGTGGCGGACTTTCCTAGTATTCTCGTTCCGCTACCTAACAGTCTAATTATTCCTTATTCAAGCATCTCGTCTATTTGATCCTTTATAATGGTTCATTCCTTAGCGCTTACCCTGTAAGGCTTGTACTTTATCGGTTTTGCATCTTCTGTATGAATCCGATGTTTTGCCAAATTGGTCCTGCCTAACCTCGATGAGAACAAATCAGTATACTTGGCCAAAATTTGTTTTAACCTCTCTTGTTCTTTAAATGATAAATTCTTGTTTATTTGATATTGTATTTCGTCATTTTCATTCTGCTTCTCTATAAAATTTACCTCTGCAGGAAGACTTCCATAAGCCAATGTTTGGGCTTATAATTTTTAAAGGTCGAGGATAAGGGTTCGTTATCCAGATATGAGTTTTCTTATCCGTGACAGTAAGCCAATCGAAGACCATTTGTTTGAATCATTCTGTTGTTCTCTTCGATGACATATTCACCATCCTCTGCTTCTATTGAGGCCCTAATCAATTTAATAGATAGTTCAGGTATAACTGTATCTGTAGTGCTCTTTATTATTATTTTTAGATCATAATTGCTTGCGTCACGATTACTCCTCAAATTATATTTTATTGTTTCTCGTTTACAATCAATTTTAGCACTCATTTTTTTAAAAATAAATCTTGTCCAAGAATAAGGGTTCGTAGATGCGTGTCCATTACTACAAAGTCGAGGGATAATTCAGTGTCATCAATTTTTAAATCTAAAAAAATGTTACTCACCATATCTAATATTTTTCCATCGAGTCCAGAACACGTTTTAGTGAGACTATTTATGTCACGGCCTACAAAAAGTGCTGTTCTTAGGTCGACCACTGAAAGATCGGCGCCAGTATCAATCATAGCTTCGCATAAACCTATCTTGTCCACATTAATATTAATTTTGTACCTAGGGTACAACTTTCTAGTTCCATTTACGGTCGACTTGCTTTGATTGAAGGAATCAGGCGCGACACTTAGTTTAAATCTTCCAACATGGAATATCTATTCCGTGTAAGAATATTCGTTCGTGTGTCATTACAAACATCCGCATAGAGGCGAGGCCGTGTATAATCTTTTCTTTCATCCATTTAAAGATTTCCTTTACTCTTGTCTTGGGAAACTGAGGGGTCCTTTTCTACGATCCTCACAAACTTGACCCTACAATAACGTGCAATGTGTCCTGGCCTATTGCACTTAAAGCATATAGGACGTCCGTCCTCCTTTTGTTTGTAACTGGATTCTTATTGTAGAATTTATTTTGGTGGGTCTGTTTCTGCGTGAAACTTTGCTTTGCATCGGCAGGTCGTCTAGCGGCAGAGACCTGGGGCGAGAGGATGGCCTGGTATTGTCTAGGAGCAGGAACCTGGGGCTTGGGGGTGTTCTGGTATGGTCTTCTGAACGACGGAGCGTTCTTCCATTGCTCTTGATGATGGAGACGAGGAGAGCGTGGTCCATTATGTAGAGCCTTTGATTTTTCTACACGTTCTTGATAATTATTTTCAAACAAATCCATCTTTTTACACAATTCTAGAAGTTCGTTGGTATTCTTAGGAGGGTTTAGGTAGAGAGCAAAAGAGTATTCTTTCTTCAGCCCTCCGATAACCCAATTTATTTTAGTCTCTTCTTCCATTTGGAGGTCGACCTTGTTGCACAGTACAAGGATATCCTCTGCAAACCTGATTACAGGTTCATTCCATTGTTGCATTCTGTTTAGCCTCATCTTCATTTCTTCTTTGTTGGTGTCTGAGGCAAAATCCTGAATTAGGCGGCTCTTGAAATTTTCCCAGCTGGTGAAACTTATCCAGCCAGGTTTTGGCGCTACCAATCATATTCATGGCCGCATAGCGAGAAAAAATATATTTTGCCCAGTGGTACAGGAAGCTAATTTCTTCAAGGGACTCAATCCATGGGCGAGGGTCTTCTTTTCCATCATATTTGGGAATGTCTATGTTGGGGTTCAAGACAACTCTCGGGTCGGCACTTGCATCTCGACCAATTGTTGCACCAGGCAGATCCTTCAGTATTGATTCTCTCCTCAGACGCGTCTTGCATCTTTCAAGAACATGTCTCAATCATCCTACAAGGTTAAACCAGTCAATAATAAGACATCTATATTTTTAGGTAGCACCTAGAATATCTCTTTATTTATCACATCAAAGTTTAAAACAGGTGGTGTATTTGTGTTTTACTATATTTTTAGGTAGCACCAAGTGTATCACTTCTGTATCACTGATACCAGTGTATCAAAATCAAATGTTTTATAGTACATAATATTTTATAGTAATAATCTGTTTTATAAAAATAAATAAATAAATAATTTATATTTCAAATATATTAAAAATAATATTATAAATAATTTTTAAAATACGCACATTAATCAAGATGCAACAATATACTAAGTATATTTTTGCATATTGTTTTATGCAACATAAATACGCAAAAATATCCTAATGTATATACATGTGTATATATATTTATAATAGTTTAGCATCAGGCGGGCGTTTTATTCATTGTATATGTTCTCCTGTGGAAAGGCAAAGATGCCCGAAAGCTTGGGATGGTATCTACTTATATATATTTGCCTTATTCTGTCTGTCTGAAGCTCACGGATGGGATTTTTCATAACCATCGGTGGTTCAGTGGTAGAATGCTCGCCTGCCACGCGGGCGGCCCGGGTTCGATTCCCGGCCGATGCATTTTTTTTTTTTTTTTACAATTTTTAAAACTCATTTATATATTATACAAGAATGACATCCACGGCGCCAATTTATAATTGTAACGAATAGTATTTGAATAAAAGCATTTAATCGGGTAAAACCCGGGCGTTGCCCGGGTCATTCGTATATAATAATTGTATAAACGAATGCAAGACAAAATCACCGCGAATGTTTCTTTTTTTTTTTAAGGCAATTTCTTTTTAAGGCAATTATCGTTATTTATCGTTAATTTTTGTTTCGATTTTATTGAAAAAAAAACGATATAGTGCCTTTAAAAAATGATCTTTATTACTATGCAGTTTTCTATTTAGTCAATATACCTAAGTTCATGTTGCAAATGTAATTATCTCTATCGATTTAGTAGGTGAAATGCAAAAAAAAAAAAAATCGACATGATGAAATCTTTATGAAAATTCACATTTTTATTTTTATATTTTCAAGACACACACAGTTTGGGGCGGGACGTTTCACAAGAGAGACATCCACGGCGCCAATTTATAATTGTAACGAATAGTATTTTAATTAAAACATTTTAAAAACACACAGTTTGGAACGGGACGTTTCACAAGAGTGACATCCATGGCGCCAATTTATAATTGTAACGAATAGTATTTGAATTAAAACGTTTTTAAAATATATACGCACTCGGGTAAAACCCGGGCGTTGCCCGGGCCATTCGTCTAGTTTGAAATAAAAATAAAATTATTTCCGGAAACCTTTTTTAATCATTTAAATAATTCTTATTATGTTAACTACCTTTACTTCTCAGTTTTATTATCATTATGTACATGTACATACATAATTTTGAGAAGATAATTCACTTCTCAATCTTTTACTTGAAACAATAAACTATACGTCACAGACAAAGCACTGGTGAAGACGCCAAATTGTCTTGCGTTGAAAGCGACTTAAAGCCTATATAGAAAAATTCGACGACGGCGTCACTCGAGAGCTTCCGACGGACTGACGACAGTAATAACCCGTGTCACGGGGGAGGGGTGCGGGGAAAAGCGAGTACAAGTGGCTGAGATATAGAAACTATGCCTAGTCCTCGTTAATCGTTCAGAACGATTTTTAATGTTTTTATATATATACTAGCGGATGTGTACCCGGCTTCGCCCGGGTTTTATCCGAGTGAAAGTTTGCCTAACGAATATTATATGTTATGAAGTATAATAAACAATGCTAAAGATTAGTTTTAATTATTAATCAAGATTGTGTGTGAATATGTGAGAAAGATGTAATATCGTTGTTGTTTTCTTGGCCGACTGTTTTACATATGGTGTTATCTTAAAATTGCTTGTTTTGAATATTTTTTTAGATTGAGTTGAATGAATTGCTGAATTTTTTTTTGTATTTATATATAAATAAAATTAACTCTGTTGAATTTTTTTTTGTATTTTATCGATAACAGCAAAGTTATGTATTTTAAAGTTAGGAAAAATATTTTGATGTTAAGCAAAACCTGCTCCATCTCGTTTTACATAAATGTTGAAAATTTGGTCGAAATTGATGCATTGTAACGAAAGTTTTTAGCGAACACCACTTATGAAATTTCCATTTATATAGAAGATATAATATAAATGAGTTTTTAAAATTGTTTTAAAAAAATGCATCGGCCGGGAATCGAACCCTGGCCGCCCGCGTGGCAGGCGAGCATTCTACCACTGAACCACCGATGCTTTAAAAAAATCAAATTCATTTATCGTCGCGACCAGTGCTGCGCCCTAGCGGTAAAAGACTGGAACTAACGCTTTTTGGTTTTTTATTTTTTAAAAAAAGCACATTAACTTTTTTAGTTTTTTGAATAGCCTATATGTTAAACGAAATCTTCAGCTACCTACATGCGAAATTCCATAATGATCGAGTCAGTAGATTTTGCGTGATGCGATAACAAACATCGATTTCGCATTTCATTTTTATATATATAAGGATAAAATAAATAATTTTCGCGTATGGAGCTAAAGAGCCGTAGCTTCACATCTAAAGAGCCGCATGTGGCTCGCGACTCGCAGTTTACCGACCCTTGGTATAGCCGTTAACGAGGAGCTCAATCCAAGATTATCCAAGAGTCGAAAGACCTATAGTGAAGAAAACAGAAAATAAAATTCACCAAATTATATAGAAATTGCCGAAAATCGAAAATTAGCATACTGGAACTTTCGAAGATAACTAATCTTTCGAGAGAGATGGGATTAGTTCATTCAATTACTCACAACAATCTCTGATATTAATTTTTAAAAAGTTCGGAATATTTTGAGTTCCCAACCAATGCCAGAATACGGCTGCTATAGTTTTGCAATTTTTTTGGTAAAAAATAAAGTCCCAGATCTCCTCAGTTTCCATGCTCACCGGATCTTGCCCCAAATAACTTTTCTTTTCCAATACAGTAAAATGGAAATGGTTTTTAAAAGGCAGAAATTCGAGATACGAGAAGGCATAAAACAAAAATTGCCGAAGTTTCTCAGAAGCTTGAAAGAATTAGGAAGTGATCTGGCATAGATTTTTAGATGCGGAAGGGAATTATTTAGAAGATTACTAAATAAGATTTACTTTTGATCTTGCATTATTTTTCATTGTGAAAAATTCCCGGGAATTTAATTAAATTACCTTATACTAGCGTTCTTTCCAGATTAGATGGCTTCCAGTCTTGCAATGTTTAGTTACAGTTTCGATAGAGATTTCCTTCAAAGATATTTCTGCATTGAACAACAGGCTAAAAACAATACAGGACAATACTGTCAAAAATCTAAGATTTTTCAACACATACAAACTTTGAAATAGTTCAGTGTTTCAAAAACAATTTCTCTCTAGATAATAAAATAAATAGTTCAAATATTATTCTGTGCTACGCCATATATATATAGTGTAAAAACTATATAATAAAAATATAATAGTGATTCTATATTTAAAATTTAATGAGTAAACTGATAACAATGATAATTTATATCAAGTAGATTTGATTAGATTAGCAAGCTAAATCTAAATTAATTATAAAAATAAATAGTTGTTCAGTTTTAAAGTTTAGTTTTGTATTAAAATTATCTTTATTATTTTGATTATTTAAATTCAAATTATAAAATTTGTAAATTGTTATTATTTAGTAGAGAGAGAGAGAGAGAAAAAAAAATTCCTTTACTTCTTACAAGGAAGGTGAAGGAGGTAAAGGAATTTTTTTCTCTCTCTCTCTCTACTAAATAATAACAATTTACAAATTTTATAATTTGAATTCAAATAATCAAAATAATAAAGATAATTTTAATACAAAACTAAACTTTAAAACTAAACAACTATTTATTTATATATATAGAGAGAAAGGTGTTATAAAAGGCTCTGATAATAATATCATCTATATATATAAAATTGAATGTCTGTGTGTCTGTCTGTCTGTGTGTGTGTCCTCTATGGATTCGAAAACCATACATCCAATCGCCGTGAAATTTCGGGATATTATTAGGCATATCCCCGGAAAGGTTTACGAAAAATAATATCTTGAATATCTTTAATATCCTTAGAGTTATTTGCAGATTTGTAGCTTTAACTCGCAAGCAGCGCCACCATTGAGACGGAGATAGGCTTTTTCAAGAGGGGGAGTAATGTTAGGAGAGAGGAGCGCGTCTCGAGGCGGGTGCTCACGTGTCACTGTTAAAAACCTATTTGTTTTGGCTACATCTTTTCCCGTGGACTTAACGATAACTTTTCTAAAACTTATATCAAATTTCATGTATAATTATTTTTACATCATTTAGTTTAGTATAATTATTTACTATAATTTCCTATCGTTCAATTATTATACTTTTTGTTCTTAAAGATTATTTAAGACAATAATCTTTAATTAGAAAGTTCTTTGCCAAAATTTTGGAGTGGGGCAGACCCCGTGCGAGAATGGATTCGCCCGGCCGCCGGCCGACAGTCAAAGTACCCACCGACCAATCAGGGCAGAGTTGGCAACACAGCTATGCCAAGTAGACAAGAAAAAAAGCCTCGCGGGAGCTTGCCCAAGATGACCTCCGGGAACTTCGTTCATCTTCCATAAACGACCATGAATTTATTCAACCTTATCGAGTATTTTTCAAGGGACCGGGAAAAAATGTTCACTAGATAAAACGATGATTTTGTAATGTAGAAAATTAGGAAAGACAAAATTCAGGATGACACGGCACACAGGGACCGGGAAAAAAATAATCACTTTATCGAGAGATTCACGACCATGATTTTATTCAACTTATCGAGTATTTTTCAAGGGACCGGGAAAATATGTTCACTAGATAAAACGATGATTTTGTAATGTAGAAATTTATGAAAGACAAAATTCAGGATGACACGGCACACAGGGACCGGGAAAAAATAATCACTTTATCGAGAGATTCACGACCATGATTTTATTCAACTTATCGAGTATTTTTCAAGGGACCGGGAAAATATGTTCACTAGATAAAACGATGATTTTGTAATGTAGAAAATTATGAAAGACAAAATTCAGGATGACACGGCACACAGGGACCGGGAAAAAATGTTCACTTTATCGAGAGATTCAAATTTACGAGTTTCAAATTATCAAAATATATCTTTTTTTTTCAAGTTTATAGAGAATTGTTTTAACAAATGTTCGTTAGACAAACCTTTACTCGGGTAAAACCTCGGGCGAAGCCGGGTACGTCCGCTAGTATTATATATATATGTAGTATATTTTGAGTTAGATAGTTCACAACCTTCTTCTAATATTTATTATAACACCATATCTATTTAAAATAAGTATCGACCTTGTATAACAATGGAAGTGACAAATAAAACAAAGGAGTAAAGGTAGACCAGACGAACAGGTGTTTATGATAATGAGTTCAATCACCCCGTCAACAGGTGGCCGGACAGGTGGCGTGATTATGGGAGCCAATCAGAACTCGCCACCATATGCGGGCGTCCCATATAAAAGCCCCCCAAGATGAGACAAAAGTAGTTGTTTTCAGAGCGACGCCGTTATACGGTCGGACGGATCTCTCACCCCCCCCCCCCCCTTCTATCCGCGTAGGCTAGGGCATCCGTGATGCCCGTGGTTCGACTGCCTTCGTCCGTGGTCTACCTCTACCTTCTTGGAGTTACCATCTAGACCTGCCTCTGTCTCTTGCTGTCCCCGTGCGGGAATCCCATCACACACCCACGACCACGACTGCCCAATACATTCCACGTCGGGATTACTACAGAACCCGTTAAAGTCGACAGGATGACTGAGGACAGCAGCATGCAGAGGATGACGGAGGTCAGAGACGAATACGTCGCGGATGCCCTCACCAACATGCAGCCCCACTGCGAAGACCGAGTAAGCCGCCTAACAGACGCCATTCGGGGACTAGCCGTGTCTCGTGCCGAGGAGGTCATCATCGCCCCCATCGACATCTCCTGCGCCACGAACATCTTACTCCATCGGCTCGAACAGGCAGACAAGATTCATCGAAAAGTCCTGGCATTGTCCCGCCAACCAGCATCGACGATGTCCCATGGCAACCACCGCAAAAAAGATCACCAAGCCTCATCGCAGCCCACTCCACAAGACCCATTCAAGACATCCATCTGGTAGGAGAATTTTCTCTACAGAAATATTTAATGTAACACTATCTCCGTTTGCTCTGAATTAATTATTCAATACCATTTTAATAGCAATAACATAACATTATTATTATAAATCCACCAAGTTCATTATTTTACCATTTTAATAGCATTTCAATTCAAATTGTATAATTAAATTTATTACGCTCTTTATTTTACTTGACCTATTACTATTCAAATTGATATTTCTCAATATTTAAAAGTTTTAAAAACTAGTCCTAGATTTGTATTTTTATAAATATCAATTTTAAATTATCTCATCTCAAAATGTGCCTCCCATTTTTCCCACAATTACAAATACAACTATAAATGTAGTATGCGAAAACTAATATCATACCATAAAATTTCCATACCCCATTGCATTTCATTCCTGTCTGTGTTAAATTGTTAATTACGAAACTCTACCGAATTTTGTACCCATGCCATAACCTTTTCTCTTAGAAAAATTTCGTGAAGTCATTATTTTATAATTTTTCTAAACCTAATCACCGCTAATAATCTCCAATCTAACGATTTGTCTGAACATCTTAACGCAAAACCTACTGGGAAACTAAGGTTATTTCACCTAGAGAATCCCAGAACCTCCTGGACTAAATTAATTAAGATAGTAACTAATAAATATAACGATACCCCCCATACGATAATTGGATTTCCCCCCGTATTTTTAATGTATAATATAATCCCCTCAGACTTAAATAACCACATAAACTCCTACCCCAATATAATAGAAAGTAGAAAACTAGCAATACAACATACAAATGACAGGCACAACAAAGAGAAAATTAAATATGATAACAAACATAGAAAGCCACACTTTGATACAGGAGATTTAGTATTAGTAAAGGCGTATCATCATCCAAATAGCGGTAAGTTAGTACCCTACTTTACAGGTCCATATAAAATTACTGAAATAATTTCTGATAATGTCGTACGTATAAATAGACCCAATAGGATTACGGGTAATGATAGCGATACTGTACATGTAAATAAATTACAATATTATAATGAAGAGGTCCTCTATATTTCACCACCCAAAGTATATATATATATATATATATATATATATAGAACCCCTAAAAATAAATAGAATAATAGATCCTTTCCGACATTTAGATCCCAACTTGTTTAGTCCAATAGAAAAAAAGTATAGCTCATCGATTTTCCAAGCCATTTAATCATTTGTCCCTCCATCTATTCTCATAAAATTAACGAAATCTAGGTCCTGAAAGTCTGACAAACAAGCCATGTTACATAAATAGCAAATCTTATTTTTATAATGTTATCGATCCTATACATGAGACCAAAGGAGACGCCATATTGGCCTCCTAAAAGGATAATTAATGCCAGTCTTCATCCCAACGACAAAAGCTCAAGGACACACTGAACTCCCCCTTACTTTTTTTTTCTACTTCGTCTTTCCTTTCCTACTTCTAAAGGGGTGGAATGACCTTTGTATCCACCATTAGCAGAGATATTCCTTCCTACTTCAACACTCTTGCCTATCAATCATTCAATTATAGGGCCACATTACCTCCCCGTAGGCCAAACTAGAAAGACAGCAATAATCTTGCACCTACACCTAGACATTGTGTGTAAATATGTTCCCTTTTTTCAGGAACGAATATTTTTGTTTTCTTTTAACTTTTCTCTCATTTATTGTAAATAGACTTTCAGTTTTACTAGTTTTGTGGTGTTGGACTTTGTTTTTTAACTTACAGATGTAGATAAAACATTTCACTATTAATCGATAATATCATTTTGTTTATTAATCATCAACATTAATGCCTTCAACTACCAATCAACCCTTTATATATTATTACCTTTAATAATTTTATTTTATTTTAATTTTTTTTTCTCATCATGTTTAGACTTAGCATTTTACAACTTCAACTATTTTAGGCACCATTTTAAAAAAACCTACACCTAACAATATTTATAATATTTCTTATAAACAGATAAAACATTTATCATTTTATTTTTCTTAATAGATTTTCAAAATGTTATTTTTGACGCTTCCCTTACAACCTCTAACTCTATCCCATGAACCTTTCCTCCCAACTTTTTATACCCATCAAGAGATTATTGTTCGTCAACCATTTTCTTTTTTTATTATTATTGATTAAACTAACTAGAAGACCCTTCCTCGCTATATCATTCCCAATAGTGAGCTCAGGAGACCCAGTTAGATTTTCTTTTTTTTTTTTCTCTCATCATCCGACTCATCATTTTTTCTTTTTTCAACTTTTTCTTTTCACCACACAAGTCGGACATAATCAAAATTGACAGCAATAAATATCTTAGATCCACCTCCTCTTTTCCGCATCCTTCAAACCTCCAACTACCTTCCAAGGGATTCCAGTTCGCCGAACATTTTTTTTTTTTCATTGATTAATCCGACTGGAACAATCCTTCCTCGCTATACCCATTCCCAATAGTGAGTTCAGGATATCCAGCGCGATCTTTTTATTTTTTTTTCTCATCGCCCGAATCATCATATCAATTCACCATTTTTTCAACTTTTCACTTTTTTTTTCATAATTCAACCGGGCACAATCATTATGGACAACAGGGATCCCTCTTACCTTTACCTCTCCCTTTTACATCCATCAATCTTCCAACCTCTTCTCACTGTCTGAACTAATGATGCAGACGGATTATCTTAGGCCTTCTGTTAATGAAAACAATGCCTCACTTAGTTTGCAGTTTTTCCTTTCTATTTTTAAACTATAACGTGTGTTTTAGTGTTAAGTGATCGTTTAAAGAATTTTCACAACCGTGTTTTAATGTTAGTTCATCTTTAAAGGATTTCACAACTTGTTTTAGCGTTGGTATGTCATCTTTAAAAAATTTGTCACAACCTTGTGTTTGTGTTAGGTGTTCATTGTAAGGAGTTTTCAGTTTTTCTTCTTATTGAAGAGGCTGTTCTGTATCAATAGCAGGTTGTGATTTAAGACTTGAGTTCAACAGTATATTTGTTTTGATTTTTTTATTGAAAGTTCTGAACAGTGGTTCAACTTTAAGAATAACTAAGGAACTTAGACGCATTAGATATCTGCTGTGCTTGTAATATATTCGCTACGGGTTGATTCGGAATATGCGCTGGGTTAAAACTAGACACCCTGTAACTCCATAGGTCCACGATACAGCCCAAAAAGGGAATTTCTAATGAGAGTGTGTAAGGCAGTTATAGTCTAAGAGTTGGTATGTCAGGATAACAAGTGATCTCTGTTGTTAAACCCCAGAGCAAGTGGGTATGGAAAACGCTATGTTCCAAAGGAGGGGTTTAGCTGAATAGCAGGGAAGGGAAGACGGCAATAACCTTATATGGGAAGTAGGGCTAGCAAGCACTTGTAAATCCATGATATTTTGGCAAATGAGGTAAATGCTTGAGGTTCAATTCGCTCCAATTTAAGTGCTAGTTTTGATTATTTGTTTTATTTAGACACCACGTGTCAAGATAAGAAGAAGATTTCAAACTGTTAGACGCACACTTTTAAAGATAGGTTAGATTTCAGCATTTGATTGTTAACAATCAATTTTTATTAATTTGTTTAAGTATAAATAATGTTTATCTATGTGTAGATAATTTATATAGAGTTTGTATGAGGCATTTATTTAAGTTAGTAGGGCTTTAGTCCCCCCTTTGTTTTAATTAGATAACTTTATTTGATTTCACATTAGTCCTGGAGATTAGCAATTGTTAGGGTAATGTTAACATTGATTATTGAAGTGTTTTGGCTTATATAATAGAATTTAGCTTTAGTATGATTGCTCGCTATGAATGAATTGTATGGATGGGAATGCGAAATGAATGTGAGAAAGCTACAGTCAATTATATTGTTAGACCAAAAGATACTTTAGAATAGTGTTAGGGAATTTAATAGGTTCGATTTTTTTATTTTGATTTCTTTATTTGTTAGGGTCAATAGCCTCACAGGACTGTACAACTCTATTGATAGGAAGGTATCCGCTCCATTTGTTAGGTCTCCTTTTAGAGGAGTGTAAGTATGATTTCTTTTATTAGGGTATTCAATTACTCTATTTCATTATATCAACTTGAATTCTAAGAGTCGTAGATAACGACCATGTCTCGATTCTCAGACTGGGGGGTTGTGGGAGGTCACGGTCAGACCAAAGGCCTGCAAGTCCCCTCCTCATTAGAGGGAACGGAGAGGTATCAGGTAAACTTTGTGCTAGGTGGGGGATTTAGTTGCCGATGTCGCAAGATAAGTGTACAGCGACAAACCTCGGATAACCGATCTGACATCGTAGTTTACGACGCTTTAAGCGTGGCTGAGATGAGGGTGATTCAGTCGGGAGGTTGGGAAGGTTCGGCACGTTGAAGGCTCCCCTATAAATTGCGCAGCTTGGAACCAATCCTCTATAGACAAATGCTTGGAACATGTGGTGGGAAAGAAAGTCCCTATAACTCCTTGTCCCTAAGTCATAAGTCTAAAGGGGGTTTCTAATGAGAGTTAACAATGGGAGCGTGTATGAGACAAGTTACGGTTAGACGAGGCGATTCTGTCTACAGATTTTAGGTACCAATTAGCAAAGAGACAGATGGACTGTCCAGATTCTTTGCGTTTTATATCGCCCCAGGCTAGCAAAAGTTAATCACCTAATTAAATACTATGTCTACCATACGTTTAGTTAGAACGAGTTCAAGTCTAAATACCAGTTAGTAAGTAGAATTTTTTTTTCACGAGAATAACTCGTTCTATGTTAAGATCAATCTTAAATTAGTAGGACACCTAATGAACCTTTGAAGCAGATTGCCAGAACAAGCCAATACAGTATTCCAGACTTGAGAAGAGAAAAAAAATTTTAAGGGAAGATTGAATATCAATTTTGTTTTGGCAGTAAAATGGCCTAGAGCAATGAGTTTATTTTATTTTTTTGGACAAAGAGTCAAAATTTCAGAGAGGTATTAAGAACTCAAGTGGGAAGATATATCATAAGGTATAAGTTAGACATAGGTTGTTAATCATCATAATTTATTTTTCAGGATTAATTTAAGTGTTTTTATTAAAGTGGATTTGTTGGTCAAAAATATGAGTACACATTCTAGAGATAAGCTAAACAATGTATAATAGAGGTTAACAACAATGTTCAGCTAAGAACAAAGATAGGTGAGATTGCCACCACAGATAAAGTAATTTGGAAATAATCTGGTTTAGAGACGTACTGACTACCAAGATTTCCTTTCCTATATATATATTCTCTTTTGGATTAAGAGAGGCGGGGAACACGCCAGACAAACACTCCCAGTGACGAGTTGGTAAGAACAAGTTTTTAAAGTATTACATATAGATTTTGAAATGCTAGTAAAATGACCTAGACACTCAGTGCCTATCTACGCGCTTATTATTATTATATATACTCATTATTATCATATATCATATATCATTCCCTATTATATTCATGTATATCTATATATATATATATGTAAAGCACAATCAATCTGTATTATAGATTATAGACACAAGATAACGGGACCAAGTCCTAATAAGCAGGTGGCGTGTGACATTTCGGTAGCAGCATTGTTACCATCTTCAGCCAAATATACTGAATGAGAAATTTAACCACAGCATATATATTTTTGTTTATCATTTATATCTTCTATATCAACGCTATTTCTCTTCTATGTATATATATCATGTTCATACATTTTTTTTGGTATATGTCTTTCCCCTCGTTATTTACCATATTGTTGTTATTATTTAATCTTATATATCACTTTTAATTTCTTTTGCCCTATATAACCATATATAATCATTCTTTTGCTTTTGTATTATAAAATTACCTCATGCACCCCATTATCTATAGCTAAATAAAGAATTTTTAAGATATGTTTTAGGAATTGTACATATCTATGTTAACACGCACAATTCCTTGGCGCCCTTAATAAT
>CP092883.1:37077874-37182738 GCA_030710605.1 Cordylochernes scorpioides
AGAACGAGGATTGATGCCGCCGAGAAAGTTGATGATGCTTGTCTCTCGAGTGGATCTCCCCGCTACATTATTATCTCGGATGACGATCCCAGCCGGAAATGGACTGGGCAGCCAATTGGAAGGCCAGGCTGGTAAACGCTCGCTCCATTATTAACGCTCTCATTTCCATGTCAAAGGACTTTTTGGCCACTTCCTGCTCCTCAGACATACTGGGGAGGTTATTGGCCGCTGGGGTCTATATGGGGCATCCGATGTCCCGAGAACAATAGCCAGACATTCAACGGGAATCTTGTTGCTCAAGTGGCTCCGATCAGCCGTTAATTGCCCCCTAAGGAAAGGCGGAGGGAAAAAACGTATGAAACAATTAGAGCTAATTTACAAACTTAGATACGTGGTCCATCGCTTTCCCTGGAGATCCACCCCCCCCTTTATAATAATATATATATATATATATATATATATATATATATATATATATATATATATATATATATATATATATATATATATATATATATATTTATACTTCCAAGTTCTTAAACATTCTTTTCTTTTTTTTTTTCAAAATACAAAACAGATATAATAGGTTTTCAAAATGATGATGTTTTTATTTTTAAAAAGATAAGAGAAAGCAATAAAACTAGCACGCAAAGTGACTAGTGGCGCCAAAGTAGACATTTCTCGTTAAGAATAAAGAACCTTAGGTCCTTAGATATTGGGACATGACCCAACAATTGGCAGAGTATTTAAACAGATACTGGTGGCGTTTACAAATAACATTCCTGACCTTAGCACTCTGGTAGGTCAAACAAAATGAATAGATTAGATTAAGATGGAATGTGCGAGAATCGAGCCTAGCTTTCGTTCTATCTCCAAAAAAAAAAAAAAAAGACACGAAAGGAGCATTGAACAATATGCATGTTCATAAGACTTCGCAAATAACATTCCTGACCTCTGGTAGGTCTTTCGTTTTGCCCAAGAAAAAAAATCGTCATCACGAAAGGAGCCTTGAATAATATGCACACACGTCCATAAGACTTGACAAATAACATTCCTGACCTTAGAACTAGGGTAGGTCAACCAAAAAGAATAAATTAGATTAAGATGTGAAAATCGAGCCTATCTCCCCAGAGAAAAAGGTGGTAACATGAAAGGAGCATTGAACAATATCCATAAGACTTTGGAAAAATGTCATTCGACATTATTCAAACCATCCTTATGCTCGAACAGCTGAACACATTAGGTTGGTTCGTGTAAAACTTTACAAGGAAAACCTTTATAAGAGTGAAGGGAAAACCTGCACATGGATTAATTCAGACGGGAATTACAATCAATACGATCAAAAACAGCGCTTCGATTACAAGAACGTTGCTAGGCAGCTCTTGCTAACTTTATTCCAGGACAAAATTGCCGCGTACAGAAAGCTATGCCTCCCTTTTTTACCACCCCCTTTTATTATTATCATTATTATTAAGAGAAGAAAAAATAGGGGGAAATTTGGTTTTGGAGAACTTTTTTTTTTTAGACGATTATAACTTTTTCTTCCCCGATTTCTGAAAGAATCACTGGGGAGGTAATTATATACGCTACAAAATTGTAGCCTTTGGTGGAAGGAGTCCGTTGTAATTTACTTTGATAATGACCTGGTGTGTGTGCTCACGGAATGCACTAGATTTCTGAAAGCATTTTATTCACCTTTATATATTTATTTTTTTTATTAATACACAAACATTTATCTTCTTGGGAATAAAAATATTATTTCATAACGCAACATAATGTGAAAAATGACGGTTGTATATAAGAAGTTTCGTATTCCGCTCGGAATAGAGAAAACTGAATGGAAGCCCAAGCAAGAAACTAGTTGGATATATGAGGTGAGGGGGAAAAAACGCTGAATCTTCTCTCTGTTCTGTAATTGATAAAAAAATCCAGAATAAAATTTTGTATTTCAATAAGATTTTTTACTGAAGAAATGCTTATAGAGCTTTGTAGGAAGCAGTTGGGTGTATGGATTCGTGTCTAATTAACGGTATCTACATTTCACTTTCAAGCTGAAGAAATGCTTATAGAGCTTTGTGTGAAGCAGCTAAGTGTATGGATTCTAAGTGCCGCTGTAGAGCACCTCCTCCGCAGCAGTAAGGCGGCTGCTACCAAGAGATAATAAACAGAGAATCGATCAATTTTTAATAAGCCACCAGGCAGCCAATCTCGAGGGAGTTGCCCTTCCTCCTCCACCTTTTATTAGGATTATTATTATGATTATATCGTAGTACACCGGAGATTGGAACAACAACAACAACAAAGTTTTGAAACCCAATTAAGTCGCTCGGGATCTCTATCCGAAAAACCAATCACGTGGGAGCACGCACGTCGGGGATGAACCGATGACGGAAAGAAATAACAACTCGCGGGGTGTGTCACCGAATTCATCTTTTTTTTTTTTTTTCTCTAGCCGAGGAAAATAAAACTATTCTTTGGGTAAAAATAAAGAGAGCGATTTTAAATAAATGTTAATGGCCGTATTGAATCGGAAGCATCCACAGCGGTCAAAGGAAGGAGAAGCCTGTTGCTGTAATCACAGAACCGCACGAGAGCAGGTGGGAGGCTGGCTGAAGAGATTTAGAGTAAAGTCTAGGGATTTGTGGCCAACATTTTCCCGCCCTACAAAGGAAGGATCCAATAACTTCGGTCATGGGTAGACAAAAAGGGAAGAAACTTGAAGTACAATTAAAAAATAATAATATTAAAAGGATATATCTCTCCAGTCAAAATGGAATATATTTTTTTAATGCGTCAAAACTGGCTGTGCCATCTTAGCAAACCTGGATCGGCGGAAAAGCTACAACACCAGCTTTGGCAAATTAAGACGCCCACCTGTAGACCATGGTTACTGACTAAGGCTCTCGTCAATGCTGGACAGCATTGATTTCACTCTGATGTTTCACTCCTCTGATGAATAAATAATTTGGGATATGGCTGTTAAAAGCTCCACTTAATCTCTACAATGATATTGACCAACTTTTCTCTCCAATCATGTTTTAAAAAGCACAATAAAGTTAGCTAACAGCATCGTAACACAGCATTGACACATTCCCCAACAGCTGGGTGGCAGCTTCCGAGGAAGGAATCTATTCTGTTAGAATATTCTAAGACGGCTGCAGGATGTCCGCCCGCCCGTCCATCCCTAAGGGCGGGTGGAATTAACACGCTCCAGCAGAAGCCGCTAACGAGGCCAATAAGACCATCCGAACACCTTTTATAATGGCCTCCTTTTATACCGCCGTGGAACTATGCAGAATAGATAAGATTGGGGGAGAGCATTTTCTCCTTTAATTGTGCTACAAGGCGGCCTCCTCTCTCGCAAGTCCCTCAATTCGAACGCTTAATTAAGAATATATTTTTAGTATCTTTATATATTTTTTTAATAGCGCGAGAGTTAAACATTTTCTGTTTTTAGTTCCATACAAACAAAGGGATATTTTGTGTATTAATATCCAATCTCTTAGGGGAAATTAGAGATTTTCAATTTAAAAAATAACGGTTAAGCTATTTTTTAAACACAAATCAAGAAGGCCACAGCGGTAATGTCCAAAGAAAGGAGGCCAAACAAAGAGGGAGCAATGAGGCTTATAGTTCGAACGATCGTGCAGAAGATCAATGTAGCTCTTACACGTCAATTAAAATAATCAAGTTTTATAACGTTGCGAGAATATATGTAATGAAGGGGCCTCTGGGAAAAACGTCTTCTCTGGGTGGGTTAGAGGAGGATCCAGTGCATAAGGATGTTTGTACTGGCATCACTTTTCCCCAAAACCCATAGAGAACCAGTTTCACCTATACTCCATTGCATATTTACTTTATTTCAGGTGTTTCAGTCTGCTTGCCTCTAGAAGGAAATTTATCCAAGTTGATTGATCCAAAGCCATCGTTTAAAATAGTATTAAGACGATTCGGTTTCTATCCCCAGTTGTTCCACACAAATGAGGGTGGTCTCGTATGATCACAGCATATATAGAAACAGAAAAATCTTGCCTCTCATTATACAAATATCAATCAACAATTTTCAAAGCCAACATTGAGATTGTAGCCTGCTTGCATGGGTCTTGAAGAGAGTGAATTAATAAAAGAGTGACGTTATCCTTTGGCGTGAAAATCTGAATAGACGGCTTCTTATCCTGCGGAGTTATATCATAGGTGCAAGAATATACATTTCACAAGCAAGTAGGGTTATGCGGAACCATACAACTCGATTGACATTTAATTAGCGCCTCAAAACAAAGACATTGACTTCTTGAGCACATCGAGGATAAATCGCCACATTTATAGGTCCATTGAACCATCCCAGAACGATGTCTCCAGGAACTTTTTCTCGGTTTTCCTCGAACGAAATCATATATTCAATTCTTATCTTTGAAACAATTCAGATAAGTGTCCTCGTCGAAAAGTATCCTCTCGCGTCACTTTGCACGCGGACTGGCTGAGTAGACGACGCCTTCAAGGTGATGGAGGGCAAGTTCCCACCATCGTAGCAACAAAGGCCTCCCCCCGGGCTGGAATGCAGAGCCCCCCAATTACAACTCCCTCCCCCCTCGGCCAAACTGGTCCATTTCCCCGTCCGTTACATTCTTGTGGACTGGGGGAGGGAAACAAGTATTCTTAGAAAAGTCGAGTTGAAGCCACACACTCTATCTATCCCATTGTAATGTTGTGCCAGAACATCGTTTGAGCATTTGACCTAGGCGGGGGGAGGATCACCACCATTTATAGAATGAAAACATTAATTAAGGTGTTTGGTCTAAATGCCTCATTCAATAATCATGCCGTAGCGTCAATTGCTACAGATAAATATTCCATCATAACGATTTCAACCAACAATTTACTTTCGAAACGGGAGGAGGAGGGGAGGTGGAGACATGTTTGGGCAACGGCACTGCACGTCTAATTGTTGAATGGCTGATATGTTGCAAGGCTTCTGACGAAATCCCAGTCGGATGATATGAAGTTTGTACTCTATCAAAAGCCCTCATTAACATTAATTACACTGCTTCTTTCATCTTCAAAACTGAACTCAATAACAAGAAATAGAGAGTGGATACAAAACACATTAAAATAGAATTTCAGAATACGTTGATTCGATGACTTTATCAAAGAAGCCCTCGATAAGGTTCAATACCTCTTGTTTAAAACTCGTCTGGTGATCGTACTTTGGACGTATATATTTCTATCGCAAACGGAAAAGCCTAAGGATTTGCTGTGTATCTGCAGTTGATATTTTTCGAGTTTAAGGCGACCAAAACGGTAATGTTTAGCTTTCTATTTGAATCTGTTGAGTGAGAATATGACGTAATCTGACAAAAAGCTATCGTTTTTGCTTTCTTTTCCCGCCCAATATATAATCTTGTAGAAGATGTCGCGATTTGACAGAAAGCCGTACTTTTCTAAACTGAAGATTGCTCGAGATAGAACAAAATTTTAAAAAGTCACGTTTACCCTCCGTTTCAACACCTAAAGTTTGAAAAATAGTGCTGACAGAAGCCTATCGTTCAGTCTCCCTTTCCAAAAACAAAAGTCGCACAACCCTACATCGAGATTAATTTTCGATTCAATTTCGGGGGGAATCGTAGAATACGGAGAAATCAGACGACAAACGTTTGTTGTTACGTATTTCTATACATACCAGTGGGACATTTTACTGAGGTAGAACTGAGGGGAAGAGAGGAAACATTGTAAGATTCGAACAAAAAGAAGCAACGAAGCGGAGCCGACCGGTACGTACCTAAGATGTTATCCAGAGCTGAGGAGGGTAGGTATCCAGCACGACCGCCTGCCACCACCACATTCCTACCAAAGCCGGTTCACGTGACCACACTCCCCGGCAAGGTCGGAGCGCCGCCGCCAACATGTCACAGCGGCGTCGTCGTTCATTTACATTATTCATTAGGCGTCTAATAGCCTGCTACGTGGTGGTGGTGGATTAGAAAACACAAAGATACATCGCTGGAAATGTTTCTCTCGACCATGCCATACTTCCAATACCGACCATAAAGTGAATGTGATTTCCGTTAAATTTAAACGTGTGTCTTTCACGTTCAAAGAGTCAATATTCCAGCGTGAATCAATTTTTTTTTTAAGAAGTAAATGGAAAGATTCCAGATTAGTGAAAAATAACAGATTTTATATATCAGAATTTGGAGAATAATAATAATAATAAAAGAGTGTAAAGAATATTATAAAATAAAAAAGTTGATGTTAGAGAAAGACTCGGCAGATCTTCGCTACACCCGATGGCAATTGTCCATTTAAGAGTTCAGGTCACAACGGCTCACGTTTGAAAACGTATCGTAACAAGTTCGAATCTCGACCAAGGCAACATTCAACTGTAAGTCTAGCTTTCATATTTCGATAGGACGGCTGTCTTAATGCAGAAATACGCTGGAATCCAACTATTGTTTGTGGCAGTCAGATCTTAAGGCTGCTGGATATTCTGGCAGAGCCTCACTGACAATGGACTAGCAAACACTGCTTCCGCAAAATTGCAGCTATACAAGTTCTTCCTAACTTTGGAAATGGGATCATCGAATATCTTTTGATTATATTAAGGAAGGCTCTTGATCGTTGAGGGAACCTCTCAAAATGTATAAAAATGCATATCACATTTCGATGTATGCATGTCTATATAGCGTTTTAACACTTCATTTTATACTTTGAACCACACGGATTGACAATAGGTCACTAAAAATGACTGATATGGGCAACTAATATATTTAGCGAATGTGGCTTCAATACTTCTTCACAGAGATTTGGGGGAGACTAGCTAGCCAGCATGTGACTACAGAGACATTCATTAGAATAGCAATCGCGGGTATATAAAAAACAAGCTGTTTTACCGAAATCCTCGACTTGGTCTAAAGTAAGTAAGTATTTGACTGTGGACTGGCAGGCTTCCAGTTATACGCCCGACACTCCCTTCTATCCATCTGGCTGTGGGAGAAAGAAGCTACAGTATCAATTCCAGGATGGGGGAGAACGCCATTAAAGAAGAAAGAGCTGCCACCGCCGGAGGGAAACAAAAATGTGGAGAACTAATTAGTAGCAGAATCAATAGAACCAATTAGGAAGTCAGTTATTTAATTATTAGGACAAATAGAGCGGCAAAAACTGCTTTTGCAACGGACATTTCAGGCAATGTATCATCAGGATCACATAAGGACCCTCTAGCACGTCACTGCTTATTGTGGGAGATCGAATTGTGCTTAGCGTTGCTTTGACAATCGCAAAATGCTGAAATAGGAGGTGAATCTTCCGAGAAACAAATCTGGTATTTGCTCATTTCTTAGTGAATTTCACCTTTATCATCTCGTTTTACATAAATGACAATATCTTACATATCATTATGTTAAAAATGGCGCTGCACTCCGAACCCCCCGTTACTTCTATTTACATACTACATTTGAAAGTATATATTATAATACAGTTAAAATATAAATATATATACAATTTTTTTACCCAAATAAAAGAAACTCTTCGTCTATTTAAATATTTTCTTCAATTGATTTCTCAGTGCAAGTAACAGCTCTCTCTCTCACTTCTAACCGTTATCGCGTTATTAGAATTGGTTGAAATAGAACTATTTTTTAAATCTTGCCTTAAGAAAGTTTCTTAAAATAATGTATTTATACATACATAGGGATTTCAATTCTGTATCCTTTTTTTTTTTTTTTACCACAAGCTTTCGAACAACATAGGTCCTTCCTTCTCCAACTATTTACAATATTTACATAAACACTAATAGGAATGAGATAAGAATAGGTACAATATATTCCAGAAAACTATATTTGCACATGAGACAAAGGCTGGAAGGAATATTTCAAATATTACAGGAAAAAGTAGAGAACAAAAATGAGCTGTAAGCAAATAGGGAAACAAACAAAGGGGAAACAAAATGTTTTAGTAGAGAAACTACATTCCGGGGGGGGGGGACTCGGGATGATCCGTGGAAAGGAAGTAAGTAGCGAAGGGCCTTGACAAATAATGAAGCTTGCGAAAGTATTTAATCACGCAGTCTGTCCGGTGGAGCAAGACACGGCGGCGGCCTATGTGGGAATGTTGTTGTTACCTTCCCCTAGGGCTCCAGCTTTTATGTGCCATGTGACCGGCCACGCCCATAAGGACATAGTTAATACACGGTCTGTTGAGACATGTCGGGCGGAAACCTGTGATGCAATCTGTTATGACGCTACATTCCTCTTATTTTGCTGACTTGCACATGGCGGGCCATGTATAGCACATCCATGGAGAGAAACCTTATACGAGACATTAGTCACTCTTCTAGCGAAAAAAGCTTTAATCACCATTGATTATGCTTTCTTGCAAGAAATATCATCGGAAGGTGAAAATTTTAAGGTGAAAATTTACTTTGAAATTGTATGCCATATTTGGGATTTTGAAGGTAAAAACGAACAACTAATATATAATTCCTGTAGATGTAAAAAAAAAAAAAAAAAACTAATACAATTTCGAATGGGTAGCTATTTCTAAAAGAAACTGTTGACAGTATTTACAGAAATGTGGGTCCAGCGAGGTCGTTGAACGAGCTGAGCTAGAATGCGGAAGATTAAGAGACATTTGTATGGTTTCTGTTTTGAGAAGAGCCAAGCGGCAGTCCGTACATTGTGGATTCTTGGAAATCAACGGATTTAACGTGAAAGGGAAGACTGTTTGGATACAAAGGCTCCTCCACAAAGCCCCTACAGTCCATTTGTCACGTGTTACATAAGGAGACTGTCGTGGCCGCCGTTCCTGGCGTTATCAAGCGACGTGACTCACGACCGGCCGGCCTCAAGATACCTCCGACATCGCATTGTTTGAATTACCCCAACTTCACCCCCCAGGGTTCTCCTTTCCTCCTCGGTATATAATATTCTATAGACTCCATCACACGGTAGATGAGGAAATAAATGGTACTGTAAAACAGATCCGACACAACGACGACTTTAAAGCTGAGGAATTTGTCAAATACAAAAATGAGATAAACTAGCCTATAGGGTGTCAAACAGTAACTGTCTTTACAAACCTCACCCAATACAACCATCTTATTGGCGATATATAACGAACTTAGAGGTAAGGAATCTGTCAAAAGAATTAATAAGCCCTTCACATAAAGTTGGGTAAGCATCAAGTTGGGTATAGATTCTGCGGGATTTTTTGCCGTTTATCTGCAATCTACACGTAAGTATAGCGAAATATGTCGTAATAGCCTATATGCAAATTTTTTAAAGCTCCAAAAGAACTTAATTTTGAAGAAAACCTTTTACTACATAAGCTACACAAGACACGGAAACCTATAGTTATCTAGTCAGAAGCTGCTAATATAAAGAGTGTAGAAGCAGTGAATCTATCTTTGCTGTAGGTTTCTACAGTGAATAGACAGCATTTGCACAACAGAACCGAGTTCAGCCTATGATTGCCCCAAGTAAGATTTTTTTAATTATCCGGCTAAACGAAGTCTTTTAATGCCAACCCATTCAGCTTGCCAACCCTGGGGATTGTTTAGAAGGGCGCGCGCCAAGTTAATTATTTCTTTAGGTGGTCTTAAAGCATGCCGTGTGAGGGTGGGTAAACCTGCCTGACATGGAAACTAATTTACATCCCCACCCACAGTATACCAAGACTTTAGCCGGTATGCTGGATTTAAGAGCTTCCTTGGTTGGCAACGGTAATTGTGTCGTGAGATGGCAGATTCTGCAATGTCAGGACTAATGAAGGGTCTTGTAACTCACACACCAACGTTCTTGGAATAAGAATTACTTTACAAGGTTTGACGATGAGTAGGGGGGAGGTGCCCCGACTCTGGTTGACATCCTATTTGATTATGGAAGATACTAGTCGAGTTGTTTTCTGAAGATAACCCCCCCTTAACCAACAATGTCGAACAAACTAAGGTAGAAAATACATGTATCTTCTATATTATATATATTTTTTGTTGTTGTTGTTCAAGAACGCGGTTGCATTTCAAATATATCAAATGGCCGCCTAGAGAGCGAACGTTGAGGAATTCAGAAGAAAAAAAAAATCAGCGAGAAGGAACCCTTTCAAGAAGGAAATCCAGGGAAAGTTTGAAGGAAATTTGTAAGCGAACATTCCTTAGCCAACGCCAAGTAACACGTCAGGTCTTTTCCGGGAAGATGATGATAATATGCCGGACCTAGATGGAGCCAGATGTTACTCAACCAGTCGGGAAATTGTGGCTTACTGGATGGAGACTTATATATACGGCATATGGGATTCTCACCATATGGGGGTCCATTCCAATTCAAATATCATTTATAGTAGGTAGAATATTTTCTAAAAAAGATTTGGTCCAATATTAAGGGGGGAAAACTAGTATCTATTCACTTATATCTCGAAAGGGAAGCGTGAGCAAGGTATAGGTATAACTATTTTGTAATTGTAAGATTGTATTATTTCTTTCTTCTCTCTCTATCAGTCAACAAGAGGAGAACAGGCTTGAATGACGCCCTTACCTCACAGAAGATTCCAATCTAAGGATTCTAAGAAGAAAAACTAATGAAACGAGAAAAAAAAAGAGAAACTAAGAGCAAATATATTTCTTTATACAGAAAGAGACAGAATGGATTTTAAGAGAAAACGACGTCTAATAATATTGTAGCAAAGTATTTAATATTTTATTAACAGAGTATCATTTTTTTTAAATGTTTATATTTTGCTACTCTGTAAACTTCCCTCATTGCTTATATTTTTTATCGTTCATAGTTTGTTCTTGTCCTAAATAAATTGCTGTATCATCGTACGATCCAAGAATCCGGGTTACCTAAAGAGAGAGAGTCATCTCGAAGTTTGTCTTCCCTAATTTTTCACGTGGCAATATATAAGGGTAAACTAACAAGTATGCACAGGATTCCACCAGCAGGCAAGAGAAGCAAGGAGCCTAAATATATACAAACACAATGGAAGGATTGGCGTCTAAAGCTCAGCAAGCATTCAGCATTTTTGGGAGATTTCCATACATTTTTCTTCTATAACATCTGTGTTGTTTATTATTTTTATCAAGATGAAAACAGTCAATAATGTAATATATAATGGAACAATGGCTTATATTCCAAAGTAAAAACGTGTTTTTTGAATAAGCTTTTTTGAGATCACTTGCGTTTTTCTGTAAATCATTTGACTGATTTGCACTGCATCGGTTCAACAGAAATTTTCCGGCCGGTGTAATCGCGATGACAATACAAGTTAAAGAAGAGTAAAAGGAATTTCCTGTTTTATTTTCCAGAAATTTGGGGGGGGGGGGAGGAGATTTTAGAAAAAAAATTGAATGGCGTCGGCACGTTTTAAACACATTGTGTGTGTTGATTTTTGTTGATTACTAAAAAGAATAAATAAAACATACATTAAAAAGTAATTAAAAGCTTTAATTACATAGCAAGTGAAATAAAATAAATATATATTTTTAAGAAAAAATATTATTTTAGTATGTGTGTATAGTTGTTTAAATAAAAACCGCATTTTCTTTATATGGAATTTTCTTATTTTTAGTTCACTTGCTGTAAAAGACAAATGCGTGTTGGTTATAGCTATTGTCATGTGTTAGAAAAGAATGTCAACAGTGGGATAGAAAGAAACGGAGCATATCTAGCGTATATAAAAAAAAACTGTAGGGAGTGGAAGATTCCATGGGCTGATCAGTTCCCCCACGACCATGGATCAAACTGGTCTATAGTAATAAGCTTCGGTGCTTCCTTGGCCTTACCATTTCTAACCAAGCTCAACTCCACCTGTTCAATTTCAAAAAGAAGATTTCTCTTGGATTAAAATGTGCAAGCAGTCTTATTTTGGCAATAATACATTTCTTTAAACCGCTATATTTATAATTTTTGTAACTTACCCAAAAAGAAAAGGTGATACAGGACATGATAATCATGGTGAGTAGTTAGCGCCGGCCTTTTACTGTATGTGCACGTGTTTACACAAGTAGAAAGCTGCTCAACTTACAAAAAAAGATTACAGAGCCGCGTTTGGTTACTTGCACTCACTGGTAGGGTTAAACTGTTTACAAGAATCGGAGACCATTGGGGGCACAAAAAAAAAAAAAGGGGGGGGGGGGGGGGGTCGACGCGGGATTCGATCTTAGGTCGTTTGGTGTAAAAAAAAATCAAAGGTTTGAACCCCTCCTAAACAACCTTCTGTTTATAAAAGTATATCGGCTATTTTTTAAAGAGCAAACTATTTCTAAATAATCTATAAAGAATAACCGAATAGAGATGGAAACGTTAAAATAAAAAAAATATAGTTGTTCAAGAAACTTACTGTGTAAAAACAATATAGAGAATACAGGTTGGAGAAGGAATTGTTTCTCCGGATAGAGATTTGTTGAGTCGTGTTTTCAGGGTGATCAGCAAACAAGAGCACAGCGATGGTCTTGTTAAGGACGGGTGCCGGCTGGCCCTATTACCGACCGATGGACTGTTGTTATCCCACGACATCAGCGGCGGCTATTATTGGAGGAAATGATTGTTTACATGCCGGCAGCGGGGGGAGGGACAAATATAGCCTGCCACTACAGCCCTTGTCAGCGTCTCGCACTTCATAACGGTCTTATAAAAAATGCGTCTCCTAATGTTCAACTAAATGTTGCAGATGGCTTGCGGCATCTATCGGTATACATACAAGTAACGTAAAACTGCAAGATCAGGAGAGAAGCTTCTATATAAAAGACTAGACGAATGGCCGGCAACGCCGGGGTTTACCCGAGTGCGAATATATTTAAAAACGTTGACTTGGGTGGTCATAGCGCCCGATTTTAAATACGTAGTACGATGCGATTTACATTAAAAGTAACCTGTCTATAGCAGCCCTCTCTATAACACCCTATTTTGGTGAGTCCCAAGAGGGAGCGCTATAGACAGGTTTAACTGTATTTGATACACAGTGTCAAAGTTTTCTCACCCCTCTCAACAAACAGGGATGATAGGGTTATAAATAGAGAGCGTGTGACTATTAATTTACATATTATACTAAATTTCCAATTATATTTGACCATATTTAAACCTGTTATAAAACTTGTATCATTTATGCAACTATACCATCCCTGTTGGTGTTTTTGGGGGTAAAAAAGAGAAAAATGTTATATAATATATTTTTAAATATTATCTTTATGCATAGAAAGTACAAAAGTAAAATTTAAGGATTAGAAGAAATACAAAAAACAAGAAAGGATCAAGAAGGCACTAACTACGTTGCCAAATTGTTAATTAACATATGCTAGCTAATATTATCATCATCAATTTATATTTATTCATATATTTACATAATTATTTACACAGAGAAAAATTATTTGAATTAATAAACCTAACAAATTCCCCCTTTAATTCAATCTCAATTTTTCTTCAGAAATATAAACAGTTTAAAAAATCAAACATAGATGGCGTTACCTCCCCATTGCTTTCATCACCGTCTGGCGGCGCTGCTTGCGAGTTATATCTACAATTCTGCAAATAACTCTAAGGATATTCAAGATATTCAAGAAATTATTTTTCGAAAACCTTTCCGGGGATATACCTAATAATATCCCAGAATTTCATGGCGATTGGATGTATGGTTTTTTGAATAACAGGGTGGTCAGAGGGGGCAGGGAGGACACGTGTTCCCTGTCAGCCAATGAGCGCGCATTCTATCCGTGAGCTTCAGACAAACAGACAAACAAACAGACAGAATAAGGCAAATATATAAGTAGATTTAACACCCAGATCCGCGAGTACAAAAATTTATTTAAAGTTTTAATTACTTTAGCGTATTCACACACACACAAGGTGTTTATAACTAGTTCGCTTGTTAAGAGAGGTGATAGAAGAAAAAATCACAAATATTCCTTAAAATTGCAAAAACAATTATTTCTGAGCTACTAAAAGCCTTAAAAGGGAACAAAATTTATGTATATTTGTAATATATGTAAATGATTTTAAAACGCTATGTTAAAAATAAGTCATTTAAGCATTAATGAAACATATAAGTATAACTAAATGCAATATCACAATTGTTAAAATGAGCTTTCCGGTTACTTATAAACATGGGTTTCAAATCTGCAATAAGTTCGCTGAAATCCTAACACGCTTGCGCTTCATTTTGTTCTCTTAAAATTATAAGTCAGCGAGTGTGAATCTAGCGCCACTTGGGAAGATTCTATAGGTATCTTAGGTACCCTGTGAAAACGAAGCCACCTTAGATTCTGAGCCATAATATTCAGATGGACATTTTAAAATTTCAGCGCTGGTAGTGAGGAGTTATTAGAGTGATTCTGCCAGGTTATGAGTAGAGATCGGCTAAAGCTAGCCAGAAGAGAGGAGTTTTACCGACACACTCCCAACGGAGAAATTTTATGAAGGCAGAATGTTAAACTTATTGAAAAGTTGCCATTCAACTTTTAGAATATCTATTTGAAAAAATGGTTGCCTGTAAAGTCGGTTTTACGGGCGAAGATTTTACGTGACAACGGTAGAATATTT
The DNA here is from genome assembly GCA_030710605.1 of Cordylochernes scorpioides. Lineage (NCBI taxonomy): Eukaryota > Metazoa > Arthropoda > Arachnida > Pseudoscorpiones > Chernetidae > Cordylochernes > Cordylochernes scorpioides. The sequence goes on from CP092883.1 coordinate 37,092,397, forward strand.
ATTGATATGAATAAATTAAATTGCACAATAGGAACAAGGAATTGAATGAAAATAAGAATGCACAAATTTTAACTATAGAAATATATTTTGTTTACTAAAACATTGTACATGTAAACTTAAATTAACTAATTCCTATTTGAGTGATTTTGTTGAGGATAGGACGATGATAGGAGAAATATGAAATGAAAGAAGGTGTTTCTGCTGTAATGTGTCTTGCGAAAGTCAAGTCGATAGTTGTTCCTTTTAACGTAGTTGACTTAGAAACGTTTGATACGCAATCAAGATTATACGTATTTTTCATGAATTAAGAAACGAGTTGTCAGGCTTTACGTTTTTGTTAAAATCACCACACAGAAGAATCGGTATACTAGAATCAACTTGCACGAACGGTGGCACGTACTGGCTGTTGTGAATGTACGGACCGAGTCCTTGCCATAGTAACATTCCAATATCCTGCATACTAGCTCCTGGATGAATATATACAGCACCGAGTATAAACTTGAAGCTAGTATTAGCGGCGAAGCAAGTAACTTCAGTCATGCACATGTCACCCTTGGTTTTAATGACACGAGTTACGTCTGTAATCGCAACTTGGAACACTTCCGCCGTAGATGTCGATGATAATTTACGATAGATCGCCACTCCACAGCCGCGTTGGTATTTGAAAATCAAAACACTTATTCAGATCGAAGGTTCAAATTTTTGCTAAATAAATTTGAAATTAAATAAAATTTGTAATTGTAAATGATGAAGTTGAAAATTAAAACATTTACTTAAATTAGATGTTAAAATTCTTGCTCAACACAGTTTAAATAAGTTTTCTTATATCTGCCACTTTTTCTTAATATTTGTAATTTTAAAGAATCAATTCGAAAATCAAAACATTTATTCAGATCGAAGGTTCAAATTTTTGCTAAATAAATTTGAAACTATTTAAAATTTGTAAAATAATAATTAATTAATTAATTAATTTTAAACTAATAATTTACTTAACACTATCAACATTTATCAATAGTATGACATAACTATAAACTCAGTTTCTCAACTTTTGTGTCAATCTAACAATTAATCAATCAATCATAGTTTACGATAATGAAATATCAGTGTACAATTATTTACCTTTATTGTTGTAGTTGTTGTAAATGACGAATCTAAGCACTCCACATTTTCACTACAGACACAGCTGACGATACTTTAACCACACGTGAACTTGTATTATGACGCTTTCTTGTTTTTCCAACGCCAAGAACGTTCGAGAAAGACAAAGACAGAGACAAGCATGCGCCGATTCAATGCGCCTAATTCTCTAGCGCTGCGCGCGCAGCACTCTCGTTCGGTGACTCATCGTAACGTTACGGGCGTTACACTTTTTCATAAGTGACTCCCAGCCGCAACCTAATTTAAGACGTTGTCACGTCAAAAAAAAATGATGTTAAGAAAATGAAATACGGGTCCAGAATTTGTGAAATCTCATCCTAGAAAGCAAGCAAACTAAACCCATTGTTGAGAAATTATTATCATGGATAAAAACTTGAAATTCCGTCATCTCCCGAATCTGCAAACTGTGCGGGGAGCCAGTGGTTGAGGATCACGTATTGATGTGTAAGTGTTCAATCTTATCTCTAAGCTCCACACTATATTATAACTAAATTTATTGGCCTTGTGAGAGATGTAGTACTCGTGTAAATAAACATTGAATACAAATATTAAGGGGTAAAAGAGACGATTTTTAAATTCTTTCAAAAGTTATTTTCATGTGATCTCTCTACAAGAATTTGTAAATTAAGTTTACTGTGCAATAAATTAATAAAGAGGGAGCAAATCTCTCGAAATATATTTGAGAAAAATTATTTTTTCTTTACAGATCCAGGTACGCGCTTTTTCATATAAACAGATTTTTAAAATGTTTATATATATTTTTTTTTTTTTTTTTTTTTTTGTAATTCGACATACACATGTTTATTAGTAGAATACCTCTACAACAGTTTAATCTTTGTGTACTTGAACAGCCAATGGGGAATGTAGGGAAAGAAAATACTATGTACTTTCCTCGACGGTAGAAGGTCTTATTGAGTTTGTACATCGGCGTAGGGTCAACTTGAACAATTTGAGACGCAGAATCTGAAATAATAATATTAAAAAAAAAACTAATTTGAATTTAATGACATGTGCTGCGAGGAAATAGCACGATATATATTGTAGATGTGGAAATCGCTAAAAAGAGACCAATTTGTTTATAGTCTAGTTAGTTTAATACACTGTTCTTAATTATGAGATCTAATGATAAGATGTAATCAATGTGAAGCGAATTTCCAGAAATGCACAATGAAAAAAAAAAAAGAAGTAAAGTATGGATTGCAGATGTGGAAAAAATAATAAGGGACCAATTTGAATTTAGTTTAGTGTTATTTTTGGTTTAACTTATATAACTTGGTTTTAATTATAAAATACATATATAAATGAAGGTTGGCGTTCAGCCAACTGAAATATTTGTAAAATAAATGATTTTTTGATCCTATATATATATTTTTTTTTATTGAAGATTTATTTATAAATTGTTCCATTTTTTCAAAAAAATATAATAATAAGCAAACGGGATTTCCAGAAAAGGATAAGAGAGGAGATCAAAGCCTAACTTAGATGTGATGTGCGCTACACTCACTCGCGCATAACATCACTTTGAGATAAGTCTACACTTCGAGCTAAGTACTACTGATGAGGAAGCGCACCAACTGCATCAGTTCGCTTTTATATGATAGTGAGGAAAAAATAAATAATAGAATATCAACATATTTTCTTAAACGTTGGTAATGCAGCCACAAAGTTTTTCCGCATCCTAAGGGCTCGCAAGCATAATCTCACGCCATAAACTAGCCGTGGTTCTTTCAAACATACCGAGAATTTGCTTGGATACCTCTGTTGGAAGCAGAGGCCCTATGGCAAACACTGAAAAGTCTGTTTTTGGCAAGGTTCCACCGCCATCCCTTTAGAGTCTCAGTACAGAAGTGTGTTCCCCACAGGGATGGTACAATCGAGGTCAGCGACCACATGTAGGCCCAGCTGGGAAATCGGAACAAAGATACGTACAAGATGGATACGCTTCGTGACGCTCACAAATTTCCCCTCTCTCCCTCACGTTTCCAGTATGTCCAGCCAACGCAGCCTTTGAGAGCCAATTTCCGAGATACAATGGGGGAGTCTAAAAGAAAAAAGGGCGTATGTAATTCCAGAAAAAAAAATCGACTAGATGGTTTAAAAAGAACTTTTGAAGGATCGTTCCAATGTTATCAATTTGATGGGGAGTTTATAAAGCCTTCACAGATGTATTCGCAGCAAAAGACCTAAATGATCGTAGAAAGTGTTTCCCATCGACAATCAAAGAATGATCAACCCAAAATATTACTAGCTTCCTTTCCAAGTAATTTTTTCTGATGTTTCAAAATAAAAGAATATTCACAATAAATATAGTGACAAGGCATGCAAAATAATTATAGCTTTCAAGCCAATTGGCTTTCCTTAATGGTCATACACACCATCGTAGGCCATCATGGTTGAGGTTATGGTGGGGCCATTTGGCTTGAAAGCTTCAAATAGAACCATCGATTTGTATTAATTTTAGAGAAAATACATATGTTACATACGTTCACACGGTGTGCATGGTAGATTAATATTTTTGTCATAAAAAAAAAAATATTTTTTTTTGGCTTTTTTCCTTAAATTTTGCAAACCTGTATAGATCCTAATTTCTTATTAATAAACTACTGACTATATATTGATGATCTTTTTGAGATAAAAAAAGCGCTTTGTCAAAAGCTTCATTTAGAGCGAGTGTGTGTACACAATTTTTTTTTTTTTCAAAATACGTAGGCATACTAAAAATGCGAAATACAAGGTAGCTCTTTATCATTATATATTAATCGGTAATATCACACCTCTTTCAATATTCGTACTTAAAAAAAAAAAAAAAAAAGTTATCACCCACACTGTGCCTCCAAGAACCTGGATGAGAAAGGCTGTATAGAAAATAAACAGAGATGTGGTATATGAGCCGAATGGCGAGAATACTAGGACACACTAGGACACACACTAAGATCTTAAAATGATCGAGGAAGGATATAAGCCTTCTGGAAACGATTGAGAAGAGGGTGTTTGAGCATCTTGTCGGTCACTCAGAGTGGCTCCCAGGCAATAAATACTGGTGGGATGCCTGGGGAGATGGCCGAGCATGGGATTCAAAAACCATTTCGAAAGTAGGTTTTCATGTCCTGTACCATGCAGACGGTTTAAGTGAAAACAACATTTAGTTCCCGGCAACATGTATCAGCGCTCACTAGAAACTAGAAAGAAAACATTTTTGACAAGTGCATAGAACTATCCCAGTAGCTTAATTCATTTTGACCTCGGGTAAAAAAGGAACCAGGTGGCCCGAGAGATAATTGAGAGAGAATTCCGGGCGGGGCAGTGTACAACATTAGAGTAATGGCTTCCAAAAACATTCGAGAATCCACTTAGTGGGAGAGGAGGACAACTGCCCCCATTTTCCTTCCGAATTGACAAAACAAACGTTACTGCCGCCGGTTCTGTTCTTTTTAGAGACGTAGGAAACCGGGAAATCGTTTAATAGTTTAGAGTAACCTTCGTTGCCAAACAACTCGTAATTTTGACCCCTTTTTTTTTTGTTTCGTCCTAAGACTGATCCAATCAGTAGCGACTAAAACCAGCTTAAGATCTGGGGGGGGGGGGGGTAGTACAGCCATATCTATTATTGTGTGGATATGGCCTGCTGGCACGACAAACTTTATAGTGTTCAAAACTAAATAAACAAGATAAAATATATCAGAACATGACCGACACGCCAAACTTAGATGTTTGGCTTTCTATATCGATTTTAAGCGCCATGTTTAAGTGTTACAAATGTTGTACGTGAAGCCATATGCCGTTACAACGTGTTTTGCCAGTCCCCATGTTGTATGTGAAGCCATATACCATTATAAGGTGTTTTGCCAGTCCCTATGTTGTATGTGACGCCTAGGGCGCAACGTTCTACATAAGATTTTTGCAGAAATGCTTCTCAATGCAAAATTGGAATCATTGGACAAGTCAATGATTAAAGTGTAGATATCAGGAAGAAGGATAATGCTCCATATGGTAAATCATACTACCAAATAAGACAATTGAGCCGAACAGAGTGACCACTGTCCAAGGAAACTGCCACAACACCAGAATACTGAAGTAAAAGTAATTCAACCAAACAATGCAAAGTTGTACAGTGAATAACTACGCAATATGAGAGAGAGAGCCCTTGCCACCTTTCGTTAAGTTTCGTCAAGTTAAACTTGAAGTCGCGATGAATATTTTTCCGTGCTTTGCAAACGTTGCTCAATATTTTGGTGATTCACCAAATTTCGAGAAAAAAAAAAACAAAACAAGACGGCTTTCAAATGGATCGGAGATCCGTGGAAGAAAGAAGCAAAAAAAAAACACACAAAGAAATCTGAAGAGAGCCGTTGTAAGAAGGGAGAAGAGGCGTCGTGCCAAGAAGTTAAACCTCGGAGAATACTCACTCCCTCCTCTTCCTCACATTAAGTTTTTGGAGCTGCCAGAAGAAAAAGAAAAACGAGCTCTCAAGTTAAATGTCTGGACAAAGAGGAAAAAGTCAAAACAAAGCTTCTCTCACAATCAATCCTTCATTCCAATCTCTCTCTTTCTTTCTATCTTTTTACAAAAGGTCATCGCTAAGGGGAGCGAGCATCTATAATTAGAAGAAGCGAGTAACAAAAGAATGTCCGCCCAGAGGAATGGAAGGGGTGGCCTTCCAAGGGCAGCAGCGGCGAGGTGTTTATGTAAATGGCGCCGTGAGAAAAGAAAGTGAGCGAGAGAGAACCGGTCTTTCTGGTGCACGGTCGAGGCTGGCACCACAACAACGGCCGCTTGATGTTACTTCTTATAATTAAGAAAGACTTCCTAATGGTAATAAATAATCCTGGAGTTGATAGGATCTCTCTCTCTCTTTGTTTTGTTCCGGGGCTTTTAACTAAAATCTAATGGAAGAAAGGGGATTAGAGCGCGGGGCTGGGGGATTAGTGCGGTATCGATTCCTTCCCTCCCCGCCACCGCCTGTAGCACCGCCCGCGAGCACAACAACACCGATTCATAGAGAGAAAATTGTTAAGCTGTAAGGAAATCTGTATTCTTTGCCATGAAAATGCACCAAATGAAATGTAAATGAAAATTTACAAAGAAGGATATTCAGATAAAAATACTTCCTTTGTGCAGCATCATGTTACATACGGAAGGTACACATTACTCACTAACCTTTGAGAGAATCATAAAAGTCAATTATCCGTCAAAATCTATATAAAATTTCTCCAAACAGGTGGGCAAATATGAAACGTAACATTGTCAAATCTAGGAAAAGTCGTCAAACATCTCCGTCAAACCTTTCTGGTATATACTGTTTACGTCTCCACCTAAACTAAATGAATCATTAAGGAATTTTACATGAAGGTAGTTGAAGATATAGTTTAACATAAAGTTGGGGGGATGATATCCATCTACCTAAAATGGCACCCCTCCCTTTAAAAATGCATTGTTTTAATTTATTTTTAAAGGGAGAAGTGCCTTTTTTGGAACATAGTTTAATACATAGGCTATTGAAAAAAAAACATTTTTTAAGTGGTTATTTTGATAAATCGAAAACCAAATGCTCTGTAGTTCTGCTTGTATCACTAGGGACAACTGGTGGAGTTATGAATACATGTTTTTTTTTTTTTTATATACTAAAAAATTTCAACTTGGATTACGCGTTCTAAAAAAGCGTGGTTGAAATGCATTATAGTTTTTAAAGGAGTAAAATTTTGTCGGTGGCAGGAAGGACGGACAGCATCTTACAGGAAAATCCGCCGTGAGGTGGTCGACCTCTGCAGCAGCCAGCCGGCCAACAAAGAGGTGAATCATCAAGTCATTGTGGGCGCCAGTCATCATCCCAGGTGGCTGGCCATCTAGCTCTGACACGGTCGGTATATGCGATGGAGTAAGCAAGCAAAACAGGAGCAGGGGGGTAGGTAAGGAATGTGCTGTGGGGTCATCAGCACAGCCGAGGCGTGCGGCCTAGCGTAGCCGTCCGCTCTACGCTACATTGCTCCTACCGGATGTGCTAAGACACGAGCCTCTAGACACGCTCTCGTACCACATCCCGAATAGGTGGAAATGATGTCTCTTGAACTTTCCATTGCTTCCTATCGTGTAAACTTCGGGGTGCCCATAGTTTATCTTATCATCCCTTCCTTCCATTTAATACTCGATGTCGACCGAAGCAGCCATCAAGTAGCTGCCGTGATTGAGACATTCGTGGCTCACCGCTCGATATAATAACGGCCGTCTAGACTCTAATCAAATTTTCGTCTAAATCACGAGAGAGGGGGAGGATGGAGGAAAAAACTGGTAAAACATACGGCGGCGGGAAAAGTAGGGGAGTGGGGGAAAAAAAAGGAAGAAGAAAAAGAAGAAGAGCAAGCAGGTCGAGCGAGCGGAGGGAGGGTCAAGTGGTTGTTATCGAATTAAGGTTGGCCGATCGATCACTGACCTCTCGTAGAGAAACAATTAGCGCTTGCTGTGTGTGACAACAACAATCTGCATCTTACACGCTGGGCCAAACATTTGTTGGCTTAGAGATACCATCGCAGAAGGGTCGCGCTCCTTTAGGATGTGAACCCATCAAAGACGTGAAGGGCAAGCAGAGATTGTGCTAATGTGGACGACTGCTAATAGGGCGATGATTGTCCCCGATAAGCCGCCGCTGCGGTGTTTGCCCGCCAGATGGGGACTGAGTCTCGGGGGAGGAAAGCCGACCAACCAGCTGTCACTCCCCACACACCACCCATGAGACAGAACGCAAACACATTATAAATCACCGATGGCTCGATAATGAAGTTTAAAAGCCCGCAGAAAACCCCCGTTTCAAAAAGCTGGTTTTTTTCTCATTAACTCCAGTTACTTTTTTTTTTCTTCGAATAATACACCAACCGTTTCTTCTTGTGATCTAGCCTATTTTATTCTGGAATCGTGACAATATGTTAAAAAGCCCTATTTGATGCTTGGCGAAAACCGATAGCGATGTTCGATGCTTATTTAATCTAAATAAAATGGCGTTTCATACGAGTTGACGTGCAAGAATTGTAATATTGAAGGGGAACAATAATTTTGGTGCATTTCCTTATTTGATATCGGGGGAAAAAAAACGGTTTGTGCTTAGAAGGAAGGGCAATGATGCCTGGCTAACGTACTACACTTTCTTGTTTACCAACATTCTCGGCCCGTCGACCGTCAGACGCTTCTATCGACCCCAATGTCGTCTCCTCGACCACCGTCGTCTTCTTGGATTCAATTCTCGCAGACACCAATTCGACTTCGCGTCACTTCCTCTAGGAATGCTTGCAGCTATTTTTTTATCTGCCATAAAAAACTAAGCTTGAGTAGTTTACTGGCTGAGTAACCCGGTTACGAAAGCCTGTTGCTGCATGACTTCGCGATTTTGTTGGCGAATATTTTCCAAACTGTATGTTTGGCACCTTGTATTATATGTAAATAATAGTCTATTTTTGCGCCTTTCACATATATATATAAAGAAGCAGCCGGTTTATTTTTAAGCCTTAAGCTTTCTTCTCATTCTCTTCTAAACATATCAATGTTCAGCCTCGCCACAAGCCCTCTCCTACGTCGCCTTGAGCAAGCGCTCGGTCCCGGTAATGTCCTCGCCTACGCCGACGACATCGTCCTGCTCATCCGCAGTGAGGAACAGTTCGGCGTGGTGACCTCCATCTTCGATAACTTCCGGCGCGCCTCCGGCATAAAGGGAAATTTCACCAAGAGCAAAGGTCCTGGTGCGGCGCCTGGCGTGCCCGCAACGACGCTCCACTCGGCATCTCCTGGTCGTCGGTCGAACTGAAGGTGTTGGGCTGCAATGTGACGCCAGGAAATCAAAACTCAGCCCAAGAAAGACATATCCTGGTCCTGCTCGAAGCTGTTATAACGAGGTTGTCTCCCTACACCCGCGGCCTCTCTCTCGCCGGCCGGGCCAGAGCCGCCAACTCCTTGGTTCTCTCCTCGGTGGTCCATCACATCCACGGCTACCGCCTACCGACCGTACTATCCACAAGATCCAGGCACGTCTTGCGCGGTTCATCTGGGGACCGGAGCGCACCGCCTGGTTTCCTGGTAGCGTCCTGGCGAGACCTGTCTCTCTTGGAGGATTCGGCCTCATCGACATCGAGACCCAGCTGCGGTTATCATGCTTCAAGGGCGTGCAGGCCGCACTGCGTAGAAGCCGTAATGCCTACTCTTGGCTGGTCGAGAGCGATGCGTGGCTATATCCACCTCCATCCGGGTCCTGGCTCTCGCCACGGCGTCTCCGGCTTCTTAAGATCTGGGAGGCGGTCGCTGACATCTTCACGCTAGACCACTCTGTGCTTACACTACATCAACTCCTGAACCTCCCCATATAGGTGGCTGCCGCCTTCTCCGGCCACCCGACCTTCTCGCTCCTACCCGGTGGGACTTCGCTGGCCCTGCCCCTCCCCTAACTCGGCCTACGCGCTGCCCTGGCTGACGCCGCGTCGCAGCTTCTGCCGTCTTATCGACGAAAATCTACGCGGGACCTACCGAGTAAACACCATCGGCCAGGCCGTAGTGCTGCGCGGGACGACTACGCTGTTCTTGCGAGTCATCACCCGGACTGCCCGTCGCATCTTAGAGCGCCTACGCCTGACTGCCCTACCCATCGTCCAGTTCGCTAGAAGGTGGGAGGAAAATATAAACCTACCCATCAACATCGGCTGGTCGTCGCTCCGGCGCTGCGCCTTCTCCGGGCACAACGTGGACGTTGCAGTGAGGCTAGCTCTGCACGCCCCGCCCCATCCAGCATCGGCACAACAGTCTTGCATCGCCTGTGGGTCCGGCGACCTGTCGCTGGTTCACCGGTACTGGTCCTGCCGCTACATCATCGGGCGGCCCCCTGACCTGCAGGGCTGGGTCTTCGGGCATGGCCTAGACGATGACGCCCTGGCCATCCTGGCGTCTGCCAAGACGCGCATCTATAGGTACTTCCTCGGCGCGGAACTGAGGAGTGTACAAGAAGACCCCCTCCTTGTGTGGAGGAGGACTCTCTCAAGGTGGGGAAGCCTTCCTTGCTGAAGACATTTGTATATATATATATTCCCCTACACTTTATATGCCCTTTTACTCTCTTATTTTTCCACCTTTGTAAAATTTGATTGAAAGAATCAATAAAATTGTTTTAATTGTCTAAAATTGTCTTCTAAACATATCTAAGGGGATATTTTATAATGCACCTTTCTATCTTTTCGCTTGATAATCCTACAAACTCTTGTGGACTAGATACATTAAGAGCAACTCCAGGTCTTCCTGTTGGCTTGAAAATACTTCCTTTTTCAATCACAAAGCCGAGAGGAAGACCTATAATTGCTCTTAATATATTTATGACTTTATATCTAAAAAATACAGACAACAACAACGACAAAAAAAAAAACATAAAATTGAGCAAGGGTTATTATCTACCTACACGTTGTCTGTTATCATTATTTTTTAATCAACAACACAGGTGATGATGATACATTATCTCAGAGAGTATATTAGCTATGAAATTAAATATTCTAACATTTTTACATCTATCCAAAACACTAATGCTAGGCAGAAGAAACTGTACTTGTCAATGAAGGGTTTGAGCGGATTATTCTTTGAAAAATTCGAAGTAAAAAAATTGTTTCAACGCCAACACCGCCAAAAATATATTTTCTCGTTGAGACCTTGGTCTTTTTAGTTTTGTATTTTACTTATGGTTAAAGGCTATCATTGATTTGCAGTCTTTCCCTCACCAATACTGTTTCGGCAAGTACAGAACGAGCAGCCACAACTCTATTACAACGACCTAGCTGAACGTGTGCTTCCTTGAAACTAGTATGGGGTTCCCGGCCATCCCACTGTCAAATTATTTGACAAAGACAGTTTTAAACTTCTCAGTTATGTGGGAAGAATGTTGTTTATTTGTCAAGTGAACTGATCTCCCGCGCCTTCTCATTGGACGAATGTGGTCATGTTTGTACATAAAGAGGGTTTAAAGGGAATGTGAGGACTCTGTTCTGGGAAGGGGGGTCTCTGAAAGATACACTCATAGACAAAACTTATCATGTATATTGGGATTCAGACAATAATTCTGAAAGATACTCTCTGCTCTGGGGTTTATTGTGTGGAGACGCTTAAAGTGTTCTCTGTGTGCTTGGTTCATGTATGGTGATCTCGTCGCATACCTGTGTAACCCCGGTCCGCTCCTTATCAGCGCTGCAATAAAAGATAATATATATATATTTTTTAATTTACGCCCTTACTTTTATTTTTGTTCTACCTTTGAGTGTACGCGCTTATATGTGTTAAGTTACTTTTACTTTAGCCCTAGTACTTTGTGATGTGTGTAACCCGTATAAAGTAACTTTTATCACCATACAGTTAAATTCTCCGTATGTGCAGCTGTGAGCATGAGCGAACAAAAGACAGCTGCGGTTAGGTGGGTGGGAGATAGCGGAAATTACTTGTCAAATTTCGGCGATTTGCTATTTTTAGGCAACAACGTCATCCGGTTTAGGTGGGAGGGCAAAATAACTTTTAGCAAGTAACCTAGGATTTGGGGTTAGGAAGTAAACGAAATCTAGTCAAATTAGGAATTAATCTAGCAATTTTAAACAATATGTATAAAATTTCAAATAAAGTGTGTTTTGCACAGAAATAAAGAGAAGGAAACCAAAGCCAAGGTAATTCATAATCAATTGAGAACAAATGTTGAAAAACCCAAAGAAAAAAACATGTATCTAGAAAAAAATAAATGAGGATAACAGCCCATCTTAGAGGAAGGAACACAAGATCCCGCACAAGGCTCTAACCTTGTAAATATGTGAATACACTGCAAATGTGAAGATGCCGATGCATTTTTTTTTTTTTTACAATTTTTAAAACTCATTTATATTATTATTATTAAAATATACAAGTATCAGAGTCATCAATTCTGTCATCGTTTGCTTTTGTGAATGGAATGCTTTTACGTAATATACGTAAAATACGTAACTAATATGACTGAAATTTTAGCAGTATGTATAGTAGAATCTGGAAAAACTCATATTGAATATTTCAGGTCTCTATCCCGAATATTCTTCGAGTTATTTGCAAAATTTGCTCTTTCGCTCGCAAGCAGCGCCTTAGCGGTGAACAGGTTGACAGGTTCTGGGCAAAAATAGTTTTTTTTTTTTTAGTCAGAAAATGATTATGACAATATTGCTGTATCATATTTGATAATCAGATACAAAATTATATCCGGAAAAAATTCCAAAAAGCAGAGACCACGGGTGAAGCCAGTACATTTTTAGTATGCAGGACCAAAATTATAACTGAAAAACATTCATTCGAGCAGAAGACACAAAGCCAGATCATCTCTTTATAAAAATATCGCTTCTCAGACACAAAGTTTGGAGCGGGACGTTTCACAAGAATGACATTCACGGCGCCAATTTTAAAATTGTAACAAATAGTATTTGAATAAAGCATTCGGCTAGTTCTTATATATAAAAGGATAAAATACCTAACAACCTATGCATATAATATTATTTCAAATAATTGTTCTATATGTACATATTTCCCCTTTATCTCGATTTCTTTCTCTCTCTTTTTCCACCACTCACAATATAAATGCCTTTATAAAGGTATTGAGTGATTGAATAAGGTGAGTTGGGGACAATGCTAATAAGAGTATAAGAGGTATAATTAGAAGAGAGAGAGCATTGCCAGAAAATTGCCTTTAACGGGGGGGATGCGGGTAATCCTTCTAATGCTTGTACAAGTCCAACCCCATAGTAAATAATCAAACAGGGTCCTAAGTCGAAATGTTTTCAACCTGTTTATCGACATTTGGTGGCACTCACAGAACAAGCGGCCGCACCACAGTGAAGTATTGAAACGATTGAAGTATATTGAAAAAACTGACGCGATCACCAATTCCAAACATATTAATTATCGTAAAAGATAGAGGCTGCCTGGCCGGCATTCATAGTTCTTAAAATTAAAGATACTCGGCCCAGACAACAGATTTTTGTCGAAACGTCGAGATAATAAAAAGATTTATACTGGCCCGAAGTATGAGTTCATCATATTATTAGGAAGTGAATTGAAACGTTGGCGTACTTTTAATCTCAATTCGAACCCACGTCTTTGCTGGAGAAATACAAGACATTCCTACACATCTTATACTTGAGAGAGAAAAGAAAGAAATTAATTATAACATTTTGTATTTACCATCGGTTGGATTTCATCAGGGGTTAATTGTTAGATATTTAACACAATGGGAGAAACCTCTTAGCCAAAGAAGTTCTTCTTTATAAATGCTGAGAGTTTGAAATAGAAAACTGATGAATATAGTAATAATTTGTTTTGGAAATGTTTGCGATTAACGAAATGCAACATTTTACAGTTGAGACCAGTACATCGTTGAATATGTTTTCTACAATAAACACGTGTTTCATACTTGGGTGTTATAAATTATCGAGAGATTCAAATGAAATGTTGAACTTCCAAAGTAGTTGGCTGATTTATTTCAATGCATGTTCCCTTTAAATGGTATTTGTTGAAGATGGTGCTTCTTATTTAATTAGTTGATTGGACGACGGTGAGGTAATATTTGTGCACTGTGCTGAGTAGAGAGAGACCTAAGTGGATTAACACACAGCCAACTCTATAATCTGAGAATCTCCAACACCCTGAGGGTCGGCCATCAGGAAGTCGACAGTCCTGAGGGACGAAACCATCGCGTTCGCACTTGGCGAGATTATCTCTGCGTCAACAACAACCATCACTCCAACCTCTCCTGACTTCCAATGGGGATTCTTTACAAACGGCCGACCTTAAAATAGTAAGTCTGACAATCAATGTCAAACCTCGGCTTGTTTTAAGACTTGGGTCTGAAGGATACCATGTATTTGTTGTCTGTATAGCTCCAGAAAACAGCCTGGATTCATTTAGCAATCTTACCCATCGAGACGAGACTGGCAGACTTCTCGGGTCTCTCTGTAACGTGTGTAGTTTCGATACACAGGGTATCTACCTGTGGCGGATATCTTGCCGCCATATTGAACATTGAAACAGCGTATTTCAGGTGGAAGGAAAGGCCTTTCTATTAAAATTATTTTTATAGCTTTTTTTTTTTCAAATAGAACAATCCTCTACTCTGCCCCTACTGCGGTGAGGGAAATATGGCCTGGCTCATTAGTAATGGATGAAACCCTCCCGTGGGGTCTGGCCAGTGCAATCTACCAGACCGATTTACTAATAAAAATTTGGCTGTTCTACTTATACTCCCGACACTATAGGACGCTGATAAGGTAGCTAAATATTGACATAAAAAAAAAAAAAAAAAAAGACAAAATCTCTAGAAGGGATTACCACTGAGAAGCCATGGCCTTCCAATATTTTTCTTAGCACAGTGAGGGCACTAGGAAGTTTTGCTTTTATTGAAAATGAAAAATAACGTTAAAAAACTTGGCAGCACACTTCCCCCAGAGGCAGCTATGACGGAACAGAGACTTGCTTCCTTTATTGGGAAACACAAAGCCCCGTTTAGTTTGGCAACCGAGGGAGAATCATGACGTGACCTCCACACATTATCTGCAGAAGTCTCAGCTACAATTGGGAGCGTCAACTGACTAAGGTGCTGGCAAACCGTTAAATACATTATCTTAAAAAAAAGAAAAACAATGGTTGCCTGTAAAGTCGGTTTTTTACGGGCGAAGATTTTACGTGACAACGGTAGAATATTTATTGATATGAATATAATTAAATTGCACAATAGGAACAAGGAATTGAATGAAAATAAGAATTGCACAAATTTTAACTATAGAAATATATTTTGTTTACTAAAATATTGTACATGTAAACTTAAACTTAACTAATTCCTATTTGAGTGATTTTGTTGAGGATAGGACGATGATAGGAGAAATATGAAATGAAAGGAAGTGTTTCTGCTGTAATGTGTCTTGCGAAAGTCAAGTCGATAGTTGTTCCTTTTAACGTAGTTGACTTAGAAACGTTTGATACGCAATCAAGATTATACGTATTTTTCATGAATTAAGAAACGAGTTGTCAGGCTTTACGTTTTTGTTAAAATCACCACACAGGAAGAATCGGTATACTAGAATCAACTTGCACGAACGGTGGCACGTACTGGCTGTTGTGAATGTACGGACCGAGTCCTTGCCATAGTAACATTCCAATATCCTGCATACTAGCTCCTGGATGAATATATACAGCACCGAGTATAAACTTGAAGCTAGTATTAGCGGCGAAGCAAGTAACTTCCGTCATGCACATGTCACCCTTGGTTTTAATGACACGAGTTACGTCTGTAATCGCAACTTGGAACACTTCCGCCGTAGATGTCGATGATAATTTACGATAGATCGCCACTCCACCAGCCGCGTTGGTATTTGAAAATCAAAACACTTATTCAGATCGAAGGTTCAAATTTTTTCTAAATAAATTTGAAATTAAATAAAATTTGTAATTGTAAATGATGAGTTGAAAATTAAAACATTTACTTAAATTAGATGTTAAAATTCTTGCTCAACACAGTTTAAATAAAGTTTTCTTATATCTGCCACTTTTTCTTAATATTTGTAATTTTAAAGAATCAATTCGAAAATCAAAACATTTATTCAGATCGAAGGTTCAAATTTTTGCTAAATAAATTTGAAACTATTTAAATTTGTAAAATAATAATTAATTAATTAATTTTAAACTAATAATTTACTTAACACTATCAACATTTATCAATAGTATGACATAACCTATAAACTCAGTTTCTCAACTTTTGTGTCAATCTAACAATTAATCAATCAATCATAGTTTACGATAATGAAATATCAGTGTACAATTATTTACCTTTATTGTTGTAAATGACGAATCTAAGCACTCCACATTTTCACTACAGACACAGCTGACGATACTTTAACCACACGTGTGAACTTGTATTATGACGCTTTCTTGTTTTTCCAACGCCAAGAACGTTCGAGAAAGACAAAGACAGAGACAAGCATGCGCCGATTCAATGCGCCTAATTCTCTAGCGCTGCGCGCGCGCAGCACTCTCGTTCGATGACTCATCGTAACGTTACCGGGCGTTACACTTTTTCATAAGTGACTCCCAGCCTCAACCTAATTTAAGACGTTGTCACGTCAACAATTTTCAATTCTTCATAAAAACAAATGGTACGTAAATATCTGATATTTCTAGTCTATGCTCATCGTCACTAAAGCTAACTATAACCATGGCGCGGTGACGAACTTGTACGATCGTTGCAGTAGGTCCACCACCGCAGTTAACCTCACGGTGCAAGAGAACAAAAAGGGTCGCAGGACGCCTCCGCACAAACCCTCTCGAGGTCGCACTCTGCCCTACATTCTGTCTTGGTGCCGTAGCTTCCTCGGCGGCGGCCATGTTTAAGTACAAACAGTCTGTGGTGGGGCAAACCGCCCGCCCAGCCATACATTTCCTTTCAAACTGGCCTTGGTTTTTAGTACCTCAATTTTATGCTAGTTTTAGGGAAACAACTCTATTAGTTGATTTTGTAACGGTACTTGCATGGTACTGCTAGTTGCACATGTAAGCCCACATTTTATATCATTATAGCCTTTAAAATCAATTCACACGCATTCTATTTTCTTTAGCAAGGCATCATCCAAGAATCAGCTCTCACAAGCCTAAAGAATTCGCCTTTTTTTTTTGTGTGATAAATAAAACCTAGCTAGAAGAGACATCAAAAAATCATATTTCATATAACATTGCTTCATGCGTAGCCAATCATATGAATATAAATTTCTTGAAGTACGAAATTTCAAGAAGGTTATATAATCCTCGGCTTTCTTCTTTAGTTTCGTGATGGATTTTTAAACGAAACCGCGTGATATCAATCACTTTGAACTACCTGACGCCTTTATAGTAAACCTATCTATCTATACCATTCTTTGTTGATTAGCCGACTTTTGATATAAAAGTTATGGGGAAAATTCATTAAGAAGAATGTAACAATTCTGGTATTTAATGAATTTTTTAAAATCCTAAAATGTTCACGAATTCTCTTTCATTTTTGAGGTGAATCAGTCCTAGGCCTCTCAAACAAGCTCCTTCAAGATGATCGATCCATTGCCACAATTGGAAAATGTCTCTCTTCAATTGTAGTAGGGGGAATCCTCTTGACCTGGTGCCTTCAATCTTTATAGTAGACAATCATGCTTTAGCATATGGCCCACGGCTATGGAGAATTATTAAGGCTACTCATTTTCAAGTTAAGGATAATGAAAGAAACATCAACAATTATTATATGTTTTCCAGGCTTTTTTACAAGGTGATTGTCTATATATATAAAAATGAATGTATGTGTGTGTGTGTGTGTCCTTTATGCCTGACCAAACCACTCATTGGAACGCCATGAAACTTTGGGGAAGCTATTTAGTATAGCACTGGGAAGGTTTCTAACAAATAAAATTTTTGAAATAACTTTTCGCCTAAAAAATAATCAAGATAAATATTCTAATTTATCTGTTATAATTCAACAATCTGCTCTAAATATTATAATGATGATACGATGATTTTGTAATGTAGAAAATTAGGAAAGACAAAATTCAGGATGACACGGCAATTTATTTGAGACAAGAATAATGATACAATTCCAAGGCAAGATACTATTCTTTTAACTTCCAATTACCGAGGGAACCAATTAATATTGATTTTATTCAACTTATCGAGTATTTTTCAAGGGACTGGGAAAAAATGTTCACTTTATCGAGAGATTCGTTAGACAAACCTTTACTCGGGTAAAACCCGGGCGAAACCGGGTACATCCATACAAGAATAATGATACAATTCCAAGGCAAGATACTATTCCTTTAACTTCCAATTACCGAGGGAACCAATTAATATTAATTTTATTCAACTTATCGAGTATTTTTCAAGGGACCGGGGGAAAATGTTCACTTTATCGAGAGATTCGTTAGACAAACCTTTACTCGGGTAAAACCCGGGCGAAGCCGGGTACATCCGCTAGTTGCTAATAAATATAGGTCAACGCTGTACAATTTCAAAATTCAAACTTCGTGGGTTGATGGCCAGCAACTTTCAGTCTGCAGAGATGGTACAAGCTGGTTTGTTAGAGAATCAATGGACAGACAGGTAGAGCACGAATGACGATCAAAAAGTAATTTGAATTGCCAGCGAGCGATCAATGGATTCTCCGGAACATTATACTCGCTATTTTCCAGCGAATCTATTAAATAAATTCATCGCGGACTTTGTTTTTTTAAAAAATGGCGGTGGTGGTGGTACCACCATGTCGCAGTCATCGATTAGTGATAATTGTATAGAGCGGCTCGTATCGACTTGGTGACAGGCAGTTCGAGGGAACCATACATAGCTTCCTTACGAATAAAATGACAATTTCTATATATATATATCCATAGAGGAACGGTAGCAAAGTTGTGTATATATATTTTTTTCTTTCCAAAGATATAATTTATCTGCGCCTTCTTCCATCGGGGGGGAAGCATTCATCAATGTAGGAAAAGGTTTCTCCTAAAAGCCTTTGCAAATAATCTCGGTGGAAATGGCATTCAGCCGCCCGATCATTAAGGGTGGTCAATTAATCTCGACTCCACGGTCGATGCACCCAACCCTCTCCAAATAATAAACTCACCCTTCTCGGCCCGAAATAAAGAGGCAAGAAAAACAATCAAGGACTCTGGGATCCTGAGATTTGACCGTCCAACATGTATTCCATCCAGTATGGCCGCCGGATATTTACAAACCGGAGTAATACGGGAATATGAGGCGGAAGGTTGCCTACAGCAATCCTCTGATCCCCTACAGAGAACCGTCGCTTCCAGTCGCTGGAGGTATTTATTATTACAGCTCTATTTTCTCGAAGCTACAACGCTTCTAAATCCTTTTCTATCAGGTTTGGCACATACCAGTACTTTTTTTTTTTAGACGAGGCACGCGATCCTAACAAACATCCTCAAAATGTGCTGTTACAAAGGTTAACGCTAGGCAAAGGATTTACGCAAGAGAAAGTCTTTACGCCATGCTGCCAACAACAAACATCACGCGAGGAAGATGGCCCATGTGTAACGTACACGTCCTCCTCGTGTCCCCTGCCAACCAGTTCGACATTTGGATCTTCTCTATTTCTTTCTCTCCCTCCTGGGAAAAAGACCCGAAACACGCAATTCTTTATGAAATAAAGATATAGAAGATTCACAATGGTGTGTGTGTGTGCCCACAGATAATGCGTACTAGTATATCAGCAAATAAAGCTCTGACGATAGCGGAGGGTACAGAATACTTATCTTTAGAGTTTTATTTGCTATGATATGCTTTGGACGCGTGTCATGTGCATCATTATGAATCTACGATGAAGGAAAGTTAAGAATGCTTTGTTCTACGCTTCATATAACCCATTAAATTATTTAAAAATAACAATTATTTTACTAAGACATCTCGTTTTGTATTTATTCCTCCTGGAGTCAAGTAAACAAATATTCTCGACTTTTCTGCCGAAGTGTAAGACAAAGCTCTTATCGGCCAACGAATCAGAGAAAAGGTTGTAAATTTTTGAATGGTTAAATTGATTAACATGTGCTGTCATTTTTTGTTTTCCTCTGTAGCCTGCGATAATGAAAGGGGGGGGGGGGGGTATACCCAGAGTAATAATTTTAAAAAGCTATGTAAGGCCTGTATACCCTCCCTGACCTAGGCAAATTAAACCTGAGCTACTCCCACCTCTAGCGTATTTCAGGCATTATTCTGCGGGGAAAAAATCGAGAGATTATATTTGCAGTAGAGAAATGGGGCGACAATCCTGGCTGCAGTGGATCTAGGCCGCACACACCAATTAAACAAATGGGGCTGTAAAAGTGGGCGAGGCGCCGCGTGCAATTTGTTAAATAGAATTGTTCTTTCACAGATCCTTAATTATCCCGAATGGCGCGGTAAATTGGAGCCGCCAAGATTGAACAGCTCTATCCGGCGTCCCAAACCAAATCTTTTCAAGTATCGAATTCACTTCTAAATTCCGTTTAGGTCCGGGCGGGGGTTACTTGAAATTCCCTGCCACGGCAGCCACCACCGCCGCTTGTTTCCGTACACAAACTCTTCCACGTAGTTATCGTGCCATCTCGCTACAGCACGTTACTGACGAGAACAGTTCTGTTACGTTCGTGAGGATCTCAGCACCCAAAACTCCGGATGTTAACTCTATAAAAAGGATCAGAGATATTCAACAAACACGTGGCGGTGTGTGTCTGGCTCTATAATTATCTCTGTTTGCTACATTACTCTCTGCCTCGGGAAATAGCACAAAACTTACTTCACCGCCATTTTCAGCATTATTTACAATTTCAGATACTATTGAACTTATTTTATACTAGCGGATGTACCCGGCTTCGCCCGGGTTTTTTTCCGAGTAAAGGTTTGTCTAACGAACATTTGTTAAAACAATTCTCTATAAACTTATATTTAAAAAATAATAATAGATATATTTTGATAATTTGAAACTCGTAATTTGAATCTCTCGATAAAGTGAACATTTTTCCCGGTCCCTCTGAAAAATACTCGATAAGTTGAATAAAATCAATATTAATTGGTTCCCCTCGGTAATTGGAAGTTAAAGGAATAGTATCTTGCCTTGGAATTGTATCATTATTCTTGTCTCAAATAAATTGCCGTGTCATCCTGAATTTTGTCTTTCCTAATTTTCTACATTACAAAAATCATCATTGTATCTATTCTCTCAATATATATGTTGTAGATAAATGATAAAACTAACTTTGACTTGTGCGCAATTAATAGGTAGAAAATCTTACTTTTGATAAATAATCATCATCATTTAGTTAAATCTACAAATCTGCAAATAACTCTAAGGAAATTCAAGAAATTATTTTTCAAAACCTTCCCGGGGATATACCTAATAATATCCCAAAATTTCACGGCGATTGGATGTATGGTTTTTGAATCTATAGAGTACAGATAGACAGACAGACATTCAATTTTATATATATACTAGACGAATGGCCCGGGCAACGCCCGGGTTTTACCCGGGTGCGTATATATTTTTAAAATGTTTTAATTAAAATACTATTCGTTACAATTATAAATTGGCGCCTTGGATGTCTCTTTTGTGAAACGTCCCGCCCCAAACTGTGTGTGTCTTGAAAATATAAAAATAAAAATGTGAACGGAAAAATATGTCCAGGGTAGCCTAGTGGTCATGGCATCTGCCCGGTAAGCGGAAGGTCGTGGGTTCGATTCCCATCCCTTGACACTTTTTTTATTTTATCCATTCTGACCAAAATATATCCGTGAACTTCACACAGACAGAATAAGGCAATTATATAAGTAGATAATCCAAATTGTGCCTTATCACACACTATTTTTTTTATTTGGCTTATTACCTTGTGTTTATAATCTATGACGTAATGCCGGCGGCGCGCGCCCGCTGGCTGCCGGCGAGCACGTGACCTCCCTGTGCGCGCGCATCCGTGACAGCGATGAGGAATTGAGGAGGAAAGACGGTCGTGACTATATATGTTGATAATAATAATAATAATAATAATAATAATAATATAATAATAATAATAATATTATTATTATTATCATTAGATAATGATAATGATCATAATGATGATGCGCGGGCATCCGTGGCATGAGGAATTGATTGAGGAGGAAAGACGGTCGTGACTATATATGTTGATATTAGATATGGAAGCTATTCTTAGCGATAGACTTAGGTCTAAATTTGCTGTTATGCACCATCAAGTCGTAGTTTTGGTTATCTTGTGAAATTTCTTCCTGGCCTTATGGTCTTGCAAACCACCTCTTTTAGGTATCGAGATGCCTCCTTGATAGTCGAGCCATTTAGTTCTATGTAGCTCCCTTCTCTGTCCTTCCCGGTAAAACGGGACAACAAAATCTAGCTACCCCCATACTACTTAATTTATTTGTACCACTCAAATGAAGTAAACATATTTTTAGTTCAAATTAGCCGTTATAAACCGTTTTCTAGATGGAAGTTTTGCTGATGGTGTATAGTTGCCTATTTTGACGGGAAAAGTTATTTTGGTGTGTGTGTTCGATTTTTTATCAAAAATATTTCTGCTACACATGGATTTTTTTTTTTTTCGTCTCTGGCATTCGCCGTTCATTCTACCGCACAAATGGACCAAGTAGAGAAAAACGAATCTTGACTTCAGTAAAGCGTCTAGAATGCTAGAAGAAGCCGTTGGTATCCACACTGTCCAAATGGAAGAACCAAAAGCGTGAAATCAGGAAGAAAGAAGCAGAACATTGTTCAGAAAGAAAGAAAAAATCACATCGGGGATGCAATTGAGAAACATACAAGGCGAAAAAAAAAAAACATCATTACCCTATAAATTTTATAGCTGTCACCGGAAAGTGGGGATAAGGAAAGTGAGACGGCACATTTTCCTACAGGGCAACGAAAGTAATCAGAAATTGATGTAGTGGATCAATGTGAGGATCTCTTGGAGAAGACACCGCTACATCCCTCGACATCTGCCAGCACATCCACCCCTTCACGCCTCTATAGTCCAAGAAGGAAGCGGGTGAGTCACCGAGGGGACAGAGCATTAGATTTACGACTTTCTCCTTTAGAATGGCTGGCCCATGGGGACAGGAAAAAATCAGCTGTGAGTAAAGGAGAACCAGTTTCTACACATATGCAAAATCCCTTCTTTTCTTCGCCTTCATTTATTTAGGCCAATAAACTAAGTTGGAAAAAGGAGAGCGCTAAGTAGTAAGACTCGAGGGTCGTAAAATTGGAGAGTTTTAAGGTATAGTTTGGAGCGATTTATGAGCGTAGATGACGACTAAGGATTCTATGGCGCGCCCTATTGTGAAACTGCGTCATTTCGGGCACCTGTAACAAACGTATTGTTGTGGTTGTTCGAAGAGGCAGTTCGATAAATGGAAACCTTCAAGAGAACAACAATTCATTCAATAGCTTCCGCGTGCCTGTCAGTGTCTGAGACTAGCTTAATGGATCTTGGAAATGCTTTTTTTAATATTGCAAAAAAAGAAAAATTAACACCCACTCTTGTCTAAACTTTATTCAATGTAGATTCCTGCGGACACGGCATAAATGACTCTTTACAAAACCAAAGTGCTCATGTATTGGATGACTGGCACGATATCGGACAGTATAGCACTTGCCTTTCTGGAAGAGATGTGAAAATCTCGGTGAGTACATGGCTTTGCCTTTCCAAATCTTGTCCAGTCTCTATTGGGTTTTTATTTTTAAAAATTGCATTAATTTCCATTCACACATAAAATGTGTGACACCTTTTTTCACCACAAACAAATCAATATGAATTACATGAAGAATTGGCTAAAACTCGTCAACGCATTAGCGATGGCGACGCTGAGCGACATATCTAACGAACGTGATTTCTCAATGTGAAGAGGTTAAGGAAATCTATCAAATACATTTTTAGGAGCTCGAATAGAACGAATAACCAAAAAGAAACTATCAAAAGGAAATCGAATAAATTTAAATGACCACGAGGCTATGTGGAAACTATCAAGTCCATAGTATGATACACGTGGATGGTAAAGGGTGGGAAAGACGTCGGGGAGGCTAATCAATTTGTCCTCCCTTCCACCACTTGGCGCTGCTCTAGAGCAATAAGGGGGAGGGAGAGAGAGTGTAATGTTGAGTGCGGCGGCCAAGAAAATACATTATGTATATAGGCGGGGGGACCTCATAGTAATGGCCACGGCCCAAATGACATCCATCAGATGACAGACGTCCCTCATTTTGGAAGCTCTCCTCCCAATTACAACAAGATACACGCACCTCTTCTTTAATGCGATGCAGGTCCCCGCCGCCACAATTAGGCTTTGCAGAGAACGGTCGAGCTCATTCATCCTAATAAAGTTTTGGCGGCCATTACCCGGGTGACGGGGCACCATCGATCATCCCGCGAGACACACACTCTCCCTCCCAAAAACTGCTGCTTATCAAACCTTCTATTGATCGAGGACAGTTTATCTAAGGATAAAAGCCACTTTAGCCCTGGGTGGGATACGTACCCAGGCCCAAGTAACTCGAGGGATCCAGAACGGACGTCATCACCCCAGATTGAGGAGCAGTAAATTTACGGAGCTAAGTGGAATCTGCAATCAAGATAAAGAAGAAAAACAAAGATAAGCGTCCACATACACACAGCGCGCCCCTCCCGGGAGTGAGGCGATTTCCTAAAAAAGAAGGAACCATGGGCAGCGAGTAAAGTCGTTAGAAGATCAGTTTGCGTTTATGAAAGCTGCATTCCAACAATGGAGGCATTTCGACGCCACGTGGAAAGAACCAACTATGTTTTTTTTTTAACCAGATTTTTACCTAATATATAATATTCGAAGATTGGTTCGCGTAAGTAATTTCGATTAGGCTTTCTCAATTTTATGGAAAGTAGCTTTAAAATATAATTTCTAGGATTATAAACCATGTTTTTTCCACAATTGGGACGATGGAGCCGTTGCATTTTCACACAAAACCTATTTAAGATGAAGGCATTACTACGATCCAACTGCAGAATTTTTAATCTATTAACCATCACAATCCACATGCCGATTTTCTTACACACACACATTTCCTGAAAAAAATATATATATATCCTTAATAAACTTGCAGAGCTTAAAAATAAAGTTGTTGAAGCATACTTTCAATAGTTAAAAGGAAAGAAAAGTATATTAGGTAACAAGTACAAAGAGGAAGAGGAGCGAGAGAGAAATTGAGATGTAAGAGAGTCGCGAGACTTATTGGTATGGAGGTTGAGCGCTCGCTACCTTGTTCTCTTTTATTTTATTTTTTTTTTTTCTTAAGAATAAAAAAACATGACTGAAGTTACCCTCGTTTTGCAATTGACTCTTCGCGGCGATGTATCACTCTAGGTAGGTACGGGAGTGGTGACGTGGCATGGCATCACGAAGCCCTCTTTCTTTCTTGAAGATACTATGATACCATTTCGTAGGTAAATATAAACTAAGAACTAAATACAGTAACACTTCGCTAAAATGAACCGGATTATAGCGAAACTTCCCTGATAACGAAACCTAAAGTAATTTCCAATGTGTCAATCTATTGGAACAATTCCAGCGTTATGACGAACATTTTAAATTCAAAAATATGATTTCAA
Source organism: Cordylochernes scorpioides (assembly GCA_030710605.1). NCBI lineage: Eukaryota > Metazoa > Arthropoda > Arachnida > Pseudoscorpiones > Chernetidae > Cordylochernes > Cordylochernes scorpioides. Next base: position 37,117,707 of record CP092883.1, read on the forward strand.
TCAAAACGGCTAGAGTTGAATCCCATTGGGGGTCGCTATAGCGAGGTTTAATAGAGAGAATCATACTTGTGAAACTTTTTTGTCGTAGATGTATTCGAGCTGTACAATCAGGGTGTTGGCACATCACAGAAAAAATGATCAACTTGGCAGCACACTTCCCCCAGAGGCAGCTATGACGGAACAGAGACTTGCTTCCTTTATTGGGAAACACAAAGCCCCGTTTAGTTTGGCAACCGAGGGAGATCATGACGTGACCTCCACACATTATCTGCAGAAGTCGCAGCTACAATTGGGAGCGTCAACTGACTAAGGTGCTGGAAAACCATTTCTATTCATTTCATTTCAATTCATTTCTATGTTACAAGCTTTAGGGGGATGCCCTTTAACAAGCAAATAATAGCGCCACGTATCAATAGAGCTATTAACTGCAATACATGGCATACCATGCAAAGAACTCTCCAGATCCGACTAGAAGGGAATAAATATTGCGCAACAACAGAAAAAGCAATGTCTAGCCATATACGTAAAATGGAATTTTCAAACTCGCAGTCACCTTCAATAGACATTGAGCGATACACACATGAACAGCGTAGAATATCATGACTGGGTACTCATCCCTAGCAGACACCATCAAAAGTCTCAAGCTTTACAAGCTTGATATACTGATATGATTGAGTGGAGATAAGAAAGAAGAAGACGTAAAATATCAATCCAACCAACATAGATCAATAGATCTTCACAACCTATTTTTCAAATTCCATCCACTAATAATATTTATATAAATAATTCACACAAAACACACACACACCAGGGGGGAATCAATATAAATAATAGTCCACAATTGTACATATATAGGCAGAATATCATAGAATGGATCTCCCAAAAGTTTGTAACATAGAAATATATCAATAATTAAAAATTCGATAAATTCTTGTTGGGAGAAGGTGACTATAATACGGTGAATATGTGTCCAAATGAACAGATATATACACCGGAAAAGTTCACAAAGGGGAGGCGGCGTCGGACAAAGCCCACTGAAAGGAATGTGTCTTCGATATAAAAAAAAGTAACCGCAGTAATTTCTACCGGCCGGCCGGCCATTACACCAATTAGCACACAAAGAAGTACGGCTCAACACCTGTTCCGATTACTTCGGGGGATGTCAGAGACATCGGTGTCCCTTACCCGTTTATTCAAATTAATTCTGACTCGCTATAAGACTTGTAAATAAGCGCTAGCTGAAGAATAATCAAGTTTATCATTCAGATTAGAAAGCCCGTCGATCTACGAATGAATGACTTGACCTAGAAAGCCGCTCGACCATTCAGACACGTTTATTTTTCTTTTTTAAATACAAAAGGTCAGATAAAATTGCAGTAGAACCTCCCATGAAACATTTACGAAAACATGAAGGCCGGCCAGACGTTCAAGAAATCTATATATTTACTTTTATTCTTCTTTAAAAATATAGATATGAGATTGTATTTCCAAAGTGGGGGGATGAAAAACTAGTACCATTGTACTGAGCAAATACTTTTTGAATATCAAGAAAACATCCAAAATTAAAGTTTAAAGAGATAGACACTTAAAGGGAATATGTGCTAAACCATGGGCAACATTTCTACGCACTTAAGATATATATATATATTTTTATAGTTATAGGATTAAAATAGGGGGTAACAGGAGGGAAAACGAGTGATATATGCACGTCAATTTATCCATAGCATAGCGTAAAATCCGAGTTAAGACGGAAACTTCAGCGGAAAACAGCACTCTATATAGCGCGTTCAGGCATCTAGAACTCCATTATCTAATACTGGTCTCGCGTGGCACAGCAGCCTGCGATTAAAAGGTTTCAGCAGGAAAGAACAAACTTGTGTTCACAGTGCTAATCGAAAATCCAATAACCCGAAAACTTTCATGAAAAATTCCCTGGCTTTGTAACGACACGCTCGATAGAGCTTGTCTGGTTAAAACTGGCGGAGAACGACCGCTGCTTGTTTTTTGGGGGCGCTCCAGAAAGAAAACCGGACAAATAAAATTACTGCCACGGGTCACCGGGTTCTCGAAAAAAAAAACTAAAGTAAATGTACATCTTTCGAAAAAGATCGGGTGGTAGGTAAACATTTACAAAAACAGCGGATAACATGTCAGTAGCTTTAACCTATCGCACAAAGCTTTACAATAGTTTTTCCAATAAATTTCCCCGATGAGTCCACTTTTTATCGGAATCAAAAAGGACTATTTTAATCGTTGATCAACAATCCGGACCATTTCCTCGTAGAGATTATAGAGATATAATTAGAGCTGAGTTTGGATACTTTGTTTATAAAACTGAATGATTGCAGAAATATTACTAATTAAGAAGTCAGTTCTGTGAGGCGTTTTTTTTTTTTTTATTATTGTCAACACTGCTTAAATGTGATATAAATAAAATTACTTGTGCACACACTATATAAATATATACCAACTTATAAAATAAACAAAGCTTCCAGGGCCAAGTTTCTTGTTACAACCTTTTATTTTCAAGCTTTCGGACTCGCCAGTCCTTCAACAGGATTATCACTTTAACAAATAAATAATATAAATACCAACTTCAATAACGGTTTGATAGAGGGGAAAAAATATTTTAAAGCGTTTTAAAGCATAACATTTTTTTTTATTATTCGTAAATGTCTGCCGCCAATTACATTTCAGAAAAGGCGGTGGCGTTTAATTGCGTGCACGTTCTAAAGGAAATAAATACATATTCGTACCGGATTTATTAGCATATTTCGAGCTCGAAAATATGGCAGCGACTCCTTCCTGACCTACCTCTATATAACGTCAAACTTTCACCCGAATAGGACAAGTTTTGTGGAAGCGAATGCAGAACAAACTTTTCATATTTATATAGATTAATAATATCATTAAACTAATTACACCGATCATCTCGATTGAAAATATGGCTCAAAGTTGATATCGATCCTTCTCAATAAACATCTTGTGGCGGTCGACCATCGTCATATGCTCGAGTTGTACGAAGTTCTAAGCCTTGAATCTTAGACGATGCTACTTCGTCACATCATTATAGGCATCTGTTCCTAATAGAGGAAAGGCCTCCGTTTCCACCCCACCTGCCATTCTGTCTGAACTGACTATCGGTGGCTGTAAATAAATAAGAGATAGACACGCCACAAGGACAGCAGCAAGCAGTCTGGCTTATCCTTCAATTCCCACAGTTCAGCCAGTTCCCGACAACCAGTCAGCTCGACGTACAGTTTTAACGCAACTTTTTTAAAAAATATATATATAAAAAAACTATTTCCACGCGGTCCTTATATTGCAATGGTAAAAAGTGAGAATGAGAAGGCATGGCTCTTCAACGGTGAACTCTCCCAGAAGTCCCGCCAGTATAATTGTATTAGGCCGATTTTCTTATAGAGTTCACATCTGTTAAGGATAGGAAACTATGGACATAAGCTTATCGGACTGCGGAAACATATACCTAAATAAACGACTAAAGTCTCAAGCAATGCTCCTTCGAAAAATTACGATATCCTGTTCACTAGTACAGCGCCCATGATGGCGGATAGAGTCAGGACTGCGGGGTTACTCTAAGTATATTCCGTGTCTATAAATTCGTAGCTACAGTTGTGCTATCAAGGATAGAGGTATTTGAGGAAACTATGGACATTAGCTTATCGGACTGCAGAAATATATACCTAAATAAACGACTAAAGTCTCAAGCAATGCTCCTTCGAAAAAATTATGATATCCTGTACGCCTATGACGGCGGATAGTCAGAACTGCAGGGTTACTGTAAGTGTATCCCGTATATATAAATTCGTAGTTGTGCTGTCAAATTATATTGACAAATATTTGCAATCTTATCATATCTTATCTCAGGTTTTAGTGGAAAGAATTTGTGTTTTCGTTTGATTGTGAACAAATCTCTCCCGCCTTCTCATTGGACGAATGTGGCCATGTTTGTATATAAATGGGGCTATGGTATGAGTCGAGGTCAGTGTGGTGGAATATCGTGTGGGGACGCTTAAAGTGTTCTCTGCGTGCTATATCCCTGTCTGGCAATCTCGGCGCATACCTGTGTAACCCCGTTCCGATCCCTACCTAAGCAGCAATAAAGCTAAGTACTGTTTTTTATTTTATTTAACAAATTGTGGTTTATTATTTACTTTTTTTGTGTTGTACTTTTGAGTCCACGATTTTTCTGTGTTTAAGTTACTCTTACTGTAGGCCCTAATATTGTATTTGTGTGTTAACCCGTACAAAGTAACTTTTGTCATTGGCGAGCCCTGCCAGGATTACTGGTGTTTTGCACGTGTAAATTCCTGTAATTTTTACGTGCGTTTTTTTTTCTTTTCTTTGATTGAGTGGTTTATTATTTTTTTTGTACTCCATCATGTTCGCGAATTCTTTGCTAAACTTATCAGTGTTTAATGGGGTTGATCTAGAATCTTTCATTCGGGAAGTCGAGCTTAAAGCTCGAGTAGGCAAATGGGATCCTGAGGTCAAAGCATTGCTCATGTTCGAGGCTTTATCCCCTGAAGTTAGGGTAAGCTTAGAGGAGATGGGTATCCGTAACGATAGCAGTTTCAAAAGTATTTCTAGTAAACTGAACATATTGTACCCTAAGAAAGCGCGTGGTATTAGGGAATGCCTTAAATTAATAGAAGGTCTTAAGCAGAGAGTTGGGGAAAGTCCTATGGTTTTTAAAGAAAGATTCCTGGCCATTAGAGATAAAGTAGAGTACAGTTTTGACGATAGCCTAGTGTTCGAAATTTTCCTCGAAAATGTGCTCGATAAGTATAGAGAGGCTACTGTTCGCAGTGAGGCTAAATCAATAGACAAAGCAGTCAGTGTCATGGCCAAGGAGGATAGTGTAGAACACCGCTGCAGCTTTATGAAAGGGGTATGTTCAGTAGAAGGGGTTAAAGAAATAAATAGCATTAAGGGTGAGATGAAGATGCTTAGTTCCAGTGTAAACAGGATGAAGCACGATAATGAGCAGTGTATTGCAGATCTTAGAGGTGAGATAGAAAAACTGACTAAATTGTTGGGCGAAATCAGGCTGAGTCCATCTGAGTGTAGATTAGGACATATAGCTAGTGATTGTTGCTCAAGACAGTCTTCTATGTTTGCCAACCGCAATACTCTTGACAATGCCGAGATAGTGAACATACGTTCATATGGCGGAGATCCGTATGGAAATCTGCCAATAGTTAAGGTTAATATTAACGGCAATATGTGGCACCTGTTATATGATACAGGAAGCCAAGTCAGTATTATTGATTCTGAAAAGTGCAAGGTCTTGAAGGAGAATTGGGACGATGCACTTAAAACTTTACGTATAGTGTCAGTGACAGGCCAAGAGCAGACACTTACACGTGTTAAAACCTGTAGAGTTGGTAACGAAAACGGCATTGAGCTGGGAGAGATAAGGTTTTGGCTAATGTCACTCGGAGATAAGGCCTACGACGGGATTCTGGGAATCAATGATATAAGGAGATTCAATATCCCGTTACCTGCCATACGGGAGCGTTGCAACATGATTTCCTTGAAACCAGAAGACCGAGATTATGTAGACCTTAGCTACGTTGCCAGTGTGCATAGACCGATGGTTTCAAGCTCCTTCAAGGAGAAATCAGTGAAGCGCATTGAAAACGGGGCTGTAAAGTTGCCACCTACTGAGTTTAACAGAAACTGTGAGTGTAGTGCTGGGTCTGTTAATAGTTTTAGAAAGCCCACCTGGGCTGAGAGGTTAAGGGTGATGCGGAAAGCAAAGGAGACTGTCAGACAGTTTATGTCAGGTAATTCTGCTGAAAAGCGTATGAATCCTAGGCCACCTTATTCCAGAAGTTTCGACAGAGGAGATCTGGTAATGCTAGCTGTTCCTAAGACTGAAGGTTTCTCCAACCTCTTTGGGCCTTTCCGTGTGGAAGCTAGGGTCTCCGATGTTAACTTTAGAGTAAGAGGGGTCACCATGCACGATGTGAAGGTTGTACATGTCGATAGGATGAAAGCGTTTAGAAACAGACGTTAAGAAGAGCTTTTAGCTCTTGGACTTGAGAGAACTGAATGGATTTGGATGGTTCGGTTTCTCATCAAGTGAGCGTCTGTCAGTACCCAAGGTCTCTACCTAACATACCCAGCCGGTCCCAGATGAGAGCTTATTTGGTCCCCCATTAAACTCTGTCTGCTAAAGCATATTATATATGTGTGTTTGGTAATCACTCATGGTAACTCACGTAGTATGCGCAGATTTTTTTTTTTGAAGTTTCTTTTGGGAGGAGCAAGATGGAAGGCACCTTTATGGAACGACCCGGATGCCTACTTCTCCTCTCTTTAGTTTTTTTTTTTTTTTGTATCTTTATAACATGGCTCCCGTGAGCTTTTTCCCTCCCGACAGCGGGAGGTTTTCCTTACGGGACAATGGGAATGTTCGGGAGATTTGTTAGTTTCTTTTTTTTTTGGAAAGACACCTTTTGTCAAATTATATTGACAAATATTTGCAATCTTATCATATCTTATCTCAGGTTTTAGTGGAAAGAATTTGTGTTTTCGTTTGATTGTGAACAAATCTCTCCCGCCTTCTCATTGGACGAATGTGGCCATGTTTGTATATAAATGGGGCTATGGTATGAGTCGAGGTCAGTGTGGTGGAATATCGTGTGGGGACGCTTAAAGTGTTCTCTGCGTGCTATATCCCTGTCTGGCAATCTCGGCGCATACCTGTGTAACCCCGGTCCGATCCCTACCTAAGCAGCAATAAAGCTAAGTACTGTTTTTTATTTTATTTAACAAATTGTGGTTTATTATTTACTTTTTTTGTGTTGTACTTTTGAGTCCACGATTTTTCTGTGTTTAAGTTACTCTTACTGTAGGCCCTAATATTGTATTTGTGTGTTAACCCGTACAAAGTAACTTTTGTCAGTGCTATCAAGATGCCAGGGTCTCGTTCGTTTACTACTGGTGGGTTTGACTTGAATCAAGGAGTTTGATTTAGAGCAGATTATCTCTATCTGGATTTGAGTCCTGGTTGGCCCTATCGACGATGTAAAACCAACGCACCAAAATAGCATTCTCAAACCATTAAATGGGTGATGAAGAAGTCTTCCCCAAATCTTAAAAAAAAAAAAAAGCCAGAGCTTCACTTATCCAATTTGCTTCAATGCAACAGGATCATTCCTCTCTATTTCAACTTGTTGACACAATCAATGATTGGAAATTGTCAGCTACGAAGGGATATGAGAAGCAACAAACAAATTATGTATTGCATTTCTAAACATTATTTTTACATTAGAAAAAAAAAAAGAACAGGTATTTTATTTAAAATATATATATCTATATATATAGCAGTTAAGTGCCTCATAACAAGTGATTCATCAATATATTGTCCCGTGGTGATATTTCTACGAGTAGCATTCAAGGCTGCGTTTCACGATAATGAGAAACTAAAACGTTGCTGAAATAAAGGAATTACTGAGGTATAGCACATTGAATTTAAAGTATCTACAATTATTTAAAACCTCGTTTAATATTTTGTGAATTGCAATATATTTTGAAACAACTGTCACAAAAACTCGAGATTGGAAAGTATGTTCTCTAAAATATAATAAACACATTCATATGGCGATTTACTTAAATGGTAGCCCGTTTATAAGATCCGAGGCAACCTGATCTTTTACCGATCAAATCCTAAACACACACACACAAAAAACGTTCTCTTTGAAAACTAAAAAAAAAATCTTTAAAATTTGTTTTAATGTGGAATCGTAATTAGATCTCTTGGGAATAGGGCTTTTTCCCTCCCAATATCAATTAGAATAAAATAAAAGAAACGCACGAACGTAAGAGCGAGTAAAAAAATAGCACTAATATGCTTCTAATTGTTCCGCTTATTAGGAATTCCTTGTCGAGATTTGGTGCAGTAGCTGTGCAGCAGATATTGCCAACCACCCAGTTGTTTCTTATTTACGATATTGCGAGGAGGGGTAACGATTAATGAGGCGTCAATAAGCAAGTTCTTCTAGGGCTGGCGGCATTTGATGATGTGTCGAATTCAGAATGGTCTGACAACGTTTAGAAACTTTTTCCCCCTAAGGGCTAGCAAAGTGCTGGCTTGTGAAAAGGTGAAAGTGGAGTAAAACAACGCCACGTCAACAATGAGTACTTGTGTGAAGAGAGCAAAGACCCTTTGTATATAGAATTCTCTCATCGGTCATAGTGAGGAGGGCGGGGCGGGACATCCCGACCGCAACACCCTAAATTCCATCAACGGAAGACATTGGCTCAACATCAATCTAGAAGACGCAAAGCTGAAATCAGCTTAGGCACAACCTCTTAGAAGTACGATCCCAACCACAGCCGTGATCTCTTACATGCGAAAAATACCCATCTTGGAATATTATTCTTCGCAAGAGAAAAAGACAGGTGTGATAGATGCAAAGAAGAAAGATCCAATAACTCCATTTAATCCCTGGGGCGGGAGGAGTGAGTGAGGGAACGGCAAATATGGAACATGTAAATTTAGGATTGAAACACGCAAACATTCTCGCAAAGAAAACAAGGGAGGATTGTATTGCGGGGGCTACAAAAACAATAGCGTCGGGGAAGCCTGCGGGATGGGAATTAGATTAAAAAGTTTGGAAAAACAAACAGAGAGGAGAGGGGAGGTAGTCTGTCTGGCTTTAATTGTCGGCCTGGGGCAAGAGGCAAGGCAGAGATATTAATTCGTGAAGCTGCTGCTGCTGATGGCAATTAGGCGCTTTTTTGGGGCGATGGCACCGCAGTAATTGTCCATTGTGTCGAGCGTTGACCTGCTGGGGGACCTGGGCGGCATGCATCGTCAGTACCATCCCTTTCTATCTGGCATGGTGGAAATAAACTACTTAACAACTATATATATATGGACCACATATATATATCAGGTTTTGATATTCAAAACAAAAACGGCACATCCTGACTGCTTACATGAGCATTTTAGAATGACAGAGCGTCAATTAGTGGAACAAAAATCACTAAACGTTGATTTAACTTCTCACGCTCCAGGAACCCGGGTTGCCTCAAGAGAGAGAGAGAGAAAGATTTAACTTTTTCCGTGATGTTTGGTCGACCCTCGGGTATAATATATATTAATAATCGCCCCAATCTATATTTAAAAATGAATCAAAAGATCCAGTGTAGTATAAAAGCGACGTGTTTCTTTAATGCGGAAAGTTTTCGATCAAAAGATCATCGACGGTCTTGAAGAATTTTGCTTTAGGCCCATCGATGATATTTTGATTGAGAGAGAGAGAGAAAGAGCTTGCCAGATTTTCAATAAAGAAACGCATCGTGTTCATAATATTTCGTGATTGTGATCTAAATTGATTTCTATCAATCCTAAATAGACGCTCAACAAGGGTTATTTGGAATAGCGTTGTGACCTCTCCTTTTCCTAAAAGACATACAATTAACAAAGTGAGGTATTGAGAAACAATGCACACACGCAGCAGCAACCCTTCAAAACTTATCAACGTTGAGAAGAAAATATAGGTTAAAGATTTTTAATTAGTTTTTTTTTTTCTTAATTTACTTTTTCCTGAGTGTAGATACAGTGCACGATATATAATTGTTGGAATTTAAGTGCGAGGCGCCATTTCAACTTTGGCGGAAGGTTGTTAAATATTGCATGGGTATCCCCCCCCCCCCCCCTTTTTTTTTTCTTCTTCGTTGATTATAATTAAATGCTTTGAAGCGCCCCCCCCCCCCCCCCCTGCCCCTTTGCTAAACAACGTAGAATAACTCTATCAGAATTATTTGGGCTTCTTTAGTTTGTTTTAGCAAGCGCGGAACTACACGATACAATTCTTCCGTATATTTTTAAATCAAAGGATCTAGCAAGGTCCCTCCTCCCAGAGATTTGAAGTCGGTCCTGAGAGCCGGACGAGACTGACACGTCACCTTTGGGAGAGGAAACAAACAAAATATTCAGTTTCCTATTACGCTGCTGCTGTGTCAGCACTGCTCTGAGAAACATGCATGCTGTGGTTCACTTCAACACAATTCTATATTTTGAAGCGATCGTTGATAAATGCTGTACTTTCAGCACCCAAAAGGCAATATCTAGTTCTAATAGGGCAACGCTAATGCGATGACATTTAGGAAAGACATTACTGGAACTGTGTCCCGTTGAAATATAGCTGTTTAAAGTGAAATAACCCAATAGGCACAAAAATAAATAATTTCATCCATTCAGTGTGTTTTATAAAAGTTAGTCACCACTTTTCATGTAGTATAGAAACAAGGCAAACAAATTGAGCCAGGTAGTAAAGATATTAAGATGGTATTTCTCGAATCCTTCAGTTGAGAAGCTAACCAGGACGGTCAGTCAACTGGTGGCGGGTCTGGCAGGTGGGTCAATACGCTGGCGGGCGGGGCCGTCCTCTTATTTATTGGTTAATCACACTGGGAGAGAGGCGATAAGACCCCGAGGTTCATTAGCGGCGGCGACGGAAGATAGAGAAATTACTTGCACAAATTACCTCCGACATGCAAAGATGGAGGGATCCTTCCTTCTCCCAAGCTTGATTCCACCCACGTTGCTGCTACGGGGATCCTCAGGCAAGGGGACATCGAGGAGGATGGACGGCGCCATCATGAGCTAACAGCAGCAGCGGCGAAGGCGGCTGTATATTAATGAATTTTTTCACCTCCCCTTGGATCCCCTGGAGTGGGTGTTACGCCACCCCACCTGACAGACAGACACTCCGTAATTAAAGTGTCTCTCAAACATGTTCTCCGTGAATCATCCGTTTTGCATAGAAGCGAGGGTCTGCCTGCCTGCCGAGGGGTATTGGCTCCTCCACACGTGGTGGTGCCTTGGGACAGGCACACAATGGAGACACGCGAGGCTCAGCGCCTCGTTAAAATTCTGTCCTCACAATGCTCGGCTTATCCCCTGCCAGAATCTATTACAGGTCCTTGGCACATTCCCGCCGACTTTGCAGCACCCTGGTTGGTACAATTGTAAAACTGAGTGAACAATTCGGTCGTCATTATCTGTTCCATATCCTCTTTAAGGAGTCCTATATGCGTCGCTTTATGCGAAAACCAACATTAAGGAATCAATGGATTTTTATTTATTTATTGTTATTTAAAATTTTCAAACAAAACGTTTCCAGACATTGACACTCCAACGCATTTTCCCAAAGAAATAGATCTTGAATCGGCGTGAGATTATTGTAGCACGTTTCCCCTCCCCATATTTATTCCCAATCTGATTGATTCACGTTATGCCTTCTCGGTAGGATCATGGATGTAAAAATGAGTGACTGTTTACATGTGTCTGACTTGAAAGAAAGGATCTCTCACTCTATTTTCAGAAGGGCCCCAATTGATGTCCCACGTGGGGATGACGGCAGGCAGCAGCAACACAAAAAATGTCAACAAGGCCATTGGCGCGGGCCCAGCCACCTCGGGCACCCGCCCAAGCCATGTCTCCGCCGGCAATCGATGCCCAAGAAAAAAACTGCCGGAGGGATTCTGTAATATCTCCGACACATTCACCGATGTCGTCAAAATCTCCAGGCGAAGAAATTGAAACATGCTTGAGTATCGATGTTTCTGTAAAATTGGCCGCAGTTGGTTTTAACAGCCCAATATGGATATTTTGGTAGCATGGATCTAGCTGGCTCACTTAAACACATAGTAAACTCCATGTTCCTGCATTTGTGAGATTTAAAAGTGAAATTGATTTATGCAAAAATTTCTTACCTAAAATAAACTTCGTAGATCTTTAGGTGTGCCGTATCAAATTTCTTCCATTTTCATCGTTTTTTTTTATTTATAAAAACCTACTGGATTGATATTTAATCGTTTGTGAACTTTCATTATCCCCAACTTTCTTTAAAAAGAAATACTTTACAACATATGTTTTTATAATTAAAGGGAGAAATATATATTTTATGAGCCTGTTCAAACAGCGTCCCAAGTATTCGCATAGTTTTGTCTTCAGTTAATGTGCCCAATTCTCTTATTCCTACCTTTAAAAGCACGGCTTCACTGGTGGGGAAAAAAAATACGTTAGCCGTATAGAATGCCTTAATGACTTTGTAAGATAGTTACAACTTGCAAATCATTGGAGCACCTGAAAAATGTGGTTTCAATACGCCATCAAATAAATTGACGTACGTTTCACCAAACCTTATTTGATGGTTGAACGCGAAATTAACATTTATGTAATTTGAAGCATGAGGAGTTTAGAAAATAATTTGTAGGAGAAATTTTAAAGGACAAAGGTTCTGAGACCCAAATCTTCAATAAGAGGGCGACAAACAAATCTCCGGGAGAAAAAGTTAATTTCGCAAAGTCACACGCCCACAAGAAATATGTTTTGAGAATATAATTATTGCGGTAATTGTGGGTCAAATAAGGTGGGGAGGGGGACCTTTTGATACATTTAGAAGTCACCTGCCACGACTTGACCGATGGTGCACAAGAATTTGGAAGAAAATGCGAAGGTTCAAATAGTGTGGTCGACCACAGGTCCGAGGGGCTGAGTCATCATCATCATCGCTCCACATCTCCCAGGCAGGAAGTCGCCACAATTTACGGCCGAATCTATCGCCAGATAATAAAACGAATTTCCTGCCAAGTAATCGCCAAGGAATCTCAAGGCAATTCCTACCTTTCTCTCGAGGAACTTTCCCCTTCCACAAAGGAATGTCCTATAAAAAGCTCCCGGCTTTTAGCACGCATTTAATTGGCAATAAGAAACAAACTTTCCAGTGGGTGGAGAAAAAAATTGTTTTCTAATCGTCTTGATTCTTTTTCTCTAAGAAGTAGGGTACTTCAACCTCTTATGGTCTAATCCATCAAATTTTGATGGACAACCCAGGCATCCCACGTTCTGGACCGAGTGAGGCGAAGATCTGCATATATTATCGAGAGATAAGTTGGCCCGAGTTTGATAAACATCTACTCACTCATCAATCCGCCTACTCAATTCGTCATCTCAAACGACGCCAGCCTATCTGGCTACTACGGGAAATTGCAACGGCCTGGGGGAATAAAAACAATCTGAAGGGCTTGTTTATAACTTGCTATCAGAGAATAAACTCAGATGTGGGGTAAATAAAGAGTTGAGTGGAGGGGAAACAAACTAGAATGACATTTTTTACATTCAATAAAACCTGTTTTAACCAGAAACCTGTTGTAAGGAGTTAAAATATTGTGGCCCCGTGGATACCTAGTACCCATGTTAAGTGACGTGTGCTATCCAACCATTAGGTCTTCTGAGTGATTGTTCATGGCAGGAACTAACTGTAGATAATATATTTCAAGTTTTTTAGCGTACTCACACAAATTTGTCCTTAAATACAAATTTCTCGCTTTTCATAATGGTTCTAAGATGAGCATTTTTGTTTTTGAGGTACAGCTTACACCAAGCTGATGAGAGTTAACAGCTCAAAGAGTGAATGTTAGGTTTTTTTTTTTGTTTATTTATAAAAAAAAAAAATGAATCGGTCAATATCTTCTTCTTCTATATATATAAAAATGAATGTTTGTATGTTTGTTTGTTTGTATCTCCGGTATACAAATTCGCAGTAGTTCACTAATTCAAACCAAAATTTCCATACATAGGTAAAAAATACGGGGAAGACGATAGGCTATTTTAAAAAATATATAAATCAATTATTAAAACTATATATTCAAATTATTCTACTTAGCTCACGAACAGCGCCCTCTATCAAAGATTAGATTAAATTATGCTGATGCAAACAAATAGATAATGCTAATAACAAACAATTATTTAAAAAATCTTATCTAAATATATATCACTCGGGTAGATATGCACACGGGTCAATCCCGGGGCGAAGCCCGGGTCACCCGTCTAGTATTAGCATAAACCTAAGGCAACATTTTAGTAGGCCATTGAAAATGCTCAATTGAACGGTCATGGCTTTTTTCCTATTTTATTAAATTAATAATGATCTTTGTCCAAAGATTATTTTGAAAAGCTGTCAGATTTAGCCAGTCAACAAGGACTAAACCTAGCCATTCCTCTTCATTCTTTCCAACCTTCCTTGTGGCCCAGTAGACAGACAGAAGACAAATTGAAAAACCAGTTAGGTCTCAGCTGATTGACACAATAAGGACAAGGTTGGGGCTACCACCTCACAATATATCCTGTGATTTTACAAAGGATCCCACCATTTTAAAGGTGAGGTTAGCTAGAATGGACCTTCTATACTGTTTTGATGCTATCTAAAAATGATTCTATTCATTTACAAATCCCAACATTCAGGTAATTGAATTGCTTCTTGATAGAATGCACACACATTAAACCAATATTTTGAAGATATAATCTACTAAACCTGAAAAATAAGTGTAAGAGGCAAACATTATAATGGTGGTGGTGTCTTGTCCAAATCATTATAATGAATGTTTTAATTGATGTATAAATACAGTGTTTATTTTATTTGTCAGCTGATTGGCTTTGCCCCCTGCTTATAATCTCTTAATACATTAAAGATACACAAACAGTAAAACCTTTTATTATTATTATTATCCTATTGTGTAATTATACAGGGTCATGGCGACTATATTCATAGATCAAATTCACAATCTTGGTAGGATTGGAATATAGGTCCTGTCTTGAGGCTCCCATGTATTTCAAGAGGTGGTCTGGTGAGGCCTCTTTGGTCCTGTAGATGGTGCATTGTGGACAGTAAAACCTTGATATAGTGATGGGACTGAACTTTTGGTTCACTATGGCCCTATTGGGTCACTATATGGTACCACTAATATTGTGAGAGTTGTTTTAGGGTCATTATATAAGGGAAAGTTTGCTAGATCCACAGTTTGTTTTAGCAAGGCTTTGCTGTATTAACAAATTTAGTATTTTGTTTTAATTATAAGTCTCATGAGTGCTATAATGCCATTATATAATGAACACCTACAAACTTGAAAGTGTGTTTTGATAAGTTTTGAAAAGCATTTTTAACAAAAGTTGTGCTAATTTTTTTGGCATTTATGGAAACATTTGGTGGTTCTTAAGTTTGCAAGAAGTGTTCAAATGTATATAAATCATTTTAATCATGATTGAACGTTGTGGCCCACTGTACGTATTACATCCCAAACATGATGCAACGCCAGCCATCTCTGTCTTGAGCTCGATGTACCATCTTGGCGAAGGTTAAGCAAGCGAGTTCCTTTAGTGTTCAAGTAAATAAAAAAAAGTTCTCTCTCTCCTTTTATGTACTGATTCTATTTATGTCTACCTTAAATAAGAAAAAAATCTGCTTGTTCTCGATTGCTTACATATAGGTTTATGCCAAGTCCTTTTTACCTTCTTTCCCCTTATTTGATACATTGTAAATAACATTGCTGATTATTGTTACTTTTACTGCATATACCCTTTTCTACTCTGAGAATCTGTATAAGGCTAAAGTTTTAATAAAGCTTTTTGTCAATGTAAATAAGGAGAAAACCTTCATTAAATATCTTCTATTTAAAAATCACAAGCAAATAAACTTCTAAGGTTATATTGAATGTATAATTAGCCATTACCATTTCCACAAACATTTAGATAGATGGTTAGCTCCATTGTAAAGGCAGGAGTACAGAGTACTTGAAATGAGCAAGCTACTATACAATTGAGATTTCTCAATGGTAGCAACATGTGGAATCTACTTCAAGGCATCTACAAGGAATTGATACAAGTGATAACAAGATTGACTCACCAAGTCTTTCTACATAAGACACATTTCTGACAAGAGATAATATTCTCACAAGTCAAATGCTCTCCACGCTATCTTGCCTTCTTTATAAATACTCTTTTAAAAATTACCTTTTGTAAAAGCTCTCTGCCCTTTATACCAAACATTTTTTTAATCGCCAAGTTCAAGTTTCTGCTATATAAATTTTGTCCTATTTTATAAATGTGATATACAGTATATATAGGCACACACATACTATATTCCAAGATATTCCTACATGTACCCTACATTAAGCTCAGAGAAACTGTACAAGACCAAAAGGTCTTAATAAAGCTTTTTGTGTTATTGTTGTTATATTTCAAGATAAACTTTGAAAAAAAAATTATTATAGACTGAAAATATTAGAGAAATCTATGTTATTATACCTCTATTAAGGAATATAAAAATGAAAATTTGAAGAAAAAATGCCTGACAAAACTCCCTTTAGCGAGCACCTCTCTACAAAGGACAGTTTTCATTTGCAAATTTACCATTTTTACTATTTAGCAACTCTCTGGTAAGAGGACACCTCTCCCTAAAGGACATTTTGACTCTGCAATTAGGTGTCCTTTACAGGGAGGTTCTACTGTACTTAGTCTAGCCATAAATATTGTTACAAAACCAAATCAGTGATAAAAATTTTAATTTGACCGCGTGAAGTATTCAAAATACAGTAGTTGTCATTTGAATATCATGTTCACACATGTTTAGAAAAAAAAATCGGATATATATCTGTTTTTTTTTTTTTTTTTTATAATGGATTGGGGTGTTAAAGAAAACTGTATAGCTGTAATAGCCTTACACAAGGTAGGCCTAAGTCCTTCATCTATTTTCAAACTTTTATAAAATTTGAATATTACGCGTCAATTTATTTATCGAATCATTGAAAGGTTCAACAAGGCTGGCACTATTAATGACCTTGAAAGATCTGTTCGACCACGCACCACACATGCAACGAACGCAAGCAGCTACAAAAGCCATTCACGAAAGAATTTGTCAAAATCCACGCCGCAAACAAAAGATCTTAGCAAGGCAGATGAATTTAGCTCCAAGTACCGTTTCAAGGATAATCAACGAATATCTTGGACTGAGAGCTTTCAAACGACGCACAGGTCATTTGATAACCCCTGCTCTTAGAGATATTAGAAGGGTTAGATCAAAAAGGTTGTTGGCGCGGCATGATGGTCGGTGGCATGAGAGAATCCTTTTCACAGAAGAGAAAAATTTCACTGTTGAGGAAAAGATTAATCGTCAGAATGATAGGATATATGCTCGTAGCTCTCTAGAAGCTTCTTTGAAAGTCAGAAGACTTGAAAAAATCACCATCCTTCTTCTGTCATGGTTTGGTGGAGAGTTAGCTACCAAGGTGTAACAGATCTCCACTTCTGTGCCAAAGGGGTAAAAACTACAGCTAAAAACTATCAAGAAGATATTTTGGAACAAATAGTAAAGCCTCTGAATACAAAAATGTTTAATGGAGAACATTGGATATTTCAACAAGGTTCAGCTCCTGCTCACAAAGCTAAGTCAACTCAACAATGGTTGGAGACGAATGTTCCGGAGTTCATAAAGGCCAATGAATGGCCCTCTGGAAGCCCTGATTTAAACCCCCTTGATTACAGTTTGCAGGCATATTTAGAGGAGAAGGTGTGCTCTAAAATATATCATAATTTGGATCAATTGAAATCAGCATTGGTGAGAGCAATGAAAAAATACCCTTAGAAAAGGTATGTGCCGCCATAGATCAGTGGCCCGAATGTTTGAGATCCTGTGTCAAAAATAAGGGAGGACATTTTGAATGATTGTATATATTTAAAATCTATGTCCTATTGGCTAATAAAATATGTATTTATATTCCATTAGTTTTTAAAACAAGGTAATAAGACCAAATCCAAATAAATAAATAGTGTGTGACATTTCGGTAACAGCGTTGTACTGAAACAGTACTTTTGTCTGAAGATGGTAACAATGCTGTTACCAAAACGTCACACTATTTATCTATTTGGTATTGGTCTTATTACCTTGTTTTATAATCTACTAGCGGATGTACCAGGCTTCGCCCGGGTTTTACCCGAGTAAAGGTTTGTCTAACGAACATTTGTTAAAACAATTCTCTATAAACTTATAAAAAATAATAATAGATATATTTTGATAATTTGAAACTCTTAAATTTGAATCTCTCGATAAAGTGAACATTTTTTCCCGGTCCCTGTGTGCCGTGTCATCCTGAATTTTGGCTTTCCTAATTTTCTACATTACAAAATCATCGTTTTATCTAGTGAACATTTTTTCCCGGTCCCTTGAAAAATACTCGATAAGTTGAATAAAATCAATATTAATTGGTTCTCTCGGTAATTGGAAGTTAAAGGAATAGTATCTTTGCTTTGAAATTGTATCATTATTCTTGTCTCAAATAAATTGCTGTGTCGATAAATGATAAAACTAACTTTGACTTGTGCGCAAAATTCCTACGCTCTACGGGCGGAGATCAGAGCTTGGTTAAGTGGATTCGTCAGTGTAGAGGACAAAACGTTCCGTCGGCGGTTTCATGTTCAAGTCTTTCACGCAGTCTCTTGGGATTAAAGGATTTGCTTCAAGCAAGGGGTGGCTCTCAAATTATAAAAAAAAAAAAGGACACGGGATATCATTTTAAAAATCTGCGGAGAGAGCGCCAGCGTGGATATTTCCATTTGTTTGCAAAGGATTGACGACCTAAACCAACTTTTGAATGGCTATGACCTATGGTTATCGTCTGATTTCTACTAATTCAAAAATGAATAGAGGTTCGATCAAGCAATTCAAAGGGAAAACAGGAAACTTTTATCAAGTTGGTATGCTTACAGGACGAAACTATGCAAAAGCTTCTATATAAGTTATTTAATTTTTAGTATCGCATTTATATTTATTCGAATTTTATATTTAAACGATACTCATTATTTCTTTTGATTTTTATATATCGTATATATCGTCTTGCACAATTATTTAAACTTTTTTAAATAAAGTACAATACTTAAAATAAAATATGTTTCTTATACAATCTAAAATTCGAAAATAAACTTTTAAATCGGTAACCTCAAGGAGATAGCCATTATAAAGCACTAATATTTGAATTAGTTTTACTTAATATATTAGCCCTGAAAGACCTAAGGTCATCAGGCGTGGAGCAGACTTCCTGCCTAAGCCTATCTCCGTCGCAATGGTGGCGCTGCTTGCAAGTTAAATCTACAAATCTGCAAATAACTCTAAGGATATTCAAGATATTCAAGAAATTATTTTTCAGAAACCTTCCCAGTACTATACTAAATAACTTCCCAAAGTTTCATGGCGTTCCAATGAGTGGTTTGGTCAGGCATAAAGGACACACACACATACATTCATTTTTATATATATATAGACTAGCGGACGTACCCGGCTTCGCCCGAGGTTTTACCCGAGTAAAGGTTTGTCTAACGAACATTTGTTAAAACAATTCTCTATAAACTTATAAAAAAAAAAGATATATTTTGATAATTTGAAACTCTCGATAAAGTGAACATTTTTCCCCGGTCCCTGCGTGCCGTGTCATCCTGAATTTTGTCTTTCATAATTTTCTACATTACAAAATCATTGTTTTATCTAGTGAACATATTTTCCCGGTCCCTTGAAAAATACTCGATAAGTTGAATAAAATCATGGTCGTGAATCTCTCGATAAAGTGATTATTTTTTCCCGGGTCCCTGTGTGCCGTGTCATCCTGAATTTTGTCTTTCCTAATTTTCTACATTACAAAATCATCGTTTTATCTACATATTTTCCCGGTCCCTTGAAAAATACTCGATAAGTTGAATAAAATCATGGTCGTTTATGGAAGATGGACGTAGTTCCCGGAGGTCACCCGCCCCCCGCTTGCGAGTTAAAGCTACAAATCTGCAAATAACTCTAAGGATATTTAAGATATTCAAGAAATTATTTTTCGTAAACCTTTCCGGGGATATGCCTAATAATATCCCAAATTTTCACGGCGATTGGATGTATGGTTTTTGAATCCATAGAGGACACACACACAGACATTCAATTTTATATATATAGATAATCCAAATTGTGCCTTATCTCTCTCAATCCATTAGTTTTTGTTCTTAATCATTTAATTTATAAAATAGCTTGTAACAGAATTAATGGCTAGACTGTGTATATAAAAAGAGTGAGGTGCAGGAGAAAAATAATTATCTGTGATATCAGAGTTATTGAAATTTGAGAGAGTTTGGAGAAAGTAACAAGAATTATATATACAGTAGAACCTCCCTGTAAAGGACACCTAATTGCAGAGCCAAAGTGTCTTTTAGGGAGAGATGTCCTCTTACTGGAGAGTTACTAAATAGTAAAAATGGTTATTTTGCAAATGAAAACTGTCCTTTGTAGAGAGATGTCCGCTAGCGGGAGGTTCACTGTATATATAAAACACTGATGTGGTTCCGTCAGTATGGGGTAAAAGGGATAGGGAGGAAAGAAATCAATTACTGCTGTTACACTATTTTGTTTCTGCAACGGCTTACCTAACCTACACATCCTCCTATCATTACTTGACCTCAACTATTTCACATGGGGAGGGAACTTTTCCACATTCCAACTATGAAAAATGACATTTCTATAACAATTTCTTAATACTTAAATTCAGGATGAAATGTGAGCAATTACCTTATTATCTAGTTAAATATAAATAAATGGAATGTCTCATAAGTGTCTTTTTTAAAAAATGAAATTCAACTATGGAAATTAAAAACAAGCAAGAGGTTGTGTCTTCTTCTTCTTCTTTCTTATCTCCACTCAATCATATTAGGGTATCAAGCTTATAGAGCTTGAGACTTTTGATGGTGTCTGCTGGGGATGAGTAGATCCCATCAATGGAAGAGTCAATACAGTCAATAATGTGTTTTGGGGGTTGCAGGGGTGACACTCAGTACATAGTGGGAAAACCTTGCAACCATTCTGGAAAGTCACAGGAGGTTGTGTTGTTTATTTAAACTGACATCAGCCTTGAAAAATCCCCTCCAAAATTCCTATCCATCCACTTATTTTAGTAGCAAAATCCTCAATTTCCCAATGTTTTAGAGTACTACAGAGAGGTCTCCAATCTAGCTTGATTAGGTCCATAGATTACCCTGGCCTCTAACCACATCACTATAATACACCTACTCTTAAGCAGCTACTATGGTTTCTGTTATGTGTTCCTCCCACTTCTATCTGGTGAGTTATGTGCAGTTCATTTCCTTTCTGTTGCCTTTGCATACACACTGGTGAGGTGCCCTGTCAGCACTAAATAAGATCTCTCTCTCTCCTCTCTCTCTCTCTTTTGGCCTTGTATCTGTAAAGTCTCTAAAGAAACAGAAAGTGAAGTGGAGCCATTAAAAAGCATCTAGTCGGTAGCCAAGTACAATTCATTATTATCTGTTTCAAAGTTGAAATATTCCCAAACCTGGTTTTTTCTGAAGGTAGTGGTCTATCATCAAAGAAAGTCTCTGATAAGAGACCACCTCCAGGAGAAACTTTGTTTAGCCCTATTTATAGACAGTTTCTAATGGGAGACCCTAATGTATACTTCATCATCAAGTGTAGTAAAGCTCTACTGAGAATATACAAAGCTAAATATAGAGCTGGCACAGCTTGTAGATGAAATTAACAATCCAGTGTGAAGTTAACAACACTGTTACTGTGAAGAACATCCCCACATACATTGTGAAGATTACATATACTGTATTTGGACTTTATTACCATCTGTAAATCTAATTGGACATCATTAATGACACATTTTGAAAAATTACCATTGACACACAGACTGAAAAGAGTGCACATTATCTAATCAGCTTTTAGGGAATCTGAAAAGAGGACCTCTACAAGAAATGTTCACAAGTTCTAGGAAAAACTGTGAATGTGTTGCCTAGGGCCACTGAGAAATAGAGGAAAACCAACCAGTGGGTAAATAACATCCGGACACCATTAGAAAAATAAAAGTACCTTATCATCTGGACAACAAATATATACAAATACTGATTGAGGTGAATAGTGATATTTCAATATTGAGGTCTGTCCAATCTATAAAATAACTTTAACACAGAGTGTAACATCGGTATGTAGTATTCTTCTTTCTTATCTCCACTCAATCATATTAGGGTATCAAGTTTGTAGAGCTTGAGATGGTGTCTGCTGGGGATGAGTATAGCTCATCAATGGATGAGCCAATACAGTCAATGATGTGGTTTGGGGTTGCAGGTTGAGAATTGCACTTAGTACATAGTGGGAAAACCTTGCAACCATTCTGGAAAGTCATTGTTCGTAGACGACTAGATTTAAGTTTATAAATCAAGGACTGCTGTTCCCTTGGGAGGATAGAATTGGCGCTTTTCCCTCCTACTCTGTACCAGTCATGTACAGCAGTAGATTTCCATTCTTGCTGGCATTGGGCCTTGATGGTTTGGGGTCTCTTTTGAATAGTTGGGTGGTAACTTTCTGACCTCACAGGATGGTCAAAAGCTCTATAGAGATGTGTAGCAATCGTTACCATTGAAGATGGTATCCTACACTGTATGAGGAATCCAGGGAGACAATTCCAGCATTCAGAGTACATCTTGGGAGTCTGAACATGGTGAAATGGAATTCCATGATGGCTGTCTTCCATATTGGAGATGGCATTCACTTTAAGAGTCAACAAAATATTCTAACAAAACATTGCTAACTTTTCCAGACACCCTATATTATTATGAAGGATATATTTAAAATATTTTTTAAAATCGTAACAAATTTTTCAAGTAAAAAATAAAAATTTCCACAAAATATTAAACCGAGAAAAAAAAGGGGGGGCACACTTATAATTTTGTTGCTCTGAAAGATTTATGAGATGATAGGAGATGTAGCACAACTAGAGAGAAGTTGGCTTGTTTCTCCCTTCAGCTTTTTTTTATCTTTAAATTTAATGGGAACAATTTTTACAATGGGGAGAAACACTTAAAGCCTGAGGATGAAAAATAAGAGAAAGAAAAAGAAGTTTCAGTGAATAATTTTCAGGGCAGCCAATTGACAAGTCAGTTGTCAGAGAAAATGATTTATGTAGAGGAGGCTTTACATGATACCCCCTTTATGTCAAAACTGTCTGGGAACATGGGGGGAAAAACAAGATGAGGTCAAAGGAGGATTTAGCTTACACGGGAGAATAGGAGCTGTATTACATACACTAGCTGCCTACACATCCATTGGGGGGAGAGCATATATAATATATGCTCTCTTTACATATTCATTAATGTTATTGCTTGTCCAGGTTGCTCTTTCCATATGAGAAAATATATATTCCCATTCTGGAATGACTCACAGGAATACTTTAATGAGAATTCATATAACCTCACCAAACTAATTACTATTAAGAAAGAAAAAAATACCGGATTGTTCAAATTAATTATTTATCAGGAAAAGGTTTTTCTTTAATAGTCTGGAATATAAAGTAATCAACATTTATTTAATAGATAGTAAAGTTATTGGCCTCAATATTCTGTTATCTCATCATCTGGAGATGTCATCTTATTTTGATTATCCCATCTTCCTGTTTGTTCATTTTATTATCAACACTAAACCTGATGTCTGTGATGTACAGTAGAACCTCCATGATAGGACACCTCTCTATAAAGGACACTTTGGCTCTGCAATTAGGTGTCCATTACAGAGAGGTTCTACTGTATAAACTGCCAAGGAAATCACCGGCAAAATAAAAACAAAATTATGTGTTTTTGTGTTAAGTGTATAATATTTACGTATATGGGGAGTGTTGTGGATGTTATGAATTTGTATTGTGTGCGTGTACTCATGTGTATTCAGTGATTTAAATAGAGCATAAGCTTGTTATAACAGCCTCTTTTATAAAAAAAAAGATATTTATTCTAAGGTCCCGAAGTTTTAGCATGGTGCTATATTACCAACATAGATGTTGCCAGGTTCAACTATAAAAATATGGCCCAATAAGAATTACAGATGGGAAAGACCAAATAGCTACTCAAAGTATATTTTGAGTAGTTGCCATACTTGTACTCAAATGGTAGCAAAATGTTTACTGATGGAAAGTGTCATGTAAAACTGGGTTATAGCAAGCTATTCTGGGATCTGGGATAAAAGCGCACTTAAATTGGATAGCTATATAAACTGGATTGTCAATAAAAGTAAAATCAGTACAGTAGAACCTCCCTTTAGCAGACGCCCCACTAGCGGACATCTCTCCACAAAGGACAGTTTTCATTTGCAAAATAACCATTTTTACAATTTAGCAACTCTCCGGTAAGAGGACACCTCTCCCTACAGGACACTTTGGCTTTGCAATTAGGTGTACTTTACAGGAAGGTTCTACTGTACCAGGAAAATTATTGCATTATGTGGGATAATATTTGAAGTGATATAATGTTTGAATAAATTTTTATTCTTGTTTACTCATTGAGGGTGGATTGTTGCTTTGGCATAATCTGTATACGGTCCCAAGTTGAGCAAAACTTCTTGTTTCATACACACAACTAGAATAAGCTTAGCTTTCAAACCTTTTTAGGTCATTTTGCAACATATACATTTTGTTGATGTAAATTTCCATACCCCTAGACTCTACCTGAATTCTCTACAAATGCTTGTGAACACACTATAAGGGCCTCAGTACCCACTGGGAAGTGGTAGTGCCATGATGGAAATCAACAAAAGATAATGCTCACAAAACCCAGATTGAGTTTTATCTATATCTTAAAATGATTAAGGTTTGATCCCTAATCTATACTGATAAAAAGGATGTTTAACTCTGGTGGGAGTGAAGACTGAAAACCTCAGCCAGGAATGGTCATGTCACGAATGTAAAGTATCCGGACTCTACAGGCCCTGTGACAAATTCCTTCAAGACTAACGACCAAATAAGTAAATTGTGATATTTCACAGTAGCTACACGCTTTACTATCAACAACAACAAACAAACAACAAAAAACCTTTATTAAGACACTATAGTCTTACAAGGGGATTGATTCCCCTACAGGTTATATATGTACATGAGTGAGGAGGAAAAGCAATCTAGAGGGGAGGGGGAGCAATCAGCCGTTGTCTGTGGAGTTGAGCACCTCTTCTCTCATTTTATCAATCGCCTTGAAAAATTTAAAATATTTATAAACAAATGTTTTATCCAGCAGGAGAGCATTAAAGATTTTATATACATGTTGTTCATTGTAGTGAGCTAGCTCCGAAATTTCACGAATTTCCAGTCTCTTTTCATGTAGGAATGGGCAAAACACGCTTTACTATCATCACATCTTGTTATTTCTGGGAACCTTCTTTTTGGCCTAATGGTTTGAATTCAAGCCTAACATGGCGCCCTGACCTCAATTACTGAGAGATAAGTCTATATATATATATTTTTACAAAGACCTATCTTGGGCATTCAGGATGTATATAGGTAACATTCTAAATTCTACAGGATTTTCAGGATTGTCAAAGGCATCTTCCATAGAGAAATTCCCTTAGTAGGGAATCCCTATATAAGACTAAATGTCTTAATATTAAGGCTTTTGTGTCATTTCTGGGATGGATAAGAGCACTACAACATTGCTAATGCTGGACATGACTGGTACAGAGCAGGAGGGACAAGCAACGGTTCTTTCTTCCCAAGAGAACAACAGTCTTTGATTTCCAGATTTAAGTCTGGTCACCTACGGACAATGACTTTCCAGAATGGTTGCAAGGTTTTCCACTATGTACTAAGTGCAATTCTCAACCTGCAACCCCAAAACACATTATTGACTGTATTGACTCATCCATTGATGAGCTCTACTCATCCCCAGCAGACACCATCAAAAGTCTCAAGCTTTACAAGTTTGATACCCTAATATGATTGAGGCGAGATAAGAAAGAAGAAGACTACATCATTGTCACACACCTTATCTAAGGATGGGTAGGTAAAGTGAGAGGACTCTGTAGATGATTTCAAGAAGTAACAACGTGGGAAGAAACAGTGAGGGAGGGTTACATCTACTTGTTTCTTACATTTGCTACAAAGATTTGTTAGTTGCACTTTAGACTTGAGGTAGAAGAGAGAGTGGGTCATCTGCCAAGATAAGATTTATTTTTTAAATGATAATATAGAAAGAGATTTTATACAAGATTAGAATACAAACTGGAACGTTCTAATGGCTAGACTGGCCAGAACCCTCCTATTACTAAACTATCTTAGAATTATACCACTTGTTATCAGTGATATTTTCTCAACTGTGATGCTATGGGTAGAGACCACTTACCAAGGAGTGTTATGGTTCTAGCAGCTGTTTACCATAGTTTGGAAAAATATCAAACTTGAAAAGCAACAACTCCTTGGTTATCAGATGCCACAAATTGAAAGATGAAAACTTCTGAGGAATTTGGTTGAGAGTGAACAAATCTACCACAAATTATAATATCTTTCCAGCCGGCTATCAGCATACACTCATGGACAAAACTTAAGAAAGTTGTATCTTTTAGCATGTATATAGGAATTCAGACATTAACTCTGAAAGATATTTGATACACAGTGACCTTTATTGAAGAAATGAGATAACCAATTGTGAATAAAATTGTCTGTCTCCTTCAAAAAACAGATGACCGGTGACATCAAAGACTTTCCAAAGACTTTTCAAAGTTTTGCCCAGCAGTGTACATTGTTTCTATCTAACTTGTATGAAGCCTCTAGGACTTCTCCTTTACCTTCTGTGTTGACCACATCCTTACATGAGATTCCACTCTTCAGAAAAAGAATATGGAAATTTAGTCAATAACATTTTAGTAGGGCACAGCTAACTAGTATGAAGCTAAGATAACTGATTGGAATGTTTTAGGTATATAACTTAGGCAGTAGAACATTACTTTTGGGACACTATTGTTTACATCACTAGTCATTACTCTCTATTGATTTTTATTTATATATACAGTAGAACCTCCATGTAAAGGAGACCTAATTGCCGGGCCAAACTGTCTTTTAGGGAGAGGTGTCCTCTTACTGGAGAGTTGCTAAATTGTAAAAATGTTAATTTTGCAAATGAAAACTGTCCGTTGTGAAGAAGTGTTCGCTAGCGGGGTGTCCACTAAAGGAAGGTTCTACTATATATATATTAGGTTCATCTGTTGCAGTAATGGACTTTGGTGATAAAACACACAAGGAGGTGTCACAGAATCCCCTATTACAACAACTGAGGTAGTTACAATACTGTGATGTGGAAGACAAACCATTGCAAAAAAATACCAAATATACATTTAATGATGATAATGATAACAAGCTAGATCTGTTTGATTGCCGAAGACCCTGTGGGTGGTTTCACTGTGAACAATCATGCTTGTGAAGGGCTAAGTGATCATTTATACATTTATTCTCCTGGTTCAATTGCCATTTCAATGTTTGGTGACAAGGAAAAGTTGTGGAATAGTAAGATATTTTGATACTAATTGAAATTTTCAAGTAACAAATGTTTAATGTGGGATTCGATCTCAGATCGTTGATGTCAAAAAGCAACGACCTATACCACTCGTCCACCAAACATGAGCAACAAATGTGAATGGTAGGTGTGACTGCTGGTATTAAGTAGAGATCCTTTGTCTCTTCACACAATTTATAAATGTACAGGATTTCAAATTTAATGCTAGTTTCATTTTTTTTTTTTTAATGCTTATGAAAGTAAGTTGGGTTTTGGAATAAATCTCAATCTATGCAGCGGCAATTAGCATAACTTCACATAAGAAGTGGAGGATTAAACGCCTAAAATATTTAATTAATACATGACTGAAAGATGAGAATATTTTTGAATGACTTATATAAAAAGTTTTTGATATTTTAAAAAATACTTTCTTCTAAAAAATCCTAAGCATATCCGAGATCCATACCTACATAGATATTTTTAGTATATCAATCCAGCCAATGGCATCTCTCCAAAATTGTCCAATCATACAGATTACAATTTCAAGTTATATCTTGAGAATCTGTATGGTACTGTATTCAATTGTAACAGATGCCTGTACTTTGACCAAAAAGTTTGGCTAAGTAAACATCTGATCCAAGATTATTGATTACTAGCGGACGTACCCGGCTTCGCCCGGGTTTTACCCCGAGTAAAGGTTTGTCTAACGAATCTCTCGATAAAGTGAACATTTTTTCCCGGTCCCTTGAAAAATACTCGATAAGTTGAATAAAATCAATATTAATTGGTTCCCTCGGTAATTGGAAGTTAAAGGAATAGTATCTTGCCTTGGAATTGTATCATTATTCTTGTCTCAAATAAATTGCCGTGTCATCCTGAATTTTGTCTTTCCTAATTTTCTACATTACAAAATCATCGTATCATCATGATAATATTTAGAGCAGATTGTTGAATTATAACAGATAAATTAGAATATTTATCTTGATTATTTTTAGGCGAAAAGTTATTTCAAAAATTTTATTTGCTAGAAACCTTCCCAGTACTATACTAAATAACTTCCCAAAGTTTCATGGCGTTCCAATGAGTGGTTTGGTCTGGCATAAAAGACAGACACACATACATTCATTTTTATATATTAGATAATAAAAGGCATATATTGGATTTAATAAAATATTTATTTTGCCAATATTTTGGCTGGCTGAACGCCAACCTTTATCGAGGCATTACATTTTCAAAACGATTTTTATATATATATAGATTAGTCCTTTACAGTAGAATCTACATAATTCCTAAAAATATTTGACACTCCCAGAGGATGTCCTTCAATGGAGATTGGATTAGGTCTGGTAAAGTCATTTTTGATTTATATTGTTTATTTACATCATGCATATCGGCCAGAGGCCTTTTTTCATATTGAGGCAAAATGATCTCACGCTCGCCCCTAAAGGGTCACCAAAGAAAGATTTTAATATATATACTAATTTTTCATCTACAATGATAGTAGTCAACAAAGGATCTCCAGTGATCAGCTTTGAGTGTGAAGTTTTTGGTATGAACTGAGTTAGAATGTTTTCTTTTTTTATATATCCATCTGGTTCATTCTATTTTTCCTAATCTCATCCATTCTGTTATAATAAGGTTTTGTATCGGAGTCTAGACAGACTTTTTAACTATGTGACCAAGTGTATATATAGAAACTAATAAAAATAAATATGCATTAAAAATGGATGTTAACTGTAACTGGCATTCGTATTCAGAATTGAAGAGATACCTTGGCCAGATGAAACTTCTTTATTTTCAGAAATTTTCACTGAAGATCATAAGGAATTTTGATTTGGCCAATAATGAAAACTAAATATTTTATCGAAATATATTCCATAAATTTTGTGTTTCAAGTTGTTATACTAGAGATGATGATGTCTTCTCCTTTCTTACTTTCATTAGATCATATAAGGATGTCTTAACTTTTCAATTGTGTTGAATGACATCATTTTAACAACTGTGTTTTGAGTCACAAGTTGTTGCTTATTCTCATGGTAGGAAAAAATGGCACAATTTTCATATATATTTCTATGGCCAGACTGTAGCCGTATCTAAGATTTCTATAAAGGAGTCAAGTAGTTTATAATTCATCTTGCATTGATCCAGACTGCCTATGGAAATGGCTCTTTTATAAGACCAGCTGTTGCTTCATAGCAACATTTTATACACCTTATTTATTCAAAATAGTATAGGTCATTATTCATCTGGATGGTTGGAAAGTATTTTGTATACTATTATTGATTTTTGAAACCCAATATCAACTAATAGTTCATAGGTGCACTATAAGTGTGTGGGTAACCTATTTGTTTTTTAATAAAAAGGATTTTTTTCTTTAAAAAATATTTAGAACTGAATTGTATTTGGGTTGAGAATATATATTTAAAAAAAAAAAACTTATGCAGAGTTAATATAACAAACTTTTAAAAAAATTCAACTTTTGTTATATTTGAAAGATTTATATAAACAAATCTAAAAAAATTTAAAATAGTACTTATATTCTCAGTGAAATTCCTTTAAAAAGTCACGATTAAATGCAATAATTTTATCATGCCTTTGAAAAAAAAATCTGTGATAATTATTTTTAAATATACAAGGCAAACAACTCACACTTACAAAAATAATTTTAAATTGTATTTGAAAATATATATCTACAATTTCAAAAATATATACTCTTTTTATATTACTTCGCCAAAAGCTGTGGACAATTCGTTATCTTGATTTTGACACTATAAAAAAATAAAAACAGGAAAAAAAAGAACGTTAAAAACTGTTAACTAGTTCACCTAAATTTAACGTCGTTTAATTACATCCAAATGTAATGAAATTATTAAATTTTCTATTATTCATCACAAATATTATCTAAGAGAACTAAAATATACCATAAAAAAATAACAGGTTTTATAAACTATCTGTTATATATATATAGTAACCTGTAAATAAATAATGTAAATACGTGTTTCTCTTATTATAAGCTTCTGGCATAATATTTTTTAAATGAAAATGATCAAATATTTAGGTAGGCTTTGCATTTTCTTTTTATAAAATAAAAATAAAAAATGAATTCACCTGGTCACAGGTGTAGTAAAAGAAAACAGCCCCTCCCCGAGAAATATAATGCTACGTGTTGCAGAAGGCGAGGCCTAAAGTTTATTTAAACCCAGAAAATCAATGGGTTCTCGATCAATATTCTTCCAGAAGACTTACCTGAGGTTCGTAGCTGATGAGCATCCAATAACTAGGCACAAGTTCGATAGAAGTAAGGCTCCTCTCGTAATTTGTGAATGACCTCCAAAGAGAAGAAACAGCACCGATGGAGTCACAGACACCGACCAACTGGTCTTGGGTCAACGAGGAGCGCCGCTCCTGCCATCTACCGGCGCTATTTTTGTTATCGATTTTTAAAAATATTATATAGTAGTCTTTAATGGCAGTGGATTTTCTTGAAGCTCACCTTGTGTTTGAAGATAAAAGCGCCTTTTAATTTTAAAAAATCAATTTTAATCATGGGTTGATGAATATTTTTTATCAAATAAAGACAAAGAATGCGTAATTTATTTGTTTTGAAAAAATAAAAATTATTTTCTCGGAACGGATGTTTTATAATTATGCATTTAAAATGTATTTATTTAATCGTTATACTTAGTTTTAATTGCGTGTTGTTTGTGTTCTTTACGAATATTTTGCAAAATAAAAATTTGGAATATGTATAAACTAGACAATTTTCTTATTTTAAAAGTGCACAAAATGTCATTTTGTTATTAACATTTGTAATTATTTCACTCTAACCATTCGGAAACGGGTATTCATTGTTTTGAGACATATTTTCAACACGAAGTGTACATCTACATGAATGCGTGGGTGGGTCTTGAGGCCTACATTGTCGCCCGTGTCAACCAGAGTGCCAGTGTTTAAACCCAAAGGGAGACGCAATATTAACTGAAATCTCTTATATAGCTGGCCAAATCCATGCATAAATTGAACCCCACAGTAAACTTTGTAAGTGTAATGTCAAACCGCTACATCCGTAGACATATGGTATAATTGCAATAAAATCAGTATTCCACACCAAAACTTTTTTGACCTTTTGGGTTTCGTGTTCTAAGTCAATTTTGTATTTATGATCAAGGCATTTATTTACAGCATTTATATTTTACTTTAGGGGGTCGGTGGTGGTCTAAACCGTTGATTTTTCTACCGCTATGACCCGGGATCGAGTCCCGCATTGGACACTTTTTTTTCTGATTTAAGAAAAAAAAGATGCTCCAATGGCCCCCGATTCTTGTAAAAGTGCAACCCCACCAGCGAGTGCAAGTAACCAAACGGGGCTGTAAGTGCAAAGTCGAACTGCTTTTCACATGTGTAGACATGTGGTGCACTTACAGTAAAAGCAGTCGTCAACTTCTAACCCACCAAGATTATAATGGCCTGTACTACGTGTACTTGAGATATTACTTTTTCTTCAATACAAATTGACGATTGAGTTAATGTACCAATTTGTGGTAAACAAGAACATGAGACAAGACGGAAGAATATCACTGGTTTGAGATAACATCTTCTGTTTATTTAATTGAACTTTGCGAGCTGCCTTACTGCCATCTATCGGAACAAATATCAACTAAAGGTCGATTTTTACCCCCGAAATTTCGAAAAATGTGTTAATTTATCAATAAGTTTTGTTTAGTAAATGTTTTGTCAAATAAAAGACCAGGTTACAGAGATCTCCACTGAACTAAAATTGCCGATATACTACTCTGATCAAAAAGTTTCGACACACTTTGCTCATAAGTTAAAAAAAAAACTTTATTATTCTACCAAATTCAAATTGTCCCCTTCAGAGTAGTCCCCGTTGGCCGCGATGCACTTCAGCCACCTTTTTTTCCAGTTGGCAAAACACCTCTGGTAGTCTGTTTTCGGGACCATGGCCTTCTTCGATTCCACTTTGATCTCTTCTATGCTCTGAAATTTCCGACCCTTTTAACTTTTTTTTTTTGCTTTCAAAAAATGGAAGAAGACGCAGGGAGCCAAATCGGGACTGTAGGGGGGTTGGGGGGAACACAGAGGTTGAGTGGTCCTGCAGGAACTTCGAGATTTTGAGGGCTGTGTGCGCCGGCGCGATATCGTGGTGGAGGATCCACGACTTGCTCCTCCACAGCTCCGGCCGTTTCTGCCTGATCGCTTCCCTCAATCGCCTCAAAACTCCCAGGTAGGAGTCAGCAGTTATTGTAGAGCCTTGTTGTTGAAATTCATGATGAACGATGCCCTGGTAGTCGAAGAACACCGTCAACATGACCTTGACTTTGCTGGGAGCCTCCTCGCTGTCTTTGGTCTCGGCTCATTTTTGAAGGGCCACTCCGATGCCTGTTGGGTAGTTTCCTAATCAAAGCCGTGAATCCATGTTTCGTCTCCAGTAATGACCCTCTTCAGCAATTCGGGGTCGTCGGTTGTTGCTTCGAGATTGAGACTGGCCGTTTCTTTCTGGGCGATCTTTTGATCAAAAGTCAAATCTTTGGGAACGAGAACGGCGTTGAGTCTTCTCACTCCCAAAATGTCCTCATTATCGATTGAGTCGACCCGAATGATATCCCTGCTTCTTCGGCGACCTCGCTGACAGTTATTCGTCGGTCTTCACGCACCAGTTCCAACACCTTGTCCACTTTTTCAGGCGTGGTTGATCGTGAACGGTCTCCCGGAACGCTCGTTATCGGCGGTCTCTTCCCGACCCTCCTTGAAGCGCTTGTACACCTCGAAAACTCGTCTTCGGCTCATGACGGCATCCCCGTAGGCTGTTTGCAACATCCAAAAAATTCGGCACCCTTGAATCCGTTTTTCACACAGAACTTGATGCAAATTCGTTGATCCTCCATTTCGGTGACTAACGAAATCGAAGCACGGGCAAAATTGCTTCACTTCGAAAAGCCGCTGCTCGCGCTGTTGTGGCGCGTGATTTTTGAAATTGCCAGGTCTCCAAGCCAAGGGCGACGCTTGCGTTTGCCACAAACCGGGAGAAAATATATTGAGTTTTCAGGATTTTATGAGCAAAGTGTCGAAACTTTTTGATCAGAGTAGTTGTAGTATGTGTGTGCACATTTTAAAATTTTGATTATCGTTTTTTTTTTTTTTAAGATAATCTTTAACACAATGCCTATCTTTCTGATTTGAGAATTTTTATTTCCAATACATGTCAAATTATGCAAATATTATTCTGTTTATTTATGTAAATATCTCTTAAGTCTCGATGTTACTATCCGGAAGAAGTCTTTTACATGCAGTTTACATAACACCCTCGATTCCCGACAGCCATGAACCGGGATCGAATCCCGCATTAACATTCTGTTTAATATGTGAATAACCTTCACATATTATTCATTGATTCAAAATATCATAAACTAGGTTGCTCTTTTTGAGCGGTACCTAATAAAGTGATTTTGGAACAAGAACAATATTTAAAGACTCCTCCACATTTGGGACAATTTCCTGTGTACGAGACAAGTGAAGTTCCCCACTACCCTCCTAATTTGGCACACCAGATTGGCTTATAACCCTTACAAAAATTATCATAAATAATTTTAATCTTGCAAAACAGAATATAATGTTGTGTAATTCTCTCACTTTAACGAAAGCAAAACGAAGTTAGGCGCGAGCTGAGAGGGTCAAAAATTAAGGATTTTGTGGAAGTACCCCAGGTGTATTGTTGTAAAATGGGAAGAACTGGTTAGGATATTGAGCCCTCAATATTAAAAGAGAAATATACTGTTATAATAACCAAACAACAAACAGAACTTCCATCAATTTTATTTTTTTTCTTAATTTCACCTCAGAGAGTCGATGCAACCCAATGGCACCGAAGAACTCTAGGATTGGCTGAGAAAACTTGATCAACAATTCGTTAAGAAGGTGTGATACCACGAGACACCGCATGGACTCCCTCGGGTTGGAAGCACGGCTGGCCTCGAGGCCGCGATGGAAACAAAAATCCACCGAGCAGTTGGCATCGACAGATGCTCCAGGATCAATAGCGATCTAAAAAATGAGCGCTGGCCATTAATTGTCTCTTTCGCTCTAACTCTACGGCCTCTACACGATCTACGCGGGATAGCTGTCGTACATCAAGTACTCCCTCTACAAATTCATACAAGCACTACAAACCTACACGATAAAATATTTTAATCAAAATTTTCATGTGTTACCCCATTCATTGTCGATGTTTTTGATTACATCGCGTGGGTATATCAGGAGACCCCTGTTGATGGAGTGTAAATAAAGAGTAGTGATTTATTGGTATTAGCGTTCAAAGATGAAATAATCATTGAAAACTATTTAAATACTCCGTTGTTTGTTATATCATTAGGTGAGATTCCTGCGGCCACGTGCCGCCGAGTGCATCAATATGCTAGGTTTGGTCAGGTTAGGTTAGCTCCGGTGGGGTGGTTTAGAAAGAGGAATATTTTTGCCGACAGCGAGTAGCGTGGAATAATATTGTAGCGTAGAAAATTAGGTCTTTGTATATCTGGGGATGTGAAAGTATTTATTGATGACGTCAGCACGACAAGTCGACAATTATCAACAAATTAACCAAACTATCTGCAGCTAGAGAATATCGAGCAAGCAAGCTAGGCAACTAAATAATGATTTAGGAAATGTAAAATTTTAAATCTGTATCCAAATAATTTCATCGAAAATTAAATTAAATCTGTTTCCAAATATTTGCATTGAATAATTAAATAAAATAATAAATATTTCTTCGCCACACAATATGATCGGCGACATGTTTTCAGCGACCGCAGAAATTAGTATAATGGATAATATAAACATAGGACTCCATAAACACAAACGTAATGTCATAAAAAACTTTGGGTAATGAATGCATATATTTGCAAATGTGATTAATATATTTGACCCTAATCCTTTAGAGTGCTCTTGTATATTTTGAGAAAAAAAAAATGCAATGTGTGTGTCTGACCCCTCATTGTGTGTGCGTCATTTTTTTAGGTATGCATATATTATTAGGACATTACCTCGTCCACGTGGTGGAGAATGCACTTCTTCTGATGATGATTGGACGGCAAGACATATGCACTTAACACGCCGGCCAGTTAAAATATTGCTACGACGCTTTCCATCTGTCGTTGTTTGCGTACAAGGTTTCTAGAAAAACAATATGGGTTCTTTGTGGATACAACTTGACGCGACGTACTTTTATTACAAGTAGTTGTTAGCGGAAATAGGAATTAAATAGACTTGCCTCCAATGTCTGCCACCCTGAAGGATACTCCTGTTCATCGGCCGACTCAGTCCTGGTTTGGTCAGATCCCTCGGCACCGTATTACCGGTCAATCCACACGGTCACACTCATTCCGGTGTCCAGTTACCCAGAGCAGTCGCCAACCCGGCCTGGTCAGTTTCAGGACACTTCCTGCCTTTAGGCCAGCAGCTGCTATACACAGGACCTTCTTCGACCACCTTCTTCAGGACTCATTCTGTCACCCGCCTGTCTCTTCCTCATGTGACCCCTTCTTTAATTCCACGGTTCCCCTGGGTCAGTAGTACTTCCATGTCAACCATCCACGTCGTTCTCTTGTCATCTGATGGTCCTTTGATCTCTGTGATATATCTGGCCACATGAGGCTCGTCAGCCACTCCTGGAAGTGTAACGGTTAAGTTAGCGTCAGCCCTTGTTTGCAAAACCACGTCCCGATTAGGGATTTTTTTCCCCTATTTTCAAGTGACGACACCCTTGATCTGTCTCGCTGTCCAGCAGAGGAGGTGGTTTTCCACGCGAGGGCGGCTATGTATCACTGACTTCGATGCTGTCGCCTGAGTTTTGGATTTCATCTAAGAAGCACTCTGTAGCCGTGATGCTTATTTCCATATCGTTGTGATATTTTATATTAAGCTGTAGCCACTTCTTCCAACGATGGGGCTTTAGATCGTCGCTCTTTACAGTAGATGCGCCTTCCAAATCCACGCTGTCTATATCATGGCTGTCCAGCACGTATTCCTCCTTGTCAGACTCCCAGAGGTTATTGGAGCGGTTTTCTTGATAGATCAAGTCCTCTGTCGGGATCTTATTTTATTGTTTCTGTAAATCTTAATACTTTTAATATCTTTAGACCTAGTTTTCTTCTCGCTTATTCTGCACTGAGTTGTGGATTCTGCAAAGCTTTTCGAAACCTGAAACGCGTGGGACGTTTTAAATTTTTATAGAAGTCTTTCTTGGTAATGGTTGATGGGTTTGAGCTTTCTCGGATGAAAGGGAAAAGGTGATGAATACAAATTCGTGGCACTTTTTTTTTTTTTTTTCAGTTTGTATTGCAGATGGCGGCGCTGACACATTGCGTTTGACTTCCGTGCCACAGACATTGTTGTCGTGCCTCCACAGAGCATTCGATTCTCCATCCCGATTAGTGGGGTTGCTGGCTCCAACTTTGGAGTGATTCGACCATCTAGTCTTGTCGTAATATCACGGAACACACAGTTCC
This sequence comes from Cordylochernes scorpioides, assembly GCA_030710605.1. Lineage (NCBI taxonomy): Eukaryota > Metazoa > Arthropoda > Arachnida > Pseudoscorpiones > Chernetidae > Cordylochernes > Cordylochernes scorpioides. Next base: position 37,154,391 of record CP092883.1, read on the forward strand.
TTCCCGTCTAGTTGGATCGCCACTGTAATCCTTGGCAGTCTGGCACCGTCGCAGAAGTCAGCCACGCCCCGTCGCATTGCAGTTCGCTAAGATCGTTGTTGTCTTCACGGAGGTATTCAGAAGAGATCCAGGGAGTCGAGTTTCCGCACGGTACATCATATAGACTCTCCCTCGTCTGTTTGACTTGGTCCAAAGCATTAGTGCTGCAGCCGTTATCGGAGGCGATCAGTCTGCCTTTCTCTACAATAATACAACACCTGTTTGTGGATCATTTTATTATCCATTCGACAATTTCTAGTGTAGTCCATCCAACCATATTGATCATTCGTACTGAGTAGCCTTGCGGGAGGTCTCGTCTAAATAAATCTTGTTTTCGATTAATCGGTGGGATTGTCACACAAATTATTGCTTAGAACAGCTCGAGTCAATTGATCGTATATCAGCTTTAAGACCTCCATTGATCCATTTACTGAGTCATCTGCCTAGAAAAGTCTCCGTTCAATAACTTTAATTCTTCCATCTCGAGGCCGGTTAGTTCTTCCATTCTGTTTTCAAATTAGCGTCAAAAATGTATAATCTTCAAGAATCAAAACTAATCAAACTGTTCCTCGCTTTTGGGACCAAATGTTATGACGCTTTCCACCCGTCTTTGTTTGCGTATAAAGTTTTTAGAAAAACTAAATGAATTTGTGTGTGTGTGTGGAAATAGCTTAGTGCAACGCATTTCATTACAAATAGTTGTTAGCGAAATTAGGAATTAGACAGAATTGCCTCAAATGTCCGCCACCAGAAGGATCATCCGACTCAGTCCTGGTTTGGTCGACTCCCTTGGCACGGTCTTTCCACACGGTCACACTCGTTCCGGTGTCCACTTCCAGAGAGCAGTCACCAACCCAGCTGGTCCATTCAAGGCACCTTCAAGCCAACAGTTGCTATCCACCGAACCTTCTCCGACCACCTTCTTAGGAATTCCTTTTCTGTCGAACTGCTGTCACAAGACTGTCTGTTCTTCCCCGCCTGTCTCTTCCTCAGCTGACCCCTTTCTCTAATCCCATAGTCCCCCCTGGGCTATTAGTACTTCTTGTATTACCACCCACGTCGCCTTGGCTCTTGTGAAGGGATAGCCAGATGCCACATTACCTTTTTAAAAAGAAGAATCGGCTCTATTAAAGAACGTCAGACAAAAAGACTTGATTACAGTGTTTTAAACTGAGGGTATGTTGTTGTTGACGCTTCCAATAAAGAGCCTCAGATTTCCCCATGCATCTCTATCACAGCAGTCGCAATTTCCACATCTTGGGTGTATAAAGCTGCTGCTCTGGGTTCATGTCAATTTTCCGCAGGCTGCGGCCATTTCTGGGCATGAGAATATGTGAGCAGGTGTTAGTTCCACACCGGGACAGTTGTTGCATGTCTATAGGTTCTTGAGGGTATGTTGAAGATGAAATAATCCAGCTCTATTTCATTTTATAATATATATGGGGAATTTATTCAATCGGTGAACTGAAGGCTAAAAAGATTTGGAAAGACTTTCCTCCTTAGTGGTGAACTTTTTGGCGAAATCGATGGTCACAAATGATGAGCCAAACCTTCCCAGCTATTTTATTTCTCGGTTCACCAACCTTTGAGAAATTATTTCAATGTGGTTTTGAAAAAAATAGAGAACCGAATAATTTTTAGTACAGTAGAACCTCCTTGTAAAGGACAACACCTAATTGCAGAGCCAAATGTCCATTAGGGAGAGGTGTCCTCTTACCGGAGAGTTGCTAAATTGTAAAAATGGTAATTTTTCAAATGAAACTGTCCTTTGTGGAGAGGTGTCCGCTAGCTGGGTATCGCTAAAGGAGTTCTACTGTATATTAAATTGGCGCTGAGAAGGTTTATTATGATGAGCCAGGCCTACCCAAAGCTATTTCATCTTCAATTTACTAATCGTCGAACTCGTCCTATATTATTAAAGAAGATATATTCCTGAAACTTCAACATACAAGGATAGTTTTTTTTGGTGTGTGTTTGTTGCGCTAGGTGGTATTATTTGTAATTATAATTGTAGTTGTAATTACTAAAAGTGAAAGCATAACAACTATTTTTTATTTTTATCCCGACGTTAGCTATGTGTGATCTCCTGTGTGTTTCTCCTTTTAAGTCAATTGAAACATATTGCTGCGTATGTCTTTCTGTAAGTATTTTGCTATCTGTTTTAAATTAAAAACCTTTTTAAAGTGTATGTATTGTATGCCTTTATTTTAGAACTCCTTTTTTAGTAGAAAAAACAATATGTAAACAACAAAGATGGTTTGTGATGATGAAGTTAAAATTAATATTCTATGAAATATAAAATAAAAAATAATTTATATAAAAATAATAAATTGAGAGATTTCAAATATTTACAACATTATATTTTTTGTATCTCGATATGGTTTAGATATACTCGAAAGTATTGTCGTATGTGCGTCTGTTGGCAAAAATATACTATATTATTCAATATAGGCAGTAAAAACGCGCGCGTGCTCCCCTACCCGAATGAACACGAAGAAATTAAAAATAATTTGTTTTAGTTTTTTTTTTTTTTTGTTTAGGTAAGTGCAAAAATAATTGGCATTTTTGCTGTAATTTTAAATGTAATAACTCGCTTCAAACAATATTGATCATAATAAAAACTATTGAAATCTCTTTTTCCGCCAACGGGAACCTAGCTGGTTTATTCAATTTTGATAAAATTATTATTATTTTTTTGCTTATCCCTAGTATACGTGGTACAGGCCATGATAATCATGGTGGGGAGGTTAGCGACTGCTTTTACTGTAAGCGGCACCACATGTCTACACATGTGAAAAGCAGTTCGACTTTGCACTTACAAATGTGCCAGAGCCCCGTTTGGTTACTTGCACTCGCTGGTGGGGTTGGACTTTTGCAAGAATCGGGGACCATTGGAGAATTTTTTTTTTAACAGAAAAAAGTGTCCAATGCCGGATTCGAACCCGGGTCGTAGTGGTCGAAAACCAAAAGGTTTAATCAGCCTTCCCACCGAACCCCCTGATAAAAATTATGAAGTTCTAGAAGCAATGAATCCATTAAAGGCAGTTTCGGACATTCGTCTTGATTTTCTAAAGCATTTCCCGTCTGGAAGTTGGTGAGGTGCCTAAAAAAAAAAGGTAGTCGGTAGACCGCTGTGATTGTTTCACCAGAATTCAGGAAGCTGTGATGAATCAAACCTGTTCTAGACCACCAAACAGTCATCATAATCTTATTTTGGCGCAATTTGGGCTTTGGGAAGTGTTTCTCAGCTGCGGCACGGTCCAACCATTGCGCTGAGGTCGCCGGTTGTCATAGAGAATCCGTTTTCGTTGTAGATCACATACGTTCGGGAAAAGGCTCATTCTTGTTTCGTAGAAGTAGCGCCGAAGACACTTCAAAACGCCGATTTTTTAATTTTTATTTTCACTCAATTCGTATAGTACCCATTTTCGAGATTTTTCACCTTTCCCTGTGTGTTTCAAATAACGAACACTGTAGAGTGGTCAACGTTGAGCTCTTCAGCTACTTCTCGTGTAGTTTTGTTTGTGTCCGCCTCGATTCATCTCCAAGCCTGGTATCGCCGTTGCGAAATTTTTCAAACCACCTGCGCGTATTACGTTCTGAAATGGTACCCTTGCCTCATGCGCTAATGATATTTCTAGTTGTTTCCGCAGCGTTGCCTCCGAGTTTGAACTCACGAAGCAAAATGATGCGATTTAATGCTTCGAAAGGCATTTTTTTAACACAGTCTATATCGAGAAAATTTTATTGGAAAATATAGATTTTAGTAGATTTGATGACAGTTCGAAAAACGTGCTTATAATGATATACGCCTTGAAAATATTAAAATAAAATTTTATGAAATAATCAATGCTTGAAATTTTATTTACTGAAAAATCGGCTATTATTTTCGTCCCCACTCAATGAAATAGAGAGGGTGAGAAATATATAAAATATTTATAAAGAAATATAACAAAAAATGAATCGAAAGATCCCAACAACATTGTGGTTAAGATTTTACAAATAACTTTTGATCTCGAAAGAGAGAAATATAGTTTACAATTAAGAAACACGAATCACCTTTATATATATACTAGCCGAATGACCAGGGCAACGCCGGGTTTTACCGATTAAATGCTTTTATTCAAATACTATTCGTTACAATTATAAATTGGCGCCGTGGATGTCATTCTTGTATAATATATAAATGAGTTTTAAAAATTAAAAAAAAAAAAAAAATGCATCGGCCGGGAATTGAACCCGGGCCGCCCGCGTAGCAGGCGAATATTCTACCACTGAATCACCGATGGTTATGAGAAATTGGGGATTTATTCCATTCACAAAGCAAACGGTGACAGAAATGATTAAGAATTGTTGCTTGATTATGACGCTGATAACTGTATATATTAATATATTTGGGTCTTTTGTGATTAAAAATTTATTTATATATATTGCATAACGCGCGTTTATTAATATTATTTATGAGGTTTACGTTAGAGTGTTTCGCGCTATATAGTTTTTAATTGAAAAAAGGACAGCCTTCATGTCAATAAATACATTTTTTAAAATGCAACGGAAATTATGCGTCCTCTAATGTCTTCTATGCAATTAAGTAGACTCCGACCGCGAAAGGCGATCCGAAGACTTTAGCTACGGCCTTCGTCAGCCCAACAAGGAACTAGATTTTTCAGATGGTCAGATACATTCTAAGCATAAAGCTGGTTCAAAACACAACTTCGATCTTACGAGAATTATTACAGGGAAATCTTCAGGGGAATATCATGTAATTAATCTTTCTCTATTAATAATGAAAATATACATACTATAAAATACACATTATTTTTCTAAAAATCCGTAAAATGTGTTATTTATGAATGGATATTTTAAAATGAAAGATCGATTTTTAGGATCTATTTGCTTCTAGGGAAATTTACATTGTCATACATTTTTACAATGGCTAAATTTTAAATATTTGCCCTACTCTATAATGTGTCTAACTGAAGAAATAATTTACTACCAAATGAAGACGGATTTATTACAACTGAGTTGTGAATCTATATCCTCATCTTCACCAGAAGATGTCTGTCTACGGCGAAGAAACATCAACGACCACTGGTAAGTTCCGAACAAATCGCAGCTATTAGTCACTTTCAAACTGCTCATGGCAAAACAGTATCTATGGCCGCTTAGTGTCTTCCACACAAATCACAGCAAGATAACACTCACGGTCGTTCGGTGTCTTCCACACAAATCACAGCAAGATAATACCAACGGCAGCTCAGTGTCTTCCACACAAATCACAGCAAGATAACACTCAGGGCGCTCGGTGTCTTCCACACAAATCACAGCAAGATAACACTCACGGCGCTCGGTGTCTTCCACAAAATCACAGCAAGATAACACTCACGGTCTCTGTGTCTTCCACACAAATCATAGCAAGATAATACCAACGACAGCTCAGTGTCTTCCACACAAATCAAGCAAGATAACACTCACGGCGCTCGGTGTCTTCCGCACAAATCACAGCAAGATAATACAACGACAGCTCAGTGTCTTCCACACAAATCACAGCAATAACACTCACGGGCGCTCGGTGTCTTCCACACAAATCACAGCAAGAAGAAAACACTCACGGGCGCTCGGTGTCTTCCACACAAATCACAGCAAGATAACACTCACGGTCGTTCGGTGTCTTCCACACAAATCACAGCAAGATAATACCAACCAGCTCAGTGTCTTCCACACAAATCACAGCAAGTTAACACTCACGGCGCTCGGTGTCTTCCACACAAATCACAGCAAGATAACACTCACGGCCGCTCGGTGTCTTCGACACAAATCACAGCAAGATAATACTAACGACAGCTCAGTGCTTCCGCACAAATCACAGCAAGATAACACGGCTCGGTATCTTCCACACAAATCACAGCAAGATAACACTAACGGCCGCTCGGTGTCTTCCACACAAATTATAGCAAGATAATACTAACGACAGCTCAGGGTCTTCCACACAAATCACAGCAAGATAATACTCACGGCCGCTCGGTGTCTTCCACGCAAATCACAGCAAGATAACACTCACGGGCCGCTTGGTGTGTTCCACACAAATCACAGCAAGATAATACTAACGACAGCTCAGTGTCTTCCACACAAATCACAGCAAGATAACACTCACGGCCGGCTCGGTGTCTTCCACACAAATCACAGCAAGATAATACTAACGAAAGCTCAGTGTCTTCCACACAAATCACAGCAAGATAACACTCACGGCCGCTCGGTGTCTTCCACACAAATCACAGCAAGATAACACTCACAGCCGCTCGGTGTCTTCGACACAAATCACAGCAAGATAATACTAACGACAGCTCAGTGCCTTCCGCACAAATCACAGCAAGATAACACGGTCGCTCGGTATCTTCCACACAAATCACAGCAAGATAACACTAACGGCCGCTCGGTGTCTTCCACACAAATTATAGCAAGATAATACTAACGGCAGCTCAGGGTCTTCCACACAAATCACAGCAAGATAATACTCACGGCCGCTCGGTGTCTTCCACGCAAATCACAGCAAGATAACACTCACGGCCGCTTGGTGTGTTCCACACAAACCACAGCAAGATAATACTAACGACAGCTCAGTGTCTTCCACACAAATCACAGCAAGATAACACTCACGGCCGCTCGGTGTCTTCCACACAAATCACAGCAAGATAATACTAACGAAAGCTCAGTGTCTTCCACACAAATCACAGCAAGATAACACTCACGGCCGCTCGGTGTCTTCACACAAATCACAGCAAGATAACACTCACGGCCGCTCGGTGTCTTCCACACAATCACAGCAAGATAACACTCACGGCCGCTCGGTGTCTTCCACACAAATCACAGCAAGATAATACCAACGACAGCTCAGTGTCTTCCACACAAATCACAGCAAGATAACACTCACGGCCGCTCGGTGTCTTCCACACAAATTATAGCAAGATAACACTTACGGCCGCTCGGTGTCTTCCACACAAATTATAGCAAGATAATACCAACGACATCTCAGTGTCCTTCCACACAAATCACAGCAAGATAACACTCACGGCCGCTCGGTATCTTCCACACAAATCACAGCAAGATAACACTAACGGCCGCTCGGTGTCTTCCACACAAATCACAGCAAGATAATACTCACGGCCGCTCGGTGTCTTTCACAAAAATCACAGCAAGATAATACTCACGGAGGCTCGGTGTCTTCCACACAAATTATAACAAGATAACACTTACGGCCGCTCGGTGTCTTCCACACAAATTATAGCAAGATAATACTTACGACCGCTCAGTGTCTTCCAAACAAATTCACAGCAAGATAATACTTACGATCGCTTGGTGCCTTCCAAACATATCACAGCAAGATAATACCATTTTTTAACAAGCTTATGCTGGAAGCCACTACAAGATTCAATTTCGAAAAAAAAAAATCCGAAACGTATACAGGGTGTATCGGGTAAATTGGTAATAACTTTATCTGAGTCCATAAGAAAAATATGCTTTTAGAGAACACATTCCTTTTTTTTCCATTCCGTAGACACATTCATGTAAAGTAACAGCACATGTGTTTGGAGTGATGAACAATTTTCGAGAATTCGAAAATCGAGCAGTCATCATCGTTGCTCTGCGCGCCGGAAGTAGCCCCGAATAGATAGTGAACTTACTTAAGTTGCCCAAAACCACTGTTTACGGTGTCAAGAAGCAATTTGACGAGGCCGATAGTAACAAAGAGAAAATGGCTGCAAGGAAAAAGCCCTCGCGTCGATCAGACGGACATGGACATTGACTCTATGACAATTGTCAGTACTCTCTCTATCCACGAGAACCTTGGTCAAGTCCTATGTCTTTCGTAAAGACCAGTTGCTGACTGAAAATATGAAGAATAACAGAAAAGGAAAGGCTGCCTTCCTCAACAACCTAAAACATGAATATCCTAGCATGATGAGGTTCTTCTCTGATGAAAATAACTTTAACGTGGACAAAAGGTAAATCTCAAGAATGATCGCTGGATCTGTAAAGACCCCACCGAGGTACTTGGTCGTGATGTAAACGAATTTTTCTGCCTCTGTGATGGTCCTTGGCATTATCAGCAGTGAAGGTGATATCATACCTTCCCATTTAAAAAAATGCCTTAGGATGAATGCTGACACCTACAACAACGTCCTGGAGACTTCCTTGGATGGACATGGTGGCCGCAGGAAGGAAGTATGTCTTCTAACAGGACTCAGCTTCATCCGACAAGGCAAAAAAGACACAATCGTGGCTGGCACTGAACGTCACCAGTCACTAGAGTCTTGATATTTGACCCCTAACTCCCCAGACTGCAATCCCCTCGGCTACTATATACGGGGCGTTGTTGAGAGATATGTCAATATAAAGCTCCCCACAACATCATCCAGTGAGTCAATAAAGCTGTTCACACAGTGATGAATCAAAAGGACAGGGTCATCGTCGCCAAGGCCTGTGCTTCATTACGAACTATTGACTATTTTAGCTAATAATGGGGGGAAACACTACATTGAATAAATCAAAACTATCATTTTATCTACTACTGTGCCAAATTTATTTTTTATTTTTCATTTTCACTTGCAATAAATTTTAGTTAAAATTCCATTGTTGTTTTCCGAATTTACCTGATTACACCCTGTGTAGCATAGCTCAGGCTAAAAGCATCTCAGGGGCTTCAAATTCCCTAATCAACTTATTAAAGAATTCTCTTATTAGCCTATACTTTAATAGGCATTCTACTTAATTTCAATACTTTTGTATAAGCTACAAGATAATAGGTAAAAACTATTATATTTCCAAGTCATAGAGGAAGATTTTGATTTTTTTTTTTCAGGTCGGTTGTAAGAAGAATCAGTTTAATTAATTCTGAATTATATCGTCGTTCAAATTATTGGAGGAAATCCATGCTACCGGGGAAACTAATTGATATTTAGTACCTTCTAAATAAACAAAACCGACAATCGCCCAATATTCATAAGGCCTCTATTCTAAAAGAAGAATACAAGAGACTTTCAGTCATCCTCGTAAAATATTTCCAGCAATGGAATAATTCGATTAAAGAAACAAAAATCCAGGTCCTGGCATACTTCTGTTGAATAGATGAACAAACCATTTCCTAGAAGAGAAAGAGAGAGACTATCCAAGCACACACTAAAACAACGTTATTTATAAATTTCATTTAAAACTATCCGGACAGGGAGTTGGGTTAGAAGAAAAAAAGTAATTCGTAAGAAGAAGAAGAGAGAGAAAGAACGCAAAGTTTTCCCTCCAAGTTGGAAGAAAAAGATGATGGATCAATTTAGTTAAGTCTATAAATTTATCAGAGGTTTCATCTTCTCTCGAACTTCCTCTCCGTGATGGATAGACGCTCTGAGATAGCAGCGTTAGCTCGATAACAACCCACAACTTTGGAGAAAACATCTTTTTGATATGGACACAACTGCAGACAATACATGAGATAACAACGTTGATATTCAGAAACAATCTTATAGTAGGATAAGAAAGTTAGGTAACAGAAAGTTAGATGAAGACATCTGAAATATTCTTTGAAGTTTTGGAATTTGAGGCCTTTGCCGGTAATTTGAGGGGAATATCCAGGTCAACGAGAGGTAACTCCGAAGATTTTTTCTAGAACCTCACCGAGAAATATCTAAGAAGGGTAGTGATACTAGAAATATAGATTAGACAAACATAAATTTTTTAAATCGGAATTTTATATATTTTGGGAAATCTATCCAGATGTTTTATTGAAATTCCTATATAAAACTAAACAGTAAATCGATTAAAACAATACATTCATATGAGAAACTTAACGAAGTTTCATATTTTGGTGTCGCCGGTCGTCTATTATTATTATTATTTATTTTTTTTTAAGAAGACAGAGGAAATTTTGTTCACACTTGGTTATCTCATTTGTCTTCAATAAAGGTCAACGAGTATCAAATATCTTTCAGAGTTATTGTCTGAATCCCAATATACATCTACAACTTTCTTAAGTTTGTCCATAAGTGTATAATAAAGGTGATAAAGCTCCGGGCAACCTTTTGGAAGATTTTTGTAATTTCTATATCTGAGTATTAAAAAAATGTATTTTACTTCTGCTATTGAATACAATTGAATAATATGTATCAGAGCAGTGTGTGAGAGCTTAAATTGTCTTGTTCCATATGTAAATACCTGTTTTCTTTCCTCTTTTCGCTCTCCACTTCTCCCATCCATATTTCCAAAATTTTTTTTTTCTTTTTTTTGATTTTTTTTTATTCTTCTTATTTTTTTATTCTTTCTTATAATCTGTATATATTTACCAAATGTATATAATCTTTCTCTCCATTTTTTATTTCCCACTTTCATAGGTTTTCTCCGTTTTGTAACCCAAAGGAGAATCCTCTGTAAGACCTGTGTGTCTTAATAAAGGCTTTTGTGTGTGTGTGTGTGTGTGTATCAGAGCAGTGGAAGTTTATTTTCATTAATTTTTTTTCATTTGAGTCAAAAGGTGATCCATTAAATAAGTTTATATAAAAAAAGGGCGTACCTGGATCTGTAAAGGAAAAGGAAAAAAAAAACAAACATTTTTTTCTCAAAATATTTCGAGAGATTGTTCTCTCTTTATCTATTTATTACAGAGTAAACTAAATTTACAAATTCTGGAAACGTTTCCATGTGATCTACATGAATTTGTAAATTAAGTTTACTGTGCAATAAATTGATAAAGAGCGAGCAATCTCTCGAAATATTTGAGAAAAAAAAATTGTGTTTTTTTTTTTCTTTACAGATCCAGGTACGCCTTTTTTATATAAACTTTTTCCATTGTGGTCACCATGCGTTGTTATATCAAATGCGATTATAGAGCTGAATTCTTTATGGTCGAGAACATATTCCTTGTTATCTTTCCATTAAACTATTCGTTAATTTAGTGAAGTCTTGGGGCCTCGACGGATTGTTCTCTCGCTATAGTTATTATGATTTTTTTTTAAAGTATGTATTTAAAAATGAAGGAAGAGATTTCACGTCAATGCCATTGTTTGATAACTTTTTACCTTTTTTTTTTGCTAATCCCTGTACACGTGGCACAGGCCACGATAATCATGGTGGGTAGACGACTGCTTTTACTGTTAGTGCACCACATGTCTACACATGTGAAAAGCAGTTCGACTTTGCACTTACAAAATGTGCCAAATCCCCGTTTAGTTACTTGCATTCGCTGGCGGGCTTGGACTTTTACAAGAATCAGGAGCCATTGAACCTTTTTTTTTTTTTTTAAGCTTTTATTTAACTTGCCTCCATGCCTGTCTGTCTGGATGTCTGTCGCTAAATCTTGTAATCAATTTTTAATATACTTATAAGGCACCTAGAAATATGAAATTTGGTACACATGTTCAAACCTGATGACAATGCTAGCTGACCAATCTTCAGACTTCTGGGTTTTCAGGTTGGCCAAGAACGGACAAATTTCCAAATTTCCTTTCAAATTTTGTATATTTAATTTTATTTATTTTGTTTTTGCCAATATCTCGCGAACCGTTCGTTTTAGGGATTTTCCTTCGATTTCTCCTTCTATGGATAAGCTTTCTTGGTATACTTTTTACGCTCTTTCTAATGGTACGATTTTCATTGAGATTGGTCGACTTTTTTATTTATTTGAAAGCTTTTATTTACTTGCCTCCATGTCTGTCTGTCTGGATGTCTGTCGCCAAATCTTTTAATCAATTTTTAATATACTTATAGGGCACCTAGAAATATGAAATTTGGTACACATGTTCAAACCTGATGACAATGCTAGCTGACCAATCTTCAGACTTCTGGGTTTTCAGGTTGGCCACAGAACGGACAAATTTCCAATTTCCTTTCAAATTTTGTATATTTAATTTTAATATGCTTCCAGACCATATAGAAATAATGAAACTCACAATACTCGCTCGGTCCAATTAACAATGCAAGTGTACTAATTTTCAGACTTCTGGGTGGTCGGGAAGGCGAAAAATGAACCATTATATATATTTCTTTTTAATATTATGTGTGCATTATATCTACTCGGAAAATGCTGGAGGGTTGCGAAAGGATTTTTTCAATAAATGTTCAAGACATGGAAGGAATTAGAAATCCAAATATTCAGATTCCTACCTAAAACGTCCTTGGAATTACAAGCAAATAAATGAGAAAAGCCAACAAATATATTGTAACATAGTATTTATTAATTTTATTTATGTAACATTGTATTTCTCAATTTTAATATTTTTTATTTAACAGAGTGGTCATTTTTATGTTTTATATCTTGCGACTCTGTAAATTTCCCTCGTGGCTTATCTTTTGTTTACCTTTGATAGTTTGTCCTTCCCTGAAATAAATTTTGCTTCCTCCTGAAGTTTTTGTCTTCCCTAATTTTCCACGTGACATTTTGGTGGAGATGCTGGGTAAGTTAGGGAAGACAAACTGAAGATCGCCGAGAAGACCTTGAAGCCATGGGTGCTGTGATCTACATTTTCGGAGACTGACATCAGGATTCCACCGCCGTGCTAAAGCCAAGACTTCCCTCGAAGATGACGATGTCCCTATAGACGATACGACGACAAAGCCGCTCTTCACGCCGCAAGAAAATGGACGCAAAGGTACTAGGGACAAAGTTCCAAGACTTCGATGGAATCCTTGGCAGAAGCACGTCAAATTCACGTCAGTATCTACAATAATTGCTAGCTGTGGGTCACAGCTCCCATAGGGAAGAAGCTATGTAACATAGTATTTATTAATTTTATTTATGTAACATTGTATTTCTCAATTTTAATATTTTTTATTTAACAGAGTGGTCATTTTTATGTTTTATATCTTGCGACTCTGTAAATTTCCCTCGTTTATCTTTTGTTTACCTTTGATAGTTTGTCCTTCCCTGAAATAAATTTTGCTTCCTCCTGAAGTTTTTGTCTTCCCTAATTTTCCACGTGACAATATTAATTTTATCTGTTATAATTTAGTCATCTTATTCCAATATCATCACGCATATATTTATATTCATTATACGAGGTGTGCTCAAAAAGTTTCGCGACTTTTGAATTTTCGCGGGTTACGTATATTCGAATTTCGATCTTTTTGTGGCTTTATGTTGGTACTCATGTCTCTCACTTATGCCGACAAGCTCGGCCATTTTGAATGTTCACTTAATTGTTGACAGCTGCTTTGCTTGCAGGTGTTTTGGATCGTCTTCGATTTTTACCTATTAAAAAAAAAAAAAAATGGATCAAAGAACCTGTATCAAATTTTGTGTGAAAAACGAAATTAAGTGCGCGGATGGATTTAGAATGTTGACTGTGGCATACGGAGAAGCTACCTTGGACCGAAGCAACGTTTATCGGTGGTACAAAATGTTCTCAGAAGGCCGAGAAGATGTGAACGACGAAGAGCGTGCCGGACGCCCGAGCACTTCAACAACAGACGAAAAAATTAATGAAGTGGAGAAAATGATATTGTCCAATCGTCGAATCACCGTTAGAGAAGTTGCTGATGACCTAAACATATCGATTGGCTCGTGCCATTCGATTTTTATCAATGATTTGGGCATGAGACGGGTCGCCGCGAAATTCGTACCAAAATGCTCAATTGCGACCAAAAACAGCATCGCATGAACATTGCTAATGAGATGTTGGACTCTGTCCGCGACGACCCAAATTTGCTCCAGAGGGTCATAACTGGTGACGAAGCGTGGGTTTATGGTTATGACGTGGAAACCAAAGCTCAATCATCTCAATGGAAGCTGCCGCACGAACCAAGACCGAAAAAAGCGCGCCAAGTTCGGTCGAATGTGAAAGTTTTGCTGACAGTTTTATTCGATTGCAGGGGCGTGGTGCATCATGAGTTCTTGCCACAGGGTAGAACGGTCAATAAGGAATATTACCTGCAAGTTATGCGCAATTTGCGCGAAGCAATCCGCCAGAAACGCCCGGATTTGTGGAAGAACAAAAATTGGCTTTTGCACCACGATAACGCCCCTGCTCACACATCGTTGCTTGTGAGCGAATTTTTGGCCAAAAACAACACACTAATGATGCCGCAGCCACCGTATTCCCCAGATCTGGCCCCCTGTGACTTTTTCTTGTTCCCTAAACTGAAGAGGCCCATGAAAGGACGACGTTACGCTACGCTTGACGAGATAAAGACGGCATCGAAGGAGGAGCTGAAAAAGATTTAAAAATATATATTTTTTGAAGTGCTTCGAAGTGCAGCGGTATGGTAGATTAAACTGGCGAAACCGCTGGGAGGGTTCACCACTGATGAGCCAGGCCCTCCCTTTAATTTTCCATCGCAGTAAGGACAGTAGAAATTGTTTTATTTTAAAAAGAATATTACGCCTCTAAAATAGTTTTATAATATATATATATAGGTGTGTGTGTAACAATATACCACCATACATTTCACGACACCTTTTTGAATAGTTCCCTTTTTTCACAATTAGTATGTTGTTACTTTTAACTATTTAATCAATTGTTAAATTATAATTCAAATTTTATATGTACCAATTATCCCCTAACAATATTCCACTGGGTATCTCTAACTTTGTAATATAATTCAATAAATTTAGGGTTCCCAAAAGCAAAGAGACGCAGTTCTGTTAGTAACGGATTTTGCTTACGTCACTTCCGACCTCCCACGAGGAATTGACCAATCTGCTGCGAGCAGGCTTGCAGCTATTTAAGGCCAACGTCGTCTCAGTGATAAGGCTTTTTTTTTTTTGGACTGGCAATATATACGACTAAAAATAGCGTGAATAATTAATTAAAAAAAACACTTTTTGAAAAAAGCTTTTATTTAAAATGCACTAAAAATAACAGAATAAATATTTCTGAAGTATTGCTTTTTTTTCTGAAGGTACCATTTAACAAATAAAATAATAGACTTAGAAATAAAAGCGGTGGGGTACAATAATAATAAATATGAGATCAATGTGATTTTATATGAAGCAAATGATTAGCAAGATTATGCCTTTCATTAAATTTATACCTATTTACTGCATAAATGATTATCATCCCCCACCGCTTTTATTTCTAAGTCTATTATTTTATTTGTTAAATGGTACCTTCAGAAAAAAAAAAGCAATACTTCAGAAATATTTATTCTGTTATTTTTAGTGCATTTTAAATAAAAGCTTTTTTTAAAGTGTTTTTTTTTTTTATAATTAATTATTAATTAAATGTTTATTATATGAACATTGAATATTATATAAAAAGAAATTATCTCCAGAAAACTGTTACATTATTTATTTGATTATGTTTGACTTCACTGACTAATATTTTATTGACCAGGTTCCTGGGGGCGTACATATGTCGCCAACTGACTGAATAGAGATAGTGGAACAAAAGGAAATTGTACGATGCTTCTGTAGAGCCCGGTGTAGATCTGCCAGGTTTACACGAGGTGGTCTCCGGTTACTTCATCTCCCCTCCCCCCACTCCCCTTACAATCCCATTGCCCCAATCCCCTCAAGCCCCTCCATATCTATTGTATCATCCCTAGGTGCTCAAATATTTCGCTTCATGCCGAGTAGCGCCTAATGTCCACTACATCAACTCGACTTCTTACCTCCTCTCGACTCCTTTAGATTATAATCCACCTACTTGGATATAATCTTTATTTGGATTTTCATCTTAAACATTCACCTGATCTGTACAAATCACTTTTTGTCTGATCCAATCCTCTTTATTTCAATCAACCTACTTAGATCAATATTTCACCAGAATCTTCATCTCAAGTCATATGCTCAACTCAATCTTTGCCTGCTTAAATGCTTTTGTTAGCAATCAACTTGGATACGTTTAGTTGATTTCTGTTCCACTAGATCGCGCTCTGCCATCTAAAAGGCACATGTGCTCCTGGTCAGGATATGCCTTCTTTATTTTTAATATGTATATATTCGTCGGAATATTTATCGCTAGACAAGATATGCCCGATCCTTTTGTTTTACAAGAGAAAAAAAGATGCGCTCTTGAAAAAAATCCTCGAATTAAAGCAAAGTAAATGTATTAGCTAAAATGAGAATGAATCAAGTATCAGCACCTATATTATATTGCAGCGTAGAAAATAAGTCGTTAGACATCTTAAGATTTAAAAGTACTTATCAATGACGTCAGCACGTCTAGACGGTAATTATTAATTAATTATTTACAGCTAGACTATAAAGAAGGACCAATATATTCTTCATATATGATGAATAAATAATTGTATCTGTGTGTGTTAGAGAACTGTTTTCAAAATAAGATATAAATTATAATCGAATTATTTAATTATTAAAATAAATTCTTATATTATTTCTTCGCTACATAGCCTCCTCCTATAAAGAGCATCGACCCGATGCTCAGAAGAAGCCTTACGTCCTCAGTCTCAGGGCTCGAGAACGTTTAATAGGGCCAGGGATCTCTCTTCGTGTTTGTGGTGGTTATCTTCTTCCAGTTGGGATGTTCTATTCCAGGGAGCTTGATGAATCGTCTACTGTGTCCTCTTCTAGGTGGTCCTCTGGGTTCAAGTAAGGCTTCATCCTGCAGAAATGAGCTATATTACGAAAGGATCACAGGCAATTGATGCGTTTTAGTCGAGCATTGCGAGAAAAAAAAAAACGGCTGCAATACGCCAATAGACACGACAAAGTTATTTTGCAACATGATAATGCTCGGCTACATGCTGCAGCACCCGTTAAAATGTACCTAGAAATGCTCAAATGGGAAATCCTATCCCACCCGCCAGATATTGCTCCTTCCGATTATTATCTCTTCCGATCAATGCAACATGGCCTGGCTGACCAGCACTTCTCCAATTTCGTTGAAGTTAAAAAATGGATCGATGAATGTATAGTGGCTAAAGAGCGGGCCTTTTTCGCGATGGGATCCGTCAATTGCCAGAAAGATGGGGAAAAGTAGTGGCTAGCGACGGGCGATACCTCGAACATTGAAGGTCTAACCAATTTTTCACAATAAAGCTTAATTTTGGAAAAAAAAAAAGAAACGCGCGAGCCTATATATACTCAAAGTGAATCTGCATTAACGTATATTATATAATTAAAAATAAAGAAGGCATTTCCTGACCACGAGCACATGTGTTTTTTAGATGGCAGAGCGCCATCTAATGGAGCAAAAATAAACTAAACGTTTATTTAGCTTGCTCCGTGATATTTGGCCAACCCAATTTCTTGATAAATCAAAACAATCCATCCCCGAACGCGTTTCGCGCTTTTGGCGCTCGTCAGCGTGGAGTAGGCTGTAACCACTGCGACCAAAAATATTTTTGGTCCCAATGGCTTCCTGAGAAATCAAGAAATGGGTATTTAAGGGCAAATTTGCGTGAAGACGTTTAACACATGAAAAAAAAAAAAAAAACAATAGAAAAAAATAAAAAGGCCAGGTGTTGATATTAAAAAAAAAAAAAAAAGGCATATCCTGACCAGGAGCACATGTGCTTTTCAGAAGGCAGAGCGCCATCTGGTGGAACAGAAATCAACTATTCATTGATTTAGCCTGTTCCCTGATATTTGGCCAACCCAATTTCTTGATAAATCAAGAAAAGCCATCCACGAACGCGTTTCGCGTTGTTGGCGCTCGTCAGCGTGGAGTAGGCTGTACCACTGCGACCAAAAATATTTTTGGTCCCAGTGGCTTCTTGAAAAACCAAGAAATGGGTATTTAAGGCCAAACTTGCGTAAATACGCTTAACACATGAAAAAACAATTGAAAAATAAAAAGGTCAGGTGTTAATATTAAAAATAAAAAAGGCATATCCTGACCAGGAGCACGTGTGTTTTTCAGAAGGCATTAATAGTTGATTTCTGTTCCACCAGATGACGCTCTGCCTTCTGAAAAGCACAAGTGCTCCTGGTCAGGATATGCTTTTTTATTTTTAATATATATATATATTAGATATGAGTAAAAGATTTGAAGCGTACGAGGATACTTTTCTTTTGATCTTTAATAAAGATTCGAGCTTTCGGGCGAAAACAGCCCTTCTACAGGAACATTAGAAAAACAATTTCAAATAGTAACGTTTGTAAACAAATAAATGGTATCTCTATTTGGTCTTGTATTGCGCGAGTGAATCTCACGCCCACGCGACCCTGACTATGATACATTGATTAAATCAGCTGAGTTGAAACTTTCCGAAGTAAAACAAACTGGCATAGGGCAACTATGGTACACAATTTATGGAAATATTGCTTTATATGCGTCAGGGATCTCTATGTGTCGGTTAATACTATTGTGTTTCAAAGAGAGCAACGCCTCGACGACTAATCTTTTGAATTTGCTGTTGATATTAGAGTAATATGCATGTGGGTGGGATGTGTTAAAAGAATGTCCTGTTTGTCTAATATGTTGTACGATAAGGGACTTGGGTTCATTATTAGTGAAAAAAGGCAGGGTAACGGGAAAACTATTCCTGGTTATGGGATTTCTGATTATTGTTTCTAATTTGGGGGTGTTGGTGTAAAAGGTACGAATACCATAGTTATTTTTTAGGAATCTAGAAATGTTGACACTATGAGTAGAGAATGGGATGGAACATATGGATCTATAAACTTGGCTATTAAGGTGCTGTTGGGGATTATAAAAGTGTCTGAGTATGAAATTTTTCGGGTATCCAGAGTTCATCAGGTGATCGATTACGTTTTGGGTTTCTATTTGTTTGAATTCTTGCGAAGAACAGTGTGTGAAAATGCGTTTCGACAAGGTTTTTACGGTGTTAATCTTATGGCTAAGGGGGCAGTATGATGTGTAGTGTATATAGGAGGGATAGAAAGAGGGCTTATAGTAAACATTGGTCATGTATCTGCAATTCTATCTTGTAATCAGAATGTCTAAAAAGGCTAGTGAACTATTGCTTTCTTTTTCTACTGTTATATTATTTCTATATATGTGTTATGATAGAAAAATAAAATAGACACCCAACAAAAGCTAACCTAGGGTTGGCTTCTAGCAATTAAAATATACAAGTATCAGAGTCATCAATCAATTCTTAATCAATTCTGTCACCGTTTGCTTTTGTGAATGGAATAAATACCCAAATATGGCCATTTCTCATAACCATCGGTGGTTCAGTGGTAGAATGCTCGCCTGCCACCCGGGCGGCCCGGGTTCGATTCCCGGCCGATGCATTTTTTTTTTTTTTTTACAATTTTTAAAACTCATTTATTTTATTATCCCTATATATAAAAGTCAGCGTATGTATGTATGTATGTTTGTCAACTATACACGTCCGCAATACGTAACTAATCTGACTGAAAATTTAACAGTATATAAAGTAGAATCTGGAAAAACTCTTAGTGAAAATTTCAGGTCTCTATCCCGAATATTCGTCGTGTTATTTGCAAATTTGCTCTTTCGCTCGCGCCTCTAGCGGTGAAAATGGGGGGTAATACCAGCTGACCTAATGTACATGTAAAGTTTGGAGCGGGACGTTTCACAAGAGTGACATCCACGGCTCCAATTTATAATTGTAACGAATAGTATTTGAATAAAAAAATTTAATCGGGTAAAACCCGGGCGTTGCCCGGGTCATTCGGCTAGTGTGAAATATACAGAAGTGTGGTTGATTTCTGTTACATTTAAGCCCAGCTGTCTTGGCTATTAGCATAGAGTATGATGGCCTCCAAACATGCCAGAATGTTTGAGATTTTGGATGATGAGCTCCTATCTAAACATCAGGGCCAGGGTGTCGGGGATTAAGGTCATTTTGGTTTAAAAAAAAAAAAACTTCCTGAATAGGTGAGTTTGATGATTTTGAATTTAGTAAATATTTTTTACGGAGTTTTGGAAAATTTCTTCTAGGTTAGTTAATGTCTTCTTTGAGTATAGGGTTTGGCAGTCTGAACGACTTTCCCCACAATAGTTATTCGTAGGCAGAGCCTCAGAAATGCTTTTATTCTTTTCCTGCCTATGTGTGAGTTGTTTCTGTACAAATCTGGCAGTACGTGCAACACAGATAGCTTTGGTAGAGAGTAAATCTATGAAAACTACAAAGTTCTTTCAGATGATCATAAATTTTCCTTGTTTTTCGATAAGGTGCTTTAGCTGGTAAAGTTGTAGCGACTAATTTAGGCCAATATAATTTAAAAATTCAAGTTTGAACTATATCGATGTGTTTTCCCAACTAAAAGGGGAACATTTCAGCCTTTGAAACCTACAAAAATAGAAAAAACAAAGAATTTTGACAGCGAATCGAAGCTAATAAAGGGACCAACTTAGGGGTGACATGACCTGTCACTCCCCGGTGTTGACACAGAGGGTGGGTTGGACAATGCTCGGCTGGCTAAACACGTGGAATGATTTGATTGGATGGTGACAATTGTATCGAGAGCTCAATATGTTTGCTTTATGGTTAGTGAACCCTTCCTTCCCCAGCAGAAATAATGATATATTCCAGCTACTCCTAATTCTTATTTCACGCAATAACACACAGATTTAACATCACAGATATAACCACTCTGTTCCGCTATAAGCATACTGTTTTAGAATACGTCATAGCCATAAACACAATATTTTAGAAGCAGCATAAATATCACCACAATGTTCTAGAATACATAATGGATATATCTACACTGTTATACAATACGTCATAGATGTAATCACAATGTTTTAAAACGCATTATAGAGATAGAACCACAATGAACTACATTATCTAACCGATCGTGGATCTTCCAAGCAATCAATCGCGGACCAATCTAACCAACTAATCGTTGAACAAGCCAACCAATAAATCGTGGGCCATTCTAACCAAGCGTGGATCAATCCAACCAATCAGTCGTGGACCAATCCAACCAATCAGTCGTGGACCATTAAAACCAACTGATATTTGAACAATCCAATCAACTAATCGTGGACCAATCTAACCAATCAGTCGTGGACCAATAAAACCAACTGATATTTGAACAATCCAATCAACTAATCATGTTTCAATTTAACCATTCAATATCGAATCACGCCAATCAACCATTCATAGACAAATCCAACCAACCAGTCATGAAACAATCAGCCAGCCATTCGTAGACCAATCCCACCACCAAATCGTGGAATAATCCAACCAGCCAATCGTAGACAGATTCAGCCGCCAAATAGCGGACCATATCAATCACCCAATGGACCAATCTAGCCAACCAATCGTGGACCAAGTAAACCATCCAATCATAGAACAATCCAACCACAAAATCATAGACCAATCGAACCAACCGTGGACCAAACCAAACAATCAAAAGCTCTCCGAAAGAGAAAAAGGTTTATTTTGCCTCGTTGAAAAGTTAATTCAAACAAATTTACATTCAATTTCTCTTTATTGCCTCATTTTTCTACAGGCCGGCGCTTTTTTTTTTTTCTTTTCGGGTTTCTGTAATTTATGGAACGGAAGCGAAATTGTAATTTGGAGGTGTGTGTACTATCGCCATCTCTCACACTCTGATATGTCCTGCCATGATGACGTCTCGTGTACAAATCTACATTCTCAGGGAATATCATACAGGGAACTTTTATGTCATAGATCGCAGAGCTTGTTATTTCGACAAAAAGTTTTTAGTGTTTATTTGTCTCTCTCTTCTGAATATATTCTACCTGGTTTATCGAAAATATCTGAAAATTTATTTAGTTTCACACATTTTGTTTTTGAAAGAACCTACATTGGCTCTTTTGAGTTACAGAGCAAATAAATAATCAAAGGATCTCCCTCTCTCTCTCGACAATTATCTTAACTTTATTGAGACTCGGTCTACAATCGAAAAAATAAATTTGAAAAAAAAAATTACCTCTTTCTCTTTATTTAATCATTTCAGTTTAACTCACGAGCCCAAATTGTAATGATTCCATTCTTTGGAGGTTAGTCCATCCAGGAATTTGGAGGCATCCACGATCTCTGGAAGTCGAGGTTTGTGTCTTAGCCGGTGTCCACCTGTTACAAACCTTTTGCTGCGTCACTCGGTATCATTAAATATAATATCGCGCCATCTGTTTATTAGTAATGAAACTATTTGGACGCGAATACTAATATTTAACTTACCAAAAAAAAAAAAAAGAAGACATAAAACCTTTCTATTGCCTAATACAACGATTTATTTTTGAGCCAGGTCCTCCCAATATTTTATCATTGCATTAAGGACGTAGGAAGTTGCTTTATTCGTGAGTACATACATTTGTGGACTCAATCCTTATTTTTTCCCCTGAAAGTAATCTTCGAAAGAAAGATCATCCTAGTTTATTCTTTTGAACTATTTCAGTGAACGGGAACCGATAAAGGTGGCGCAGTGCTTGCTAACGCAATGTGATTAAGTTCAGAAAGCATAACTTTAAGGCATTGCAAATTTAATTCCAATTTGACGATCCTATATGAGCGTATTTTGAATTGTTGAACATATCAGTAGAAACAAGGGATATAATATGGCATTTTATTACTTGTATATGTTTAATATACCGCACGGACACTTCCAATATTTTGCTTTTACTTAATTCAAACTACGCTCAAAATACTCCTACTCGCATGTTTCTTGAACTTCATATACACAAAGTGTTTTTTTTTTTTTTAGCCAAAAGAGTGTTTATAAATAAAACAACCGCTATCAATGACTATTTCAAATTATAAAATTAAAATATAATTATTATTATATTTATATGTGATAAAAGCGACCAAGATTTTCCCGGAAATTTCCCAAGTGAATGTTTGCCATATTGTAATAAACAAAATATATTTTGAGATTATTGCGAAACAACAACAACAAACAAAAAAAAACCATTGTTGTATTATTCTTTTCCACTTGTACTAATATGAATTTCTGTCAATACTACTAACTATTGGTATTTAAGAAAATGGACAGCTTGTTCTTGATTGCTTGGATATAAGTTTATGTCAAGCCCTTTCTTTCTTCTTTCCATTTATTTGATACATTGTAAATGACATTGCTAATTATTGTTACTATTACTGTAATTTCTGTATACACCCTCTTCTACTCTAAGAATCTGTATAAGACCAAAAGATCTTAATAAATATTTTTTGTTCTATAAAATAATCCCTTTAATCAATATTAAATATAAACATTTAGGCGTCCAGGGAAAGGTTTCTTTAAAAAAAAATTACAAATCTCTCTAACTTTCGGGCAAGAAAGCCCTTCTACAGGAAAAAAAATTTTAAGCGGGCCTCCATTGCACGAGCGTGCTGAATAGCAAACTCGATAAGCCCGCGCAATGGAGGCCCGCGTTGATAATACATTCAAACAACTGTAAACACCTAAAGCATTTTATTTAATTTCAATTCTAATTCTATTGGCGATTTGTTGTAAAATATTTTCTCCTGTAGAAGTGCTTTCTTGCCCGAAGACTAGAGATTTGTAAATTTAAAAAAATAAAAAATTGAAAAAGAAACTTTTCCCTGGAGGCCAATTATTTTATTTTCATAAAGATTTTTGTTGTAAATATATATATATATATTTCGCACTTTGCTTATAACACATACATAGAAAACCCATAATTTTCGGGGACTTATAAGATAACAAGAATTATACTCGCAACCATTCGCTGTTCTCCTGGCTGGTACGGCTCGTAAGCTAAGACAGAGTAAAACCACGAACTCAGTTTGAAATAAACGGCAAAACTCCAATGAGGCGGTTAATGCGGGCAGATAATGGCCGGTGATCAAGGTAAGATGCTGGCAGCCCGTGAGAAGGGAAAGTTCTGGGTCCATTCCTTCTTCCTTGGCAGCATCGCTGATGTTTCACGATCTATTCTTAGATAATCTCTTTTTTGAATTGGAACAACTCCAATAGATGGAAATTTTGCCGGAAAAATAATGATATGTAAAAAGAAAGGATAAATTTATATCATCGATAAAAGCACAAAAAACTAAGCGCTATTTAATGTCATATTGTGGCTTTGTCACCGTTCCGAGTCTGCTAGTTTGCCGAGACGGTCAAAAGATAGAGCTCAGTTTTAGCGTCTCTTTTGAAAAAAAAAAAAAAAGGTAGCCTTTTTCTTTTTATAGGCCAATATCCTTCTGGAAAAATTTCCACTTATATTTTGGCTATAGAATTGGCCTAGCCACTTTACCAGCTAAACACCTCTTTAGAAAATTTTAAGGATTTAAAGAATACATTGTGAATCCCATGTAATCAGTCTTTCCTGGACTGAGAGGGTCATTAGTCCGAAATCATGGTCTCACAGAAGCATTCTGAGTTTCAAAAGATGGTGTTGTGGTTTTGTCACTGACCCGAGTCTTCCAGATTGCAGAAAAGGTTGATAAATAGAGCTCTCGACCCTGATTAATTGCTTTTTCATTTCCTCAACCACCGCTCTTTCTGAGATTTTTTCTGGATCGTCTTCAGAAGTCTGCTTTTTTGATGGTCTTTTCTATTTCCTCAGCGACCGACTTCTCTCTCGAAATAAAAAATGTCAGGAGCTATTTATTGTTTGCTAATTCGCTGATATCTACATCTTGTATTTCATAATTGTTCATAAAAAATTTACATCACTTTCTTGATTGCCAGTTCACGATTTCTACAATGGCCAAATTCATAAAGGCATATTTAGGACCTGGACGGAGCACATCATCCACATATCGTTGGGCCGTCATGGTGACCCGAATATGAACCAGAAATGACCTGCCATTATGGGATGGCGCCCCAAATCATGATGTCGCGTTGTCGCGCGGTGGAGCGTTCCACAGATGCTGCCGGATTCGACTTGTCACCACGTCTGCACCATCCTCGCACGCGGCGTCCATCTTCAGAGAAATAGAAACGTGTCTCATCTGAGAAGACAACACTGTGCCATTCACGCGTTCCATGATTGCAAACAATCACGTCTGTTCTGTGGGCTCAATGTAAATCTTCTTAACGGACGCCATGAGTACAAGCCGCTAGCAACCAATAGACGGGGAATTTTTCTGTTCGAAATGGGGACGTTCTGCAAAAAATGGGCAGAAATGGCATATGAGGCCGACACCGCATGTGGCGGATGAGTCGATTTACGTTCTGACGTCGCTCTGGCTGCATTGGCTCCCCTCAAACTTGCCACACTTCAATGTGTCGTACATCTGTGTCACAGTCGGTGCAACATGAACGCGTCTGGTGAGTGTCAGCTGCGATTTGATGTATGGATTAACTGGGTTTTCTCAGCCTATTATCTCCTTCTTAAAAACATATGTCAGGCGGCCTGCCATTCTCTATTCTTCCACATCTCCTCTGAGGCCAGCAACAAATTCCTGCAATGATTTTCATGGAAGCAATATAGATCATCCTTACATCGTACTCCACGTGCGCGTCAGAGTAACGCATTTCAAATCATTTGTAAAACAGTGAGATGCATCTACCTCGAAATTGTCCTGATTTCCTGGTAGCTTCTTCTTGGTATTGCATTATTAATGTCAGTTAATGTTTCCAATATTGTGACACGGGCTTCATCATTCCCGCATGTTTCAGTTTAAAAATACTTTGATGTAGGTTCCCGTGATATATCTTCACGTGGTTACACACTCATTGTGTGCAGTCATAAAACTAATCCCTCTGTACATTATGTAGTTGTTTAATTTGTAAACTAATAAATTTACTGGCAATGTGTTTTTTTTTCATTAATGTCAATATTATCTCTACAGACCTTACTGCAATGATATAAGTTATTGAATGAGAAGGCTTGACTCATCAGTAGTGAACCCTCTCATCGGTTTCGCCATATTATTGAAAAGAAACACATTGCCAGTAAATTTATTAGTTACAAATTTTACCGATAGATGACATTTAAATTTATAAATTTAATTATTCACACATATATTTCGTTCTATCTTGAATTGAAAAAAATACTTTCATATAGATCTTCAAAAAATAATTCGCATTTTTTGGGAATAGTTTACATATTGATAATAAGATAGGTTTTGGCCTTTTTATAAGATTCTATAACACTTTTTCTTCATTAAGGTGACACTATTGTTATAAACACACATTCAAATACAGAATTAAAGATAAGTTATTTCATATTGTTGCATCGATTTTGATGCGCCCTACATTTATTCAAAATATTCTATGATATTTAATTTTATTTAAAACAGATTATTTACAAGGGTATCATTCCTTTTTATAGTTTCATTCCTTTTGTAATATTGTTATTGTACATATCTTGATTGACTATTAGTCCAGCATCCCTAGAAAATCTCCCAAGAAAGAAATCTGCCTGGCAACACCTCATTAATTGGACTTCCACTGACATTGTTAAAACAGATTATTTACAAGGGTATCATTCCTTTTTATAGTTTCATTCCTTTTGTAATATTGTTATTGTACATATCTTGATTGACTATTAGTCCAGCATCCCTAGAAAATCTCCCAAGAAAGAAATCTGCCTGGCAACACCTCATTAATTGGACTTCTCCACTGACATTGTATATAAATCCAAGAAGACTTAGGTCAGAAGGACATCCCGGGTAGTTGGCGACTTCTGTACGCTCCAGGAACCTGGGTTACTTAAATAAATAAATAAAATTGACTATTAGAGCGAGAGAGGACCTAGACGAGGACTCAGGATCACAAACTACGAGAAAGACAACGAATAAATAAACACAATACTTTAAAAGGTAATTTACTTTTGTATACTTTTATTTATTTGCTTTAAATATGGAAACCCGCTCGGGAAACGTGATTAGCACCAGGAAGGAGGAAACCAAGGTTGATGACCCTGCAAAGCTGCAACTTGGTGCAACGATGTTTTTATGGAGGTGAATATTATTTGTGATTTATTAGCTGAAGAGCAATGTTCAGTACAATATTCCATATGCTCCTGCTGTCTTCAAAGATCCCTAGTTTCCTTAAATGTCTCTACCAAGAATGATCCAAAGTTCAGGATTTAATGGTTAAGCAGCCCAAATTATTATTAGAACGTTATAGTATATTAAGCCGGCGTAAGATTTTACCTCTGAGTACTTTTATTTTTGCATGAAAATATTGCCGGGAGGATATTAATCTAAAAAGACAAAGGTCATCATCCGTCAAAATAGACTTCAATAGATAGCGTCTAGACATCTATTTTGACGGGAGAGGTGGCCTTAGTCTTTTCAGATCAATATCCTCCCGGTAGAATTTCCATCTATATTTTAGCCATAGATTTGGCCCAGTCACTTAGTCAGCTAAACACCTTTTTGGCAGATTGTCAAGATTCCATTAGATCCCTTGTGGATCTCATAGAATAAAGTCCGCCCTAGGCTGACGAGGGCCATTAGCCCGAAACCATGATCTCTAGGTGGATGCTTTTCAGTTTGCCAAAGCTGGTGTTGTGGCTTGTCACCGACCCGAGGCCGCTATTTGCGGCGACGGTCAATAGATGTGCGTCTAGCTTTGACGGTCTAATTTGACGGAGAGGTGACCGTGATCTTTTTAATTTATTATGCAGTAAGGACAGTAAGAAATTGGCTTTATTTTGAAAAATAACATCGTGGTTTAAATAGCGATTCTAATGAATGCAAATACTGTAAAAAAGCTTAGTTGAGGAATAATTCTTTAGCTGAGAATTTTTTAATAAGGAAAGATCATAGTAAAAGGCTTAGTATGCATGTATCATATGTAATAGCAGTGGTTTTTATACTTTATTTATCTATAAGAGCATAGGCGCCTCTCCCGTCAAATTAAAACGTCAAAAACTAGACGCCATCTATTGACCGTCGCCGCAAACTAGCGGCTTCGGTCGGTGCAAAGCCACAACACCAGCTTTGGCAAACTGAAAGCGTCCACCTAGAGACCATGGTTTCGGGCTAATGGCCCTCGCAGCCTAGACGGACTTTATTCCACGAGATCCAAACGGATCTAATGGAATCTTCACCAATCTGCCAAAGTGGCTGGCCAAATCTATGGCCAAAATATAGATAGAAATTTTTGCCGGAGGAAATTGATCTATAAAAGCATTTTATTTATTTTAAAATAATTTTCTTTTTCAATTGGATTTACCCAGACCATCTGTGTTTATGAACTTAATATTGTCTTAAATTAAGCTTTCCCGTATATAAATTTCATTCTTAACATTAAATGTGATAGGTTTTATTAAAAGCAATAAAAATATTTTTTGTAGACTTCGTGGAAAACATGTATTAGACTATATGTGTTGTCTTAATAAATTTAAAATTTATCCACCACCAGATACCAGCACAAATTCACCTTTATAACTATTTTTAATATATATAGAAAGTTGAGTTCATAGCTGGAAATCATACTCTCTATAGCTCCCAAAAATAATTCAAAATAACAAATATTTCGTATGGAAATAGCTAGACCAACAATCCTATATATTAGAAGAAAAAAGCCTTCAAATTT
>CP092883.1:37182838-37239929 GCA_030710605.1 Cordylochernes scorpioides
GAGTCAACAAAATATTCTAACAAAACATTGCTAACTTTTCCAGACACCCTATATTATTATGAAGGATATATTTAAAATATTTTTTTAAATCGTAACAAATTTTTCAAGTAAAAAATAAAAATTTCCACAAAATATTAAACCGAGAAAAAAAAAAGGGCACACTTGTAATTTTGTTGCTCTGAAAGATTTATGAGATGATAGGAGATGTAGCACAACTAGAGAGAAGTTGGCTTGTTTCTCCCTTCAGCTTTTTTTTATCTTTGAATTTAATGGGAACAATTTTTACAATGGGGAGAAACACTTAAAGCCTGAGGATGAAAAATAAGAGAAAGAAAAAGAAGTTTCAGTGAATAATTTTCAAGGCAGCCAATTGACAAGTCAGTTGTCAGAGAAAATGATTTATGTAGAGGAGGCTTTACATGATACCCCCTTTATGTCAAAACTGTCTGGGAACATGGGGGGAAAAACAAGATGAGGTCAAAGGAGGATTTAGCTTACACAGGAGAATAGGAGCTGTATTACATACACTAGCTGCCTACACATCCATTGGGGGGAGAGCATATATAATATATGCTCTCTTTACATATTCATTAATGTTATTGCTTGTCCAGATTGCTCTTTCCATATGAGAAAATATATATTCCCATTCTGGAATGACTCACAGGAATACTTTAATGAGAATTCATATAACCTCACCAAACTAATTACTATTAAGAAAAAAAAATACCGGATTGTTCAAATTAATTATTTATCAGCAAAAGGTTTTTCCTTAATAGTCTGGAATATAAAGTAATCAACATTTATTTAATAGATAGTAAAGTTATTGGCCTCAATATTCTGTTATCTCATTATCTGGAGATGTCATCTTATTTTGATTATCCCATCTTCCTGTTTGTTCATTTTATTATCAACACTAAACCTGATGTCTGTGATGTACAGTAGAACCTCTATGATAGGACACCTCTCTATAAAGGACACTTTGGCTCTGCAATTAGGTGTCCATTACAGAGAGGTTCTATTGTATAAACTGCCAAGGAAATCACCGGCAAAATAAAAACAAAATTATGTTTTTTTGTGTTAAGTGTATAATATTTACGTATATGGGGAGTGTTGTGGATGTTATGAATTTGTATTGTGTGCGTGTACTCATGTGTATTCAGTGATTTAAATAGAGCGTAAGCTTGTTATAACAGCCTCTTTTATAACAAAAAGATAATTATTCTAAGGTCCCGAAGTTTTAACATGGTGTTATATTACCAACATAGATGTTGCCAGGTTCAACTATAAAAATATGGCCCAATAAGAATTACAGATGGGAAAGACCAAATAGCTACTCAAAGTATATTTTGAGTAGTTGCCATCTTCTGACTAGAGTACTTGTACTCAAATGGTAGCAAAATGTTTACTGATGGAAAGTGTCATGTAAAACTGGGTTATAGCAAGCTATTCTGGGATCTGGGATAAAAGCGCACTTAAATTGGATAGCTATATAAACTGGATTGTCAATAAAAGTAAAATCAGTACAGTAGAACCTCCCTTTAGCAGACGCCCCACTAGCGGACATCTCTCCACAAAGGACAGTTTTCATTTGCAAAATAACCATTTTTACAATTTAGCAACTCTCCGTTAAGAGGACACCTCTCCCTACAGGACACTTTGGCTTTGCAATTAGGTGTACTTTACAGGAAGGTTCTACTGTACCAGGAAAATTATTGCATTATGTGGGATAATATTTGAAGTGATATAATGTTTGAATAAATTTTTATTCTTGTTTACTCATTGAGGGTGGATTGTTGCTTTGGCATAATCTGTATACGGTCCCAAGTTGAGCAAAACTTCTTGTTTCATACACACAACTGGAATAAGCTTAGCTTTCAAACCTTTTTAGGTCATTTTGCAACATATAAATTTTGTTGATTTAAATTTCCATACCCCTAGACTTTACCTGAATTCTCTACAAATGCTTGTGAACACACTATAAGGGCCTCAGTACCCACTGGGAAGTGGTAGTGCCATGATGGAAATCAACAAAAGATAATGCTCACAAAACCCAGATTGAGTTTTATCTATATCTTAAAATGATTAAGGTTTGATCCCTAATCTATACTGATAAAAAGGATGTTTAACTCTGGTGGGAGTGAAGACTGAAAACCTCAGCCAGGAATGGTCATGTCACGAATGTAAAGTATCCGGACTCTACAGGCCCTGTGACAAATTCCTTCAAGACTAACCGACCAAATAAGTAAATTGTGATATTTCACAGTAGCTACACGCTTTAATATCATCACATCTTGTTATTTCTGGGAACCTTCTTTTTGGCCTAATGGTTTGAATTCAAGCCTAACATGGCGCCCTGACCTCAATTACTGAGAGATAAGTCTATATGAATCATAATAGTTTTAGCATCAAGCGGCGTTATATTTTCTCGTTATATAGTATATGTTTCTCCTGTAGAAGGGCGGACAAGCCCGAAAGCTTGAGAAGACCAGAATAAAAGATACTCATCTCCATAAACGTTTTACTTAGATATCAGATAAGTCTATATATATATATTTTTACAAAGACCTATCTTGGGCATTCAGGATGTATATAGGCAACATTCTAAATTCTACAGAATTTTCAGGATTGTCAAAGGCATCCTCCATAGAGAAATTCCCTTAGTAGGGAATCCCTATATAAAACTAAATGTCTTAATATTAAGGATTTTGTGTCATTTCTGGGATGGATAATAGCACTACAACATTGCTAATGCTGGACATGACTGGTACAGAGCAGGAGGGATAAGCACCGGTTCTTTCTTCCCAAGAGAACAACAGTCTTTGATTTCCAGATTTAAGTCTGGTCACCTACGGACAATGACTTTCCAGAATGGTTGCAAGGTTTTTACACTATGTACTAAGTGCAATTCTCAACCTGCAACCCCAAAACACATTATTGACTGTATTGACTCATCCATTGATGAGCTCTACTCATCCCCAGCAGACACCATCAAAAGTCTCAAGCTTTACAAGTTTGATACCCTAATATGATTGAGGGGAGATAAGAAAGAAGAAGACTACATCATTGTCACACACCTTATCTAAGGATGGGTAGGTAAAGTGAGAGGACTCTGTAGATGATTTCAAGAAGTAACAACGTGGGAAGAAACAGTGAGGGAGGGTTACATCTACTTGTTTCTTACATTTGCTACAAAGATTTGTTAGTTGCACTTTAGACTTGAGGTAGAAGAGAGAGTGGGTCATCTGCCAAGATAAGATTTATTTTTTAAATGATAATATAGAAAGAGATTTTATACAAGATTAGAATACAAACTGGAACGTTCTAATGGCTAGACTGGCCAGAACCCTCCTATTACCAAACTATCTTAGAATTATACCACTTGTTATCAGTGACATTTTCTCAACTGTGATGCTATGGGTAGAGACCACTTACCAAGGAGTGTTATGGTTCTAGCAGCTGTTTACCATAGTTTGGAAAAATATCAAACTTGAAAAGCAACAACTCCTTGGTTATCAGATGCCACAAATTGAAAAATGAAAACTTCTGAGGAATTTGGTTGAGAGTGAACAAATCTACCACCAATTATAATATCTTTCCAGCCGGCTATCAGCATACACTCATGGACAAAACTTAAGAAAGTATCTTGTCTCTTTTAGCATGTATATAGGAATTCAGACATTAACTCTGAAAGATATTTGATACACAGTGACCTTTATTGAAGAAATGAGATAACCAATTGTGAATAAAATTGTCTGTCTCCTTCAAAAAACAGATGACCGGTGACATCAAAGACTTTCCAAAGACTTTTCAAAGTTTTGCCCAGGAGTGTACATTGTTTCTATCTAACTTGTATGAAGCCTCTAGGACTTCTCCTTTACCTTCTGTGTTGACCACATCCTTACATGAGATTCCACTCTTCAGAAAAAGAATATGGAAATTTAGTCAATAAAACATTTTAGTAGGACACAGCTAACTAGTATGAAGCTAAGATAACTGATTGGAATGTTTTAGGTATATAACTTTGGCAGTAGAACATTGTTTACATCACTAGTCATTACTCTCTATTGATTTTTATTTATATATACAGTAGAACCTCCATGTAAAGGACACCTAATTGCCGGGCCAAACTGTCTTTTAGGGAGAGGTGTCCTCTTACTGGAGAGTTGCTAAATTGTAAAAATGTTAATTTTGCAAATGAAAACTGTCCGTTGTGAAGAAGTGTTCGCTAGCGGGGTGTCCACTAAAGGAAGGTTCTACTATATATATATTAGGTTCATCTGTTGCAGTAATGGACTTTGGTGATAAACACACAAGGAGGTGTCACAGAATCCCCTATTACAACAACTGAGGTAGTTACAATACTGTGATGTGGAAGACAAACCATTGCAAAAAAATACCAAATATACATTTAATGATGATAATGATAACAAGCTAGATCTGTTTGATTGCCGAAGACCCTGTGGGTGGTTTCACTGTGAACAATCATGCTTGTGAAGGGCTAAGTGATCATTTATACATTTATTCTCCTGGTTCAATTGCCATTTCAATGTTTGGTGACAAGGAAAAGTTGTGGAATAGTAAGATATTTTGATACTAATTGAAATTTTCAAGTAACAAATGTTTAATGTGGGATTCGATCTCAGATCGTTGATGTCAAAATGCAACGACCTATACCACTCGTCCACCAAACATGAGCAACAAATGTGAATGGTAGGTGTGACTGCTGGTATTAAGTGGAGATCCTTTGTCTCTTCACACAATTTATAAATGTACAGGATTTCAAATTTAATGCTAGTTTCATTTTTTTTTTTTAATGCTTATGAAAGTAAGTTGGGTTTTGGAATAAATCTCAATCTATGCAGCGGCAATTAGCATAACTTCACATAAGAAGTGGAGGATTAAACGCCTAAAATATTTAATTAATACATGACTGAAAGATGAGAATATTTTTGAATGACTTATATAAAAAGTTTTTGATATTTTAAAAAATACTTTCTTCTAAAAAATCCTAAGCATATCCGAGATCCATACCTACATAGATATTTTTAGTATATCAATCCAGCCAATGGCATCTCTCCAAAATTGTCCAATCATACAGATTACAATTTCAAGTTATATCTTGAGAATCTGTATGGTACTGTATTCAATTGTAACAGATGCCTGTACTTTGACCAAAAAGTTTGACTAAGTAAACATCTGATCCAAGATTATTGATTACTAGCGGACGTACCCGGCTTCGCCCGGGTTTTACCCGAGTAAAGGTTTGTCTAACGAATCTCTCGATAAAGTGAACATTTTTTCCCGGTCCCTTGAAAAATACTCGATAAGTTGAATAAAATCAATATTAATTGGTTCCCTCGGTAATTGGAAGTTAAAGGAATAGTATCTTGCCTTGGAATTGTATCATTATTCTTGTCTCAAATAAATTGCCGTGTCATCCTGAATTTTGTCTTTCCTAATTTTCTACATTACAAAATCATCGTATCATCATGATAATATTTCGAGCAGATTGTTGAATTATAACAGATAAATTAGAATATTTATCTTGATTATTTTTAGGCGAAAAGTTATTTCAAAAATTTTATTTGCTAGAAACCTTCCCAGTACTATACTAAATAACTTCCCAAAGTTTCATGGCGTTCCAATGAGTGGTTTGGTCAGGCATAAAAGACAGACACACATACATTCATTTTTATATATTAGATAATAAAAGGCATATATTGGATTTAATAAAATATTTATTTTGCCAATATTTCGGCTGGCTGAACGCCAACCTTTATCGAGGCATTACATTTTCAAAACGATTTTTATATATATATAGATTAGTCCTTTACAGTAGAATCTACATAATTCCTAAAAATATTTGACACTCACAGAGGATGTCCTTCAATGGAGATTGGATTAGGTCTGGTAAAGTCATTTTTGATTTATATTGTTTATTTACATCATGCATATCGGCCAGAGGCCTTTTTTCATATTGAGGCAAAATGATCTCACGCTCGCCCCTAAAGGGTCACCAAAGAAAGATTTTAATATATATACTCATTTTTCATCTACAATGATAGTAGTCAACAAAGGATCTCCAGTGATCAGCTTTGAGTGTGAAGTTTTTGCTATGAACTGAGTTAGAATGTTTTCTTTTTTATATATCCATCTGGTTCATTCTATTTTTCCTAATCTCATCCATTCTGTTAAAATAAGGTTTTGTATCGGAGTCTAGACAGACTTTTTAACTATGTGACCAAGTGTATATATAGAAACTAATAAAAATAAATATGCATTAAAAATGGATGTTAACTGTAACTGGCACTCGTATTCAGAATTGAAGAGATACCTTGGCCAGGTGAAACTTCTTTATTTTCAGAAATTTTCACTGAAGATCATAAGGAATTTTGATTTAGCCAATAATGAAAACTAAATATTTTATCGAAATATATTCCATAAATTTTGTGTTTCAAGTTGTTATACTAGAGATGATGATGTCTTCTCCTTTCTTACTTTCATTAGATCATATAAGGATGTCTTAACTTTTCAATTGTGTTGAATGACATCATTTTAGCAACTGTGTTTTGAGTCACAAGTCGTTGCTTATTCTCATGGTAGGAAAAAATGGCACAATTTTCATATATATTTCTATGGCCAGACTGTAGCAGTATCTAAGATTTATATAAAGGAGTCAAGTAGTTTATAATTCATCTTGCATTGATCCAGACTGCCTATGGAAATGGCTCTTTTATAAGACCAGCTGTTGCTTCATAGCAACATTTTATACACCTTATTTATTCAAAATAGTATAGGTCATTATTCATCTGGATGGTTGGAAAGTATTTTGTATACTATTATTGATTTTTGAAACCCAATATCAACTAATAGTTCATAGGTGCACTATAAGTGTGTGGGTAACCTATTTGTTTTTTAATAAAAAGGATTTTTTTCTTTTAAAAATATTTAGAACTGAATTGTATTTGGGTTGAGAGAGAATATATATTTAAAAAAAAAAACTTATGCAGAGTTAATATAACAAACTTTTAAAAAAATTCAACTTTTGTTATATTTGAAAGATTTATATAAACAAATCTAAAAAAAATTAAAATAGTACTTATATTCTCAGTGAAATTCCTTTAAAAAGTCACGATTAAATGCAATATATATATATATAATTTTATCATGCCTTTGAAAAAAAAAAATCTGTGATAATTATTTTTAAATATACAAGGCAAACAACTCACACTTACAAAAATAATTTTAAATTGTATTTGAAAAAATATATCTACAATTTCAAAAATATATACTCTTTTTATATTACTTCGCCAAAAGCTGTGGACAATTCGTTATCTTGATTTTGACACTATAAAAAAATAAAAACAGGAAAAAAAAAGAACGTTAAAAACTGTTAACTAGTTCACCTAAATTTAACGTCGTTTAATTACATCCAAATGTAATGAAATTATTAAATTTTCTATTATTCATCACAAATATTATCTAAGAGAACTGAAATTTACCATAAAAAAATAACAGGTTTTATAAACTTTCTGTTATATATATATAGTAACCTGTAAATAAATAATGTAAATACGTGTTTCTCTTATTATAAGCTTCTGGCATAATATTTTTAAATGAAAATTATCAAATATTTAGGTAGGCTTTGCATTTTCTTTTTATAAAATAAAAATAAAAAAATGAATTCACCTGGTCACAGGTGTAGTAAAAGAAAACAGCCCCTCCCCGAGAAATATAATGCTACGTGTTGCAGAAGGCGAGGCCTAAAGTTTATTTAACCCAGAAAATCAATGGGCTCTCGATCAATATTCTTCCAGAAGACTTACCTGAGGTTCGTAGCTGATTAGCATCCAATAACTAGGCACAAGTTCGATAGAAGTAAGGCTCCTCTCGTAATTTGTGAATGACCTCCAAAGAGAAGAAACAGCACCGATGGAGTCACAGACACCGACCAACTGGTCTTGGGTCAACGAGGAGCGCCGCTCCTGCCATCTACCGGCGCTATTTTTGTTATCGATTTTTTAAAATATTATATAGTAGTCTTTAATGGCAGTGGATTTTCTTGAAGCTCACCTTGTGTTTGAAGATAAAAGCGCCTTTTAATTTAAAAAAATCAATTTTAATCATGGGTTGATGAATATTTTTATCAAATAAAGACAAAGAATGCGTAATTTATTTGTTTTGAAAAAATAAAAATTATTTTCTCGGAACGGATGTTTTATAATTATGCATTTAAAATGTATTTATTTAATCGTTATACTTAGTTTTAATTGCGTGTTGTTTGTGTTCTTTACGAATATTTTGCAAAATAAAAATTTGGAATATGTATAAACTAGACAATTTTCTTATTTTAAAAGTGCACAAAATGTCATTTTGTTATTAACATTTGTAATTATTTCACTCTAACCATTCGGAAACGGGTATTCATTGTTTTGAGACATATTTCCAACTACATCTACATGAATGCGTGGGTGGGTCTTGAGGCCTACATTGTCGCCCGTGTCAACCAGAGTGCCAGTGTTTAAACCCAAAGGGAGAAGCAATATTAACTGAAATCTCATATAGCTGGCCAAATCCATGCATAAATTGAACCCCACAGTAAACTTTGTAAGTGTAATGTCAAACCGCTACATCCGTAGACATATGGTATAATTGCAATAAAATCAGTATTCCACACCGAAACTTTTTTGACCTTTTTGGGTTTCGTGTTCTAAGTCAATTTTGTATTTATGATCAAGGCATTTATTTACAGCATTTATATTTTACTTTAGGGGGTCGGTGGTGGTCTAAACCGCTGATTTTTCTACCGCTACGACCCGGGATCGAGTCCCGCATTGGACACTTTTTTTTTTTCTGATTTAAGAAAAAAAAGATGCTCCAATGGCCCCCGATTCTTGTAAAAGTGCAACCCCACCAGCGAGTGCAAGTAACCAAACGGGGCTGTAAGTGCAAAGTCGAACTGCTTTTCACATGTGTAGACATGTGGTGCACTTACAGTAAAAGCTGTCGTCAACTTCTACCCACCAAGATTATAATGGCCTGTACTACGTGTACTTGAGATATTACTTTTTCTTCAATACAAATTGACGATTGAGTTAATGTACCAATTTGTGGTAAACAAGAACATGAAGACAAGACGGAAGAATATCACTGGTTTGAGATAACATCTTCTGTTTATTTAATTGAACTTTGCGAGCTGCCTTACTGCCATCTATCGGAACAAATATCAACTAAAGGTCGATTTTTACCCCCGAAATTTCGAAAAATGTGTTAATTTATCAATAAGTTTTGTTTAGTAAATGTTTTGTCAAATAAAAGACCAGGTTACAGAGATCTCCACTGAACTAAAATTGCCGATATACTACTCTGATCAAAAAGTTTCGACACACTTTGCTCATAAGTTAAAAAAAAAACTTTATTATTCTACCAAATTCAAATTGTCCCCTTCAGAGTAGTCCCCGTTGGCCGCGATGCACTTCAGCCACCTTTTTTCCAGTTGGCAAAACACCTCTGGTAGTCTGTTTTCGGGATCGCCTTCATGGCCTTCTTCGATTCCACTTTGATCTCTTCTATGCTCTGAAATTTCCGACCCTTTTAACTTTTTTTTTTAGCTTTCAAAAATGGAAGAAGACGCAGGGAGCCAAATCGGGACTGTAGGGGGGTTGGGGGAACACAGAGGTTGAGTGGTCCTGCAGGAACTTCGAGATTTTGAGGGCTGTGTGCGCCGGCGCGTTATCGTGGTGGAGGATCCACGACTTGCTCCTCCACAGCTCCGGCCGTTTCTGCCTGATCGCTTCCCTCAATCGCCTCAAAACTCCCAGGTAGGAGTCAGCAGTTATTGTAGAGCCTTGTTGTTGAAATTCATGATGAACGATGCCCTGGTAGTCGAAGAACACCGTCAACATGACCTTGACTTTGCTGGGAGCCTTCCTCGCTGTCTTTGGTCTCGGCTCATTTTTGAAGGGCCACTCCGATGCCTGTTGGGTAGTTTCCTAATCAAAGCCGTGAATCCATGTTTCGTCTCCAGTAATGACCCTCTTCAGCAATTCGGGGTCGTCGGTTGTTGCTTCGAGATTGAGACTGGTCGTTTCTTTCTGGGCGATCTTTTGATCAAAAGTCAAATCTTTGGGAACGAGAAAGGCGTTGAGTCTTCTCACTCCCAAAATGTCCTTCATTATCGATTGAGTCGACCCGAATGATATCCCTGCTTCTTCGGCGACCTCGCTGACAGTTATTCGTCGGTCTTCACGCACCAGTTCCAACACCTTGTCCACTTTTTCAGGCGTGGTTGATGTGAACGGTCTCCCGGAACGCTCGTTATCGGCGGTCTCTTCCCGACCCTCCTTGAAGCGCTTGTACCACTCGAAAACTCGTCTTCGGCTCATGACGGCATCCCCGTAGGCTTTTTGCAACATCCAAAAAATTTCGGCACCCTTGAATCCGTTTTTCACACAGAACTTGATGCAAATTCGTTGATCCTCCATTTCGGTGACTAACGAAATCGAAGCACGGGCAAAATTGCTTCACTTCGAAAAGCCGCTGCTCGCGCTGTTGTGGCGCGTGATTTTTGAAAATCGGCAGGTCTCCAAGCCAAGGGCGACGCTTGCGTTTGCCACAAACCGGGAGAAAATATATTGAGTTTTCAGGATTTTATGAGCAAAGTGTCGAAACTTTTTGATCAGAGTAGTTGTAGTATGTGTGTGCACATTTTAAAATTTTGATTATCGTTTTTTTTTTTTTTTTAAGATAATCTTTAACACAATGCCTATCTTTCTGATTTGAGAATTTTTATTTCCAATACATGTCAAATTATGCAAATATTATTCTGTTTATTTATGTAAATATCTCTTAAGTCTCGATGTTGCTATCCGGAAGAAGTCTTTTACATGCAGTTTACATAACACCCTCGATTCCCGACAGCCATGAACCGGGATCGAATCCCGCATTAACATTCTGTTTAATATGCGAATAACCTTCACATATTATTCATTGATTCAAATATCATAAACTAGGTTGCTCTTTTTGAGCGGTACCTAATAAAGTGATTTTGGAACAAGAACAATATTTAAAGACTCCTCCACATTTGGGACAATTTCCTGTGTACGAGACAAGTGAAGTTCCCCACTACCCTCCTAATTTGGCACACCAGATTGGCTTATAACCCTTACAAAAATTATCATAAATAATTTTAATCTTGCAAAACAGAATATACTGTTGTGTAATTCTCTCACTTTAACGAAAGCAAAACGAAGTTAGGCGCGAGCTGAGAGGGTCAAAAATTAAGGATTTTGTGGAAGTACCCCAGGTGTATTGTTGTAAAATGGGAAGAACTGGTTAGGATATTGAGCCTCAATATTAAAAGAGAAATATACTGTTTATAATAAACAAACAACAAACAGAACTTCCATCAATTTTTTTTTTTCTTAATTTCACCTCAGAGAGTCGATGCAACCCAATGGCACCAAAGAACTCTAGGATTGGCTGAGAAAACTTGATTCAACAATTCGTTAAGAAGGTGTGATACCACGAGACACCGCATGGTTCCCTCGGGTTGGAAGCACGGCTGGCCTCGAGGCCGCGATGGAAACAAAAATCCACCGAGCAGTTGGCATCGACAGATGCTCCAGGATCAATAGCGATCTAAAAAATGAGCGCTGGCCATTAATTGTCTCTTTCGCTCTAACTCTACCGGCCTCTACACGATCTACGCGGGATAGCTGTCGTACATCAAGTACTCCCTCTACAAATTCATACAAGCACTACAAACCTACACGATAAAATATTTTAATCAAAATTTTCATATGTTACCCCATTCATTGTCGATGTTTTTGATTACATCGCGTGGGTATATCAGGAGACCCCTGTTGATGGAGTGTAAATAAAGAGTAGT
This sequence comes from Cordylochernes scorpioides, assembly GCA_030710605.1. Classification (NCBI taxonomy): domain Eukaryota; kingdom Metazoa; phylum Arthropoda; class Arachnida; order Pseudoscorpiones; family Chernetidae; genus Cordylochernes; species Cordylochernes scorpioides. The sequence goes on from CP092883.1 coordinate 37,194,729, forward strand.
GATTTATTGGTATTAGCGTTCAGAGATGAAATAATCATTGAAAACTATTTAAATACTCCGTTGTTTGTTATATCATTAGGTGAGATTCCTGCGGCACGTGCCGCCGAGTGCATCAATATGCTAGGTTTGGTCAGGTTAGGTTAGCTCCGGTGGGGTGGTTTAGAAAGAGGAATATTTTTGCCGACAGCGAGTAGCGTGGAATAATATTGTAGCGTAGAAAATTAGGTCTTTGTATATCTGGGGATGTGAAAGTATTTATTGATGACGTCAGCACGACAAGTCGACAATTATCAACAAATTAACCAAACTATCTGCAGCTAGAGAATATCGAGCAAGCAAGCTAGGCAACTAAATAATGATTTAGGAAATGTAAAATTTTAAATCTGTATCCAAATAATTTCATCGAATAATTAAATTAAATCTGTTTCCAAATATTTGCATTGAATAATTAAATTAAATAATAAATTATTTCTTCGCCACACAATATGATCGGCGACATGTTTTCAGCGACCGCAGAAATTAGTATAATGGATAATATAAACATAGGACTCCTTAAACACAAACGTAATGTCATAAAAACTTTGGGTAATGAATGCATATATTTGCAAATGTGATTAATATATTTGACCCTAATCCTTTAGAGTGCTCTTGTATATTTTGAGAAAAAAAAATGCAATGTGTGTGTCTGACCCCTCATTGTGTGTGCGTCATTTGTTTAGGTATGCATATATTATTAGGACATTACCTCGTCCACGTGGTGGAGAATGCACTTCTTCTGATGATGATTGGACGGCAAGACATATGCACTAACACGCCGGCCAGTTAAAATATTGCTACGACGCTTTCCATCTGTCGTTGTTTGCGTACAAGGTTTCTAGAAAAACAATATGGGTTCTTTGTGGATACAACTTGACGCGACGTACTTTATTACAAGTAGTTGTTAGCGGAAATAGGAATTAAATAGACTTGCCTCCAATGTCTGCCACCTGAAGGATACTCCTGTTCATCGGCCGACTCAGTCCTGGTTTGGTCAGATCCCTCGGCACCGTATTCCCGGTCAATCCACACGGTCACACTCATTCCGGTGTCCAGTTACCCAGAGCAGTCACCAACCCGGCCTGGTCAGTTTCAGGACACTTCCTGCCTTTAGGCCAGCAGCTGCTATACACAGGACCTTCTTCGACCCCTTCTTCAGGACTCATTCTGTCACCCGCCTGTCTCTTCCTCATGTGACCCCCTTTCTTTAATTCCACGGTCTCCCCTGGGTCAGTAGTACTTCCATGTCAACCATCCACGTCGTTCTCTTGTCATCTGATGGTCCTTTGATCTCTGTGATATATCTGGCCACATGAGGCTCGTCAGCCACTCCTGGAAGTGTAACGGTTGAGTTATCGTCAGCCCTTGTTTGCAAAACCACGTCCCGATTAGGGATTTTTTCCCCTATTTTCAAGTGTCGACACCCTTGATCTGTCTCGCTGTCCAGCAGAGGGAGGTGGTTTTCCACACGAGGGCGGCTATGTATCACTGACTTCGATGCTGTCGCCTGAGTTTTGGATTTCATCTAAGAAGCACTTTGTAGCCGTGATGCTTATTTCCATATCGTTGTGATATTTTATATTAAGCTGTAGAGCCACTTCTTCCAACGATGGGGCTTTAGATCGTCGCTCTTTACAGTAGATGCGCCTTCCAATTCCACGCTGTCTATATCATGGCTGTCCAGCACGTATTCCTCCTTGTCAGACTCCCAGAGGTTATTGGAGCGGTTTTCTTGAAAGATCAAGTCCTCTGTCGGGATCTTATTTTATTGTGTTTCTGTAAATCTTAATACTTTTAATATCTTTAGACCTAGTTTTTTTCTCGCTTATTCTGCACTGAGTTGTGGATTCTGCAAAGCTTTTCGAAACCTGAAACCGCGTGGGACGTTTTAAATTTTTATAGAAGTTTTTCTTGGTAATGGTTGATGAGTTTGAGCTTTCTCGGATGAAAGGGAAAAGGTGATGAATACAAATTCGTGGCACTTTTTTTTTTTTTTCAGCTTATATTGCAGATGGCGGCGCTGACACATTGCGTTTGACTTCCGTGCCACAGACATTGTTGTCGTGCTTCCACAGAGCATTCGATTCTCCATCCCGATTAGTGGGGTTGCTGGCTCCAACTTTGGAGTGATTCGACCATCTAGTCTTGTCGTAATATCACGGAACACACAGTTCCTTCCCGTCTAGTTGGATCGCCACTGTAATCCTTGGCAGTCTGGCACCGTCGCTGAAGTCAGCCACGCCGTCGCATTGCAGTTCGCTAAGATCGTTGTTGTCTTCACGGAGGTATTCAGAAGAGATCCAGGGAGTCGAGTTTCCGCACGGTGCATCATATAGACTCTCCCTCCGTCTGTTTGACTTGGTCCAAAGCATTAGTGCTGCAGCCGTTATCGGAGGCGATCAGTCTGCCTTTCTCTGCAATAATACAACTCCTGTTTGTGGATCATTTTATTATCCATTCGACAATTTCCAATGTAGTCCATCCAACCATATTGATCATTCGTACTGAGTAGCCTTGCGGGAGGTCTCACCGTCTAAATAAATCTTGTTTTCGATTAATCGGGTGGGATTGTCACACAAATTATTGCTTAGAACAGCTCGAGTCAATTGATCGTATATCAGCTTTAAGACCTCCATTGATCCATTTACTGAGTCATCTGCCTAGAAAAGTCTCCGTTCAATAACTTTAATTCTTCCATCTCGAGGCCGGTTAGTTCTTCCATTCTGTTTTCAAATTAGCGTCAAAAATGTATAATCTTCAAGAATCAAAACTAATCAAACTGTTCCTCGCTTTTGGGACCAAATGTTATGACGCTTTCCACCCGTCTTTGTTTGCGTATAAAGTTTTTAGAAAAACTAAATGAATTTGTGTGTGTGTGTGGAAATAGCTTAGTGCAACGCATTTCATTACAAATAGTTGTTAGCGAAATTAGGAATTAGACAGAATTGCCTCAAATGTCCGCCACCAGAAGGATCATCCGACTCAGTCCTGGTTTGGTCGACTCCCTTGGCACGGTCTTTCCACACGGTCACACTCGTTCCGGTGTCCACTTCCAGAGAGCAGTCACCAACCCAGACTGGTCCACTTCAAGGCACCTTCAAGCCAACAGTTGCTATCCACCGAACCTTCTCCGACCACCTTCTTCAGGAATTCCTTTCTGTCGAACTGCTGTCACAAGACTGTCTGTTCTTCCCCGCCTGTCTCTTCCTCAGCTGACCCCTTTCTCTAATCCCATAGTCCCCCCTGGGCTATTAGTACTTCCTTGTCTTACCACCCACGTCGCCTTGGCTCTTGTGAAGGGATAGCCAGATGCCACATTACCTTTTTAAAAAGAAGAATCGGCTCTATTAAAGAACGTCAGACAAAAAGGCTTGATTACAGTGTTTTAAACTGAGGGTATGTTGTTGTTGACGCTTCCAATAAAGAGCCTCAGATTTCCCCATGCATCTCTATCACAGCAGTCGCAATTTCCACATCTTGGGTGTATAAAGCTGCTGCTCTGGGTTCATGTCAATTTTCCGCGAGGCTGCGGCCATTTCTGGGCATGAGAATATGTGAGCAGGTGTTAGTTCCACACCGGGACAGTTGTTGCATGACTTATAGGTTCTTGAGGGTATGTTGAAGATGAAATAATCCAGCTCTATTTCATTTTATAATATATATGGGGAATTTATTCAATCGGTGAACTGAAGGCTAAAAAGATTTGGAAAGACTTTCCTCCTTAGTGGTGAACTTTTTGGCGAAATCGATGGTCACAAATGATGAGCCAAACCTTCCCAGCTATTTTATTTCTCGGTTCACATTTATCAATCAAACTCTTTGATACAATAGTGAGAGCTGTCCTGATGTATGCCGCTCCATTATGGGCAACAGAGCATAAAGACTTACTGGACAATATACAAGACATATTTATCCGTAGGTTCCTGAATCTGCCCAGATACACTCCAGGTTACCTAATCAGATTAGAAACCGGTCGTATCTCATTGAGTGTAACAGCCTTAAAATTAACCCTGAAGTATTGGCTGCGGGTGTTGAATATGAGCAGTGACAGATTGCCACGTATATGTTTTAATAGAACACGGGAACTCTCTAATGCTTCGGGCACACCCATCGGTTTCATTAAAAAGCTCACTAATCTGCTTAACGATAATGGATCCCCTGCACTTGTTTCCTGTGATGACCCTGAAACGCTGAGGAGCGCGATTACAGGGCTCTTAAAAACAGCGGCAGACCAATCTATACAAAACGACCTTACAAGAATGGATAAATCTAAGCTATACTCTCACTACAAAGACATTCACATATCTTTCATGACGGAGGGATACCTTTTAGGGGATTTTCCTTTCCCGGTTGTAAGACTACTCGCACAAGTTAGAATACTTTCAAGTTTTTTTAGAGAAAACCACACCAAGATGCTCTGCGGTGAGGACCCGACTTGTACCTTCTGTAATTCAAAACTACAAAATGAAATCACTCACTATATTTTTGATTGCTCTGCTCTGAAAGAAGAAAGAAGAACCCTTATGCTCAAAACTGGGCAACTCTGTGCTTCACTTCCATCAATAATTGACAATATGACCCAGAATAAGTATATTGCTACGGCGTTTTATGGTTTCCACAAGTCCATATCTCAGAAGAAGGCCAAGTGATACTCACTCCTCACTTTCTTACTGCTACTCTTTTTGTGTTGATTTCTTGCTTCCCTCTTTCTTAATATTATTTTTTTTTTCCTTTTCTTGTTTTTTTTTTCTTTCTCTTTTTACTCTGTATATATCGCTATTTCCGTTGTCTCACTGCTTTGTTCTTATGCATACCTCTGGTGAATCCTGTATAGGGTCAGTGACCCTAAATAAAGGCTTTTTTGTTGTTGTTGTTATTTCTCGGTTCACCAACCTTTGAGAAATTATTTCAATGTGGTTTTGAAAAAAAAATAGAGAACCGAATAATTTTAGTACAGTAGAACCTCCTTGTAAAGGACACCTAATTGCAGAGCCAAAGTGTCCATTAGGTAGAGGTGTCCTCTTACCGGAGAGTTGCTAAATTGTAAAAATGGTAATTTTTCAAATGAAAACTGTCCTTTGTGTAGAGGTGTCCGCTAGCTGGGTATCCGCTAAAGGGAAGTTCTACTGTATATTAAATTGGCGCTTAGAAGGTTTATTATGATGAGCCAGGCCTACCCAAATCTATTTCATCTTCAATTTACTAATCGTCGAAACTCGTCCTATATTATTAAAGAAGATATATTCCTGAAACTTCAACATACAAGGATCGTTTTTTTGGTGTGTGTTTGTTGCGCTAGGTGTTATTATTTGTAATTATAATTGTAGTTGTAATTACTAAAAGTGAAAGCATAACAACTTTTTTTTATTTTTATCCCGACGTTAGCTATGCGTGATCTCCTGTGTGTTTCTCCTTTTAAGTCAAATTGAAACATATTGCTGCGTAATTCTTTCTGTAAGTATTTTGCTATCTGTTTTAAATTAAAAACCTTTTTAAAGTGTATATATTGTATGCCTTTATTTAGAACTCCTTTTTTAGTAGAAAAAACAATATGTAAACAACAAAGATGGTTTGTGATGATGAAGTTAAAATTAATATTCTATGAAATATAAAATAAAAAATAATTTATATAAAAATAATAAATTGAGAGATTTCAAATATTTACAACATTATATTTTTTGTATCTCGATATGGTTTAGATATACTCGAAAGTATTGTCGTGTGTGCGTCTGTTGGCAAAAATATACTATATTATTCATATAGGCAGTAAAAACGCGCGCGTGCTCCCCTACCCGAATGAACACGAAGAAATTAAAAATAATTTGTTTTAGTTATTTTTATTTTTTTTTTTTTTGTATTAGGTAAGTGCAAAAATAATTGGCATTTTTGCCTGTAACTTTAAAATGTAATAACTCGCTTCAAACAATATTGATCATAATAAAAACTATTGAAATCTCTTTTTCGCCAACGGGAACCTAGCTGGTTTATTCAATTTTGATAAAATTATTATTATTTTTTTGCTTATCCCTAGTATACGTGGTACAGGCCATGATAATCATGGTGGGGAGTTAGCGACTGCTTTTACTGTAAGCGCACCACATGTCTACACATGTGAAAAGCAGTTCGACTTTGCACTTACAAATGTGCCAGAGCCCCGTTTGGTTACTTGCACTCGCTGGTGGGGTTGGACTTTTGCAAGAATCGGGGACCATTGGAGAATTTTTTTTTTAACAGAAAAAAGTGTCCAATGCCGGATTCGAACCCGGGTCGTAGTGGTCGAAAACCAAAAGGTTTAATCAGCCTTCCACCGAATCCCCTGATAAAAATTATGAAGTTCTAGAAGCAATGAATCCATTAAAGGCAGTTTCGACATCGTCTTGATTTCTAAAGCATTTCCCGTCTGGAAGTTGGTGAGGTGCCTAAAAAAAAAAGGTAGTCGGTAGACCGCTGTGATTGTTTCACCAGAATTCAGGAAGCTGTGATGAATCAAACCTGTTCTAGACCACCAAACAGTCATCATAATCTTATTTTGGCGCAATTTGGGCTTTGGGAAGTGTTTCTCAGCTGCGGCACGGTCCAACCATTGCGCTGAGGTCGCCGGTTGTCATAGAGAATCCGTTTTTCGTTGTAGATCACAATACGTTCGAGAAAAGGCTCATTCTTGTTTCGTAGAAGTAGCGCCGAAGACACTTCAAAACGCCGATTTTTTAATTTTTATTTTCACTCAATTCGTATAGTACCCATTTTCGAGATTTTTCACCTTTCCTGTGTGTTTCAAATAACGAACAACTGTAGAGTGGTCAACGTTGAGCTCTTCAGCTACTTCTCGTGTAGTTTTGTTTGTGTCCGCCTCGATTCATCTCCAAGCCTGGTATCGCCGTTGCGAAATTTTTCAAACCACCTGCGCGTATTACGTTCTGAAATGGTACCCTTGCCTCATGCGCTAATGATATTTCTAGTTGTTTCCGCAGCGTTGCCTCCGAGTTTGAACTCACGAAGCAAAATGATGCGAATTTAATGCTTCGAAAGCATTTTTTTTAACACAGTCTAATATCGAGAAAATTTTATTGGAAAATATAGATTTTAGTAGATTTGATGACAGTTCGAAAAACGTGCTTATAATGATATACGACTTGAAAATATTAAAATAAAATTTTATGAAATAATCAATGCTTGAAATTTTATTTACTGAAAAATCGGCTATTATTTTCGTCCCCACTCAATGAAATAGAGAGGGTGAGAAATATATAAAAATATTTATAAAGAAATATAACAAAAATGAATCGAAAGATCCCAACAACATTGTGGTTAAGATTTTACAAATAACTTTTGATCTCGAAAGAGAGAATATAGTTTACAATTAAGAAACACGAATCACCTTTATATATATACTAGCCGAATGACCAGGGCAACGCCCGGGTTTTAACCGATTAAATGCTTTTATTCAAATACTATTCGTTACAATTATAAATTGGCGCCGTGGATGTCATTCTTGTATAATATATAAATGAGTTTAAAAAAAAAAAAAAAAAAAAAAATGCATCGGCCGGCAATCGAACCCGGGCCGCCCGCGTAGCAGGCGAACATTCTACCACTGAATCACCGATGGTTATGAGAAATTGGGGATTTATTCCATTCACAAAGCAAACGGTGACAGAATTGATTAAGAATTGTTGCTTGATTATGACGCTGATAACTGTATATATTAATATATTTGGGTCTTTTGTGATTAAAAATTTATTTATATATATTGCATAACGCGCGTTTATTAATATTATTTATGAGGTTTACGTTAGAGTGTTTCGCGCTATATAGTTTTTAATTGAAAAAAGGACAGCCTTCATGTCAATAAATACATTTTTTTAAATGCAACGGAAATTATGCGTCCTCTAATGTCTTCTATGCAATTAAGTAGACTCCGACCGCGAAAGGCGATCCGAAGAGTTTAGCTACGGCCTTCGTCAGCCCAACAAGGAACTAGATTTTTCAGATGGTCAGATACATTCTAAGCATAAAGCTGGTTCAAAACACAACTTCGATCTTACGAGAATTTATTACAGGGAAATCTTCAGGGGAATATCATGTAATTAATCTTTCTCTATTAATAATGAAAATATACATACTATAAAATACACATTATTTTTCTAAAAATCCGTAAAATGTGTTATTTATGAATGGATATTTTAAAATGAAAGATCGATTTTTAGGATCTGATATTTGCTTCTAGGGAAATTTACATTGTCATACATTTTTACAATGGCTAAATTTTAAATATTTGCCCTACTCTATAATGTGTCTAACTGAAGAAATAATTTACTACCAAATGAAGACGGATTATTACAACTGAGTTGTGAATCTATATCCTCATCTTCACCAGAAGATGTCTGTCTACGGCGAAGAAACATCAACGACCACTTGGTAAGTTCCGAACAAATCGCAGCCTATTAGTCACTTTCAAACTGCTCATGGCAAAACAGTATCTATGGCCGCTTAGTGTCTTCCACACAAATCACAGCAAGATAACACTCACGGTCGTTCGGTGTCTTCCACACAAATCACAGCAAGATAATACCAACGGCAGCTCAGTGTCTTCCACACAAATCACAGCAAGATAACACTCACGGGCGCTCGGTGTCTTCCACACAAATCACAGCAAGATAACACTCACGGGCGCTCGGTGTCTTCCACACAAATCACAGCAAGATAACACTCACGGTCATTCTGTGTCTTCCACACAAATCATAGCAAGATAATACCAACGACAGCTCAGTGTCTTCCACACAAATCAAAGCAAGATAACACTCACGGGCGCTCGGTGTCTTCCGCACAAATCACAGCAAGATAATACCAACGACAGCTCAGTGTCTTCCACACAAATCACAGCAATATAACACTCACGGGCGCTCGGTGTCTTCCACACAAATCACAGCAAGAAAACACTCACGGGCGCTCGGTGTCTTCCACACAAATCACAGCAAGATAACACTCACGGTCGTTCGGTGTCTTCCACACAAATCACAGCAAGATAATACCAACGACAGCTCAGTGTCTTCCACACAAATCACAGCAAGTTAACACTCACGGGCGCTCGGTGTCTTCCACACAAATCACAGCAAGATAACACTCACAGCCGCTCGGTGTCTTCGACACAAATCACAGCAAGATAATACTAACGACAGCTCAGTGCCTTCCGCACAAATCACAGCAAGATAACACGGTCGTTCGGTATCTTCCACACAAATCACAGCAAGATAACACTAACGGCCGCTCGGTGTCTTCCACACAAATTATAGCAAGATAATACTAACGACAGCTCAGGGTCTTCCACACAAATCACAGCAAGATAATACTCACGGCCGCTCGGTGTCTTCCACGCAAATCACAGCAAGATAACACTCACGGCCGCTTGGTGTGTTCCACACAAATCACAGCAAGATAATACTAACGACAGCTCAGTGTCTTCCACACAAATCACAGCAATATAACACTCACGGCCGCTCGGTGTCTTCCACACAAATCACAGCAAGATAATACTAACGAAAGCTCAGTGTCTTCCACACAAATCACAGCAAGATAACACTCACGGCCGCTCGGTGTCTTCCACACAAATCACAGCAAGATAACACTCACAGCCGCTCGGTGTCTTCGACACAAATCACAGCAAGATAATACTAACGACAGCTCAGTGCCTTCCGCACAAATCACAGCAAGATAACACGGTCGTTCGGTATCTTCCACACAAATCACAGCAAGATAACACTAACGGCCGCTCGGTGTCTTCCACACAAATTATAGCAAGATAATACTAACGACAGCTCAGGGTCTTCCACACAAATCACAGCAAGATAATACTCACGGCCGCTCGGTGTCTTCCACGCAAATCACAGCAAGATAACACTCACGGCCGCTTGGTGTGTTCCACACAAACCACAGCAAGATAATACTAACGACAGCTCAGTGTCTTCCACACAAATCACAGCAAGATAACACTCACGGCCGCTCGGTGTCTTCCACACAAATCACAGCAAGATAATACTAACGAAAGCTCAGTGTCTTCCACACAAATCACAGCAAGATAACACTCACGGCCGCTCGGTGTCTTCCACACAAATCACAGCAAGATAACACTCACAGCCGCTCGGTGTCTTCGACACAAATCACAGCAAGATAATACTAACGACAGCTCAGTGCCTTCCGCACAAATCACAGCAAGATAACACGGTCGCTCGGTATCTTCCACACAAATCACAGCAAGATAACACTAACGGCCGCTCGGTGTCTTCCACACAAATTATAGCAAGATAATACTAACGACAGCTCAGGGTCTTCCACACAAATCACAGCAAGATAATACTCACGGCCGCTCGGTGTCTTCCACGCAAATCACAGCAAGATAACACTCACGGCCGCTTGGTGTGTTCCACACAAACCACAGCAAGATAATACTAACGACAGCTCAGTGTCTTCCACACAAATCACAGCAAGATAACACTCACGGCCGCTCGGTGTCTTCCACACAAATCACAGCAAGATAATACTAACGAAAGCTCAGTGTCTTCCACACAAATCACAGCAAGATAACACTCACGGCCGCTCGGTGTCTTCCACGCAAATCACAGCAAGATAACACTCACGGCCGCTTGGTGTGTTCCACACAAACCACAGCAAGATAATACTAACGACAGCTCAGTGTCTTCCACACAAATCACAGCAAGATAACACTCACGGCCGCTCGGTGTCTTCCACACAAATCACAGCAAGATAATACTAACGAAAGCTCAGTGTCTTCCACACAAATCACAGCAAGATAACACTCACGGCCGCTCGGTGTCTTCCACACAAATCACAGCAAGATAACACTCACGGCCGCTCGGTGTCTTCCACACAAATCACAGCAAGATAATACCAACGACAGCTCAGTGTCTTCCACACAAATCACAGCAAGATAACACTCACGGCCGCTCGGTGTCTTCCACACAAATTATAGCAAGATAACACTTACGGCCGCTCGGTGTCTTCCACACAAATTATAGCAAGATAATACCAACGACATCTCAGTGTCTTCCACACAAATCACAGCAAGATAACACTCACGGCCGCTCGGTATCTTCCACACAAATCACAGCAAGATAACACTAACGGCCGCTCGGTGTCTTCCACACAAATCACAGCAAGATAATACTCACGGCCGCTCGGTGTCTTTCACAAAAATCACAGCAAGATAATACTCACGGAGGCTCGGTGTCTTCCACACAAATTATAACAAGATAACACTTACGGCCGCTCGGTGTCTTCCACACAAATTATAGCAAGATAATACTTACGACCGCTCAGTGTCTTCCAAACAAATCACAGCAAGATAATACTTACGATCGCTTGGTGCCTTCCAAACATATCACAGCAAGATAATTCCATTTTTTAACAAGCTTATGCTGGAAGCCACTACAAGATTCAATTTCGAAAAAAAAAAATCCGAAACGTATACAGGGTGTATCGGGTAAATTGGTAATAACTTTAGCTGAGTCCATAAGAAAAATATGCTTTTAGAGAACACATTTCCTTTTTTTTCCATTCCGTAGACACATTCATGTAAAGTAACAGCACATGTGTTTGGAGTGATGAACAATTTTCGAGAATTCGAAAATCGAGCAGTCATCATCGTTGCTCTGCGCGCCGGAAGTAGCCCCGAATAGATAGTGAACTTACTTAAGTTGCCCAAAACCACTGTTTACGGTGTCAAGAAGCAATTTGACGAGGCCGATAGTAACAAAGAGAAAATGGCTGCAAGGAAAAAGCCCTCGCGTCGATCAGACGGACATGGACATTGACTCTATGACAATTGTCAGTACTCTCTCTATCCACGAGAACCTTGGTCAAGTCCTATGTCTTTCGTAAAGACCAGTTGCTGACTGAAAATATGAAGAATAACAGAAAAGGAAAGGCTGCCTTCCTCAACAACCTAAAACATGAATATCCTAGCATGATGAGGTTCTTCTCTGATGAAAATAACTTTAACGTGGACAAAAGGTAAATCTCAAGAATGATCGCTGGATCTGTAAAGACCCCACCGAGGTACTTGGTCGTGATGTAAACGAATTTTTCTGCCTCTGTGATGGTCCTTGGCATTATCAGCAGTGAAGGTGATATCATACCTTCCCATTTAAAAAAATGCCTTAGGATGAATGCTGACACCTACAACAACGTCCTGGAGACTTCCTTGGATGGACATGGTGGCCGCAGGAAGGAAGTATGTCTTCTAACAGGACTCAGCTTCATCCGACAAGGCAAAAAAGACACAATCGTGGCTGGCACTGAACGTCACCAGTCACTAGAGTCTTGATATTTGACCCCTAACTCCCCAGACTGCAATCCCCTCGGCTACTATATACGGGGCGTTGTTGAGAGATATGTCAATATAAAGCTCCCCACAACATCATCCAGTGAGTCAATAAAGCTGTTCACACAGTGATGAATCAAAAGGACAGGGTCATCGTCGCCAAGGCCTGTGCTTCATTACGAACTATTGACTATTTTAGCTAATAATGGGGGGAAACACTACATTGAATAAATCAAAACTATCATTTTATCTACTACTGTGCCAAATTTATTTTTTATTTTTTCATTTTCACTTGCAATAAATTTTAGTTAAAATTCCATTGTTGTTTTTCCGAATTTACCTGATACACCCTGTGTAGCATAGCTCAGGCTAAAAGCATCTCAGGGGCTTCAAATTCCTAATCAACTTATTAAAGAATTCTCTTATTAGCCTATACTTTAATAGGCATTCTACTTAATTTCAATACTTTTGTATAAGCTACAAGATAATAGGTAAAACTATTATATTTCCAAGTCATAGAGGAAGATTTTGATTTTTTTTTTCAGGTCGGTTGTAAGAAGAATCAGTTTAATTAATTCTGAATTATATCGTCGTTCAAATTTATTGGAGGAAATCCATGCTACCGGGGAAACTAATTGATATTTAGTACCTTCTAAATAAACAAAACCGACAATCGCCAATATTCATAAGGCCTCTATTCTAAAAGAAGAATACAAGAGACTTTCAGTCATCCTCGTAAAATATTTCCAGCAATGGAATAATTCGATTAAAGAAACAAAAATCCAGGTCCTGGCATACTTCTGTTGAATAGATGAACAAACCATTTCCTAGAAGAGAAAGAGAGAGACTATCCAAGCACACACTAAAACAACGTTATTTATAAATTTCATTTTAAAACTATCCGGACAGGGAGTTGGGTTAGAAGAAAAAAAGTAATTCGTAAGAAGAAGAAGAGAGAGAAAGAACGCAAAGTTTTCCCTCCAAGTTGGAAGAAAAAGATGATGGATCAATTTAGTTAAGTCTATAAATTTATCAGAGGTTTCATCTTCTCTCGAACTTCCTCTCCGTGATGGATAGACGCTCTGAGATAGCAGCGTTAGCTCGATAACAACCCACAACTTTGGAGAAAACATCTTTTTGATATGGACACAACTGCAGACAATACATGAGATAACAACGTTGATATTCAGAAACAATCTTATAGTAGGATAAGAAAGTTAGGTAACAGAAAGTTAGATGAAGACATCTGAAATATTCTTTGAAGTTTTGGAATTTGAGGCCTTTGCCGGTAATTGAGGGGAATATCCAGGTCAACGAGAGGTAACTCCGAAGATTTTTCTAGAACCTCACCGAGAAATATCTAAGAAGGGTAGTGATACTAGAAATATAGATTAGACAAACATAAATTTTTTAAATCGGAATTTTATATATTTTGGGAAATCTATCCAGATGTTTTTATTGAAATTCCTATATAAAACTAAACAGTAAATCGATTAAAACAATACATTCATATGAGAAACTTAACGAAGTTTCATATTTTGGTGTCGCCGGTCGTCTATTATTATTATTTTATTTTTTTTTAAGAAGACAGAGGAAATTTTGTTCACACTTGGTTATCTCATTTGTCTTCAATAAAGGTCAACGTGTATCAAATATCTTTCAGAGTTATTGTCTGAATCCCAATATACATCTACAACTTTCTTAAGTTTTGTCCATAAGTGTATAATAAAGGTGATAAAGCTCCGGGCAACCTTTTGGAAGTTTTTTGTAATTTCTATATCTGAGTATTAAAAAAATGTATTTTACTTCTGCTATTTGAATACAATTGAATAATATGTATCAGAGCAGTGTGTGTGAGAGCTTAAATTGTCTTGTTCCATATGTAAATACCTGTTTTCTTTCCTCTTTTCGCTCTCCACTTCTCCCATCCATATTTCCAAAATTTTTTTTTTCTTTTTTTTGATTTTTTTTTATTCTTCTTATTTTTTATTCTTTCTTATAATCTGTATATATTTACCAAATGTATATAATCTTTCTCCATTTTTTATTTCCCACTTTCATAGGTTTCTCCGTTTTGTAACCCAAAGGAGAATCCTCTGTAAGACCTGTGTGTCTTAATAAAGGCTTTTGTGTGTGTGTGTGTGTGTGTATCAGAGCAGTGGAAGTTTATTTTCATTAATTTTTTTTCATTTGAGTCAAAAGGTGATCCATTAAATAAGTTTATATAAAAAAAGGGCGTACCTGGATCTGTAAAGGAAAAGGAAAAAAAAAAAAAACATTTTTTTCTCAAAATATTTCGAGAGATTGTTCTCTCTTTATCTATTTATTACAGAGTAAACTAAATTTACAAATTCTGGAAACGTTTCCATGTGATCTACATGAATTTGTAAATTAAGTTTACTGTGCAATAAATTGATAAAGAGCGAGCAATCTCTCGAAATATTTTGAGAAAAAAAAATTGTGTTTTTTTTTTCTTTACAGATCCAGGTACGCCCTTTTTTATATAAACTTTTTCCATTGTTGGTCACCATGCGTTGTTATATCAAATGCGATTATAGAGCTGAATTCTTTATGGTCGAGAACATATTCCTTGTTATCTTTTCCATTAAACTATTCGTTAATTTAGTGAAGTCTTGGGGCCTCGACGGATTGTTCTCTCGCTATAGTTATTATGATTTTTTTTAAAAGTATGTATTTAAAAATGAAGGAAGAGATTTCACGTCAATGCCATTGTTTGATAACTTTTACCTTTTTTTTTTTTGCTAATCCCTGTACACGTGGCACAGGCCACGATAATCATGGTGGGTAGACGACTGCTTTTACTGTAAGTGCACCACATGTCTACACATGTGAAAAGCAGTTCGACTTTGCACTTACAAAATGTGCCAAATCCCCGTTTAGTTACTTGCATTCGCTGGCGGGCTTGGACTTTTACAAGAATCAGGAGCCATTGAACCTTTTTTTTTTTTTAAGCTTTTATTTAACTTGCCTCCATGCCTGTCTGTCTGGATGTCTGTCGCTAAATCTTGTAATCAATTTTTAATATACTTATAAGGCACCTAGAAATATGAAATTTGGTACACATGTTCAAACCTGATGACAATGCTAGCTGACCAATCTTCAGACTTCTGGGTTTTCAGGTTGGCCAAGAACGGACAAATTTCCAAATTTCCTTTCAAATTTTGTATATTTAATTTTATTTATTTTGTTTTGCCAATATCTCGCGAACCGTTCGTTTTAGGGATTTTCCTTCGATTTCTCCTTCTATGGATAAGCTTTCTTGGTATACTTTTTACGCTCTTTCTAATGGTACGATTTTCATTGAGATTGGTCGACTTTTTTATTTATTTGAAAGCTTTTATTTAACTTGCCTCCATGTCTGTCTGTCTGGATGTCTGTCGCCAAATCTTTTAATCAATTTTTAATATACTTATAGGGCACCTAGAAATATGAAATTTGGTACACATGTTCAAACCTGATGACAATGCTAGCTGACCAATCTTCAGACTTCTGGGTTTTCAGGTTGGCCAAGAACGGACAAATTTCCAAATTTCCTTTCAAATTTTGTATATTTAATTTTAATATGCTTCCAGACCATATAGAATAATGAAACTCACAATACTCGCTCGGTCCAATTAACAATGCAAGTGTACTAATTTTCAGACTTCTGGGTGGTCGGGAAGGCGAGAAATGAACCATTATATATATTTCTTTTTAATATTATGTGTTGCATTATATCTACTCGGAAAATGCTGGAGGTTGCGAAAGGATTTTTTCAATAAATGTTCAAGACATGGAAGGAATTAGAAATCCAAATATTCAGATTCCTACCTAAAACGTCCTTGGAATTACAAGCAAATAAATGAGAAAAGCCAACAAATATATTGTAACATAGTATTTATTAATTTTATTTATGTAACATTGTATTTCTCAATTTTAATATTTTTTATTTAACAGAGTGGTCATTTTTATGTTTTATATCTTGCGACTCTGTAAATTTCCCTCGTGGCTTATCTTTTGTTTACCTTTGATAGTTTGTCCTTCCCTGAAATAAATTTTGCTTCCTCCTGAAGTTTTTGTCTTCCCTAATTTTCCACGTGACATTTTGGTGGAGATGCTGGGTAAGTTAGGGAAGACAAACTGAAGATCGCCGAGAAGACCTTGAAGCCATGGGTGCTGTGATCTACATTTTCGGAGACTGACATCAGGATTCCACCGCCGTGCTAAAGCCAAGACTTCCCTCGAAGATGACGATGTCCCTATAGACGATACGACGACAAAGCCGCTCTTCACGCCGCAAGAAAATGGACGCAAAGGTACTAGGGACAAAGTTCCAAGACTTCGATGGAATCCTTGGCAGAAGCACGTCAAATTCACGTCAGTATCTACAATAATTGCTAGCTGTGGGTCACAGCTCCCATAGGGAAGAAGCTATGTAACATAGTATTTATTAATTTTATTTATGTAACATTGTATTTCTCAATTTTAATATTTTTTATTTAACAGAGTGGTCATTTTTATGTTTTATATCTTGCGACTCTGTAAATTTCCCTCGTGGCTTATCTTTTGTTTACCTTTGATAGTTTGTCCTTCCCTGAAATAAATTTTGCTTCCTCCTGAAGTTTTTGTCTTCCCTAATTTTCCACGTGACAATATTAATTTTATCTGTTATAATTTAGTCATCTTATTCCAATATCATCACGCATATATTTATATTCATTATACGAGGTGTGCTCAAAAAGTTTCGCGACTTTTGAATTTTCGCGGGTTACGTATATTCGAATTTCGATCTTTTTGTGGCTTTATGTTGGTACTCATGTCTCTCACTTATGCCGACAAGCTCGGCCATTTTGAATGTTCACTTAATTGTTGACAGCTGCTTTGCTTGCAGGTGTTTTGGATCGTCTTCGATTTTTACCTATTAAAAAAAAAAAAAAATGGATCAAAGAACCTGTATCAAATTTTGTGTGAAAAACGAAATTAAGTGCGCGGATGGATTTAGAATGTTGACTGTGGCATACGGAGAAGCTACCTTGGACCGAAGCAACGTTTATCGGTGGTACAAAATGTTCTCAGAAGGCCGAGAAGATGTGAACGACGAAGAGCGTGCCGGACGCCCGAGCACTTCAACAACAGACGAAAAAATTAATGAAGTGGAGAAAATGATATTGTCCAATCGTCGAATCACCGTTAGAGAAGTTGCTGATGACCTAAACATATCGATTGGCTCGTGCCATTCGATTTTTATCAATGATTTGGGCATGAGACGGGTCGCCGCGAAATTCGTACCAAAATTGCTCAATTGCGACCAAAAACAGCATCGCATGAACATTGCTAATGAGATGTTGGACTCTGTCCGCGACGACCCAAATTTGCTCCAGAGGGTCATAACTGGTGACGAAGCGTGGGTTTATGGTTATGACGTGGAAACCAAAGCTCAATCATCTCAATGGAAGCTGCCGCACGAACCAAGACCGAAAAAAGCGCGCCAAGTTCGGTCGAATGTGAAAGTTTTGCTGACAGTTTTATTCGATTGCAGGGGCGTGGTGCATCATGAGTTCTTGCCACAGGGTAGAACGGTCAATAAGGAATATTACCTGCAAGTTATGCGCAATTTGCGCGAAGCAATCCGCCAGAAACGCCCGGATTTGTGGAAGAACAAAAATTGGCTTTTGCACCACGATAACGCCCCTGCTCACACATCGTTGCTTGTGAGCGAATTTTTGGCCAAAAACAACACACTAATGATGCCGCAGCCACCGTATTCCCCAGATCTGGCCCCCTGTGACTTTTTCTTGTTCCCTAAACTGAAGAGGCCCATGAAAGGACGACGTTACGCTACGCTTGACGAGATAAAGACGGCATCGAAGGAGGAGCTGAAAAAGATTTAAAAATATATATTTTTTGAAGTGCTTCGAAGTGCAGCGGTATGGTAGATTAAACTGGCGAAACCGCTGGGAGGGTTCACCACTGATGAGCCAGGCCCTCCCTTTAATTTTCCATCGCAGTAAGGACAGTAGAAATTGTTTTATTTTAAAAAGAATATTACGCCTCTAAAATAGTTTTATAATATATATATATAGGTGTGTGTGTAACAATATACCACCATACATTTCACGACACCTTTTTGAATAGTTCCCTTTTTTCACAATTAGTATGTTGTTACTTTTAACTATTTAATCAATTGTTAAATTATAATTCAAATTTTATATGTACCAATTATCCCCTAACAATATTCCACTGGGTATCTCTAACTTTGTAATATAATTCAATAAATTTAGGGTTCCCAAAAGCAAAGAGACGCAGTTCTGTTAGTAACGGATTTTGCTTACGTCACTTCCGACCTCCCACGAGGAATTGACCAATCTGCTGCGAGCAGGCTTGCAGCTATTTAAGGCCAACGTCGTCTCAGTGATAAGGCTTTTTTTTTTTTGGACTGGCATATATATACGACTAAAAATAGCGTGAATAATTAATTAAAAAAAACACTTTTTGAAAAAAGCTTTTATTTAAAATGCACTAAAAATAACAGAATAAATATTTCTGAAGTATTGCTTTTTTTTCTGAAGGTACCATTTAACAAATAAAATAATAGACTTAGAAATAAAAGCGGTGGGGTACAATAATAATAAATATGAGATCAATGTGATTTTATATGAAGCAAATGATTAGCAAGATTATGCCTTTCATTAAATTTATACCTATTTACTGCATAAATGATTATCATCCCCCACCGCTTTTATTTCTAAGTCTATTATTTTATTTGTTAAATGGTACCTTCAGAAAAAAAAAAGCAATACTTCAGAAATATTTATTCTGTTATTTTTAGTGCATTTTAAATAAAAGCTTTTTTTTAAAGTGTTTTTTTTTTTTATAATTAATTATTAATTAAATGTTTATTATATGAACATTGAATATTATATAAAAAGAAATTCATCTCCAGAAAACTGTTACATTATTTATTTGATTATGTTTGACTTCACTGACTAATATTTTATTGACCAGGTTCCTGGGGGCGTACATATGTCGCCAACTGACTGAATAGAGATAGTGGAACAAAAGGAAATTGTACGATGCTTCTGTAGAGCCCGGTGTAGATCTGCCAGGTTTACACGAGGTGGTCTCCGGTTACTTCATCTCCCCTCCCCCCACTCCCCTTACAATCCCATTGCCCCAATCCCCTCAAGCCCCTCCATATCTATTGTATCATCCCTAGGTGCTCAAATATTTCGCTTCATGCCGAGTAGCGCCTAATGTCCACTACATCAACTCGACTTCTTACCTCCTCTCGACTCCTTTAGATTATAATCCACCTACTTGGATATAATCTTTATTTGGATTTTCATCTTAAACATTCACCTGATCTGTACAAATCACTTTTTGTCTGATCCAATCCTCTTTATTTCAATCAACCTACTTAGATCAATATTTCACCAGAATCTTCATCTCAAGTCATATGCTCAACTCAATCTTTGCCTGCTTAAATGCTTTTGTTAGCAATCAACTTGGATACGTTTAGTTGATTTCTGTTCCACTAGATCGCGCTCTGCCATCTAAAAGGCACATGTGCTCCTGGTCAGGATATGCCTTCTTTATTTTTAATATGTATATATTCGTCGGAATATTTATCGCTAGACAAGATATGCCCGATCCTTTTGTTTTACAAGAGAAAAAAAGATGCGCTCTTGAAAAAAATCCTCGAATTGAAGCAAAGTAAATGTATTAGCTAAAATGAGAATGAATCAAGTATCAGCACCTATATTATATTGCAGCGTAGAAAATAAGTCGTTAGACATCTTAAGATTTAAAAGTACTTATCAATGACGTCAGCACGTCTAGACGGTAATTATTAATTAATTATTTACAGCTAGACTATAAAGAAGGACCAATATATTCTTCATATATGATGAATAAATAATTGTATCTGTGTGTGTTAGAGAACTGTTTTCAAAATAAGATATAAATTATAATCGAATTATTTAATTATTAAAATAAATTCTTATATTATTTCTTCGCTACATAGCCTCCTCCTATAAAGAGCATCGACCCGATGCTCAGAAGAAGCCTTACGTCCTCAGTCTCAGGGCTCGAGAACGTTTAATAGGGCCAGGGATCTCTCTTCGTGTTTGTGGTGGTTATCTTCTTCCAGTTGGGATGTTCTATTCCAGGGAGCTTGATGAATCGTCTACTGTGTCCTCTTCTAGGTGGTCCTCTGGGTTCAAGTAAGGCTTCATCCTGCAGAAATGAGCTATATTACGAAAGGATCACAGGCAATTGATGCGTTTTAGTCGAGCATTGCGAGAAAAAAAAAACGGCTGCAATACGCCAATAGACACGACAAAGTTATTTTGCAACATGATAATGCTCGGCTACATGCTGCAGCACCCGTTAAAATGTACCTAGAAATGCTCAAATGGGAAATCCTATCCCACCCGCCAGATATTGCTCCTTCCGATTATTATCTCTTCCGATCAATGCAACATGGCCTGGCTGACCAGCACTTCTCCAATTTCGTTGAAGTTAAAAAATGGATCGATGAATGTATAGTGGCTAAAGAGCGGGCCTTTTTCGCGATGGGATCCGTCAATTGCCAGAAAGATGGGGAAAAGTAGTGGCTAGCGACGGGCGATACCTCGAACATTGAAGGTCTAACCAATTTTTCACAATAAAGCTTAATTTTGGAAAAAAAAAAAAAAAACGCGCGAGCCTATATATATTAAAAATAAAGAAGGCATTTCCTGACCACGAGCACATGTGTTTTTTAGATGGCAGAGCGCCATCTAATGGAGCAAAAATAAACTAAACGTTTATTTAGCTTGCTCCGTGATATTTGGCCAACCCAATTTCTTGATAAATCAAAACAATCCATCCACGAACGCGTTTCGCGCTTTTGGCGCTCGTCAGCGTGGAGTAGGCTGTAACCACTGCGACCAAAAATATTTTTGGTCCCAATGGCTTCCTGAGAAATCAAGAAATGGGTATTTAAGGGCAAATTTGCGTGAAGACGTTTAACACATGAAAAAAAAAAAAAAAAACAATAGAAAAAAATAAAAAGGCCAGGTGTTGATATTAAAAAAAAAAAAAAAAGGCATATCCTGACCAGGAGCACATGTGCTTTTCAGAAGGCAGAGCGCCATCTGGTGGAACAGAAATCAACTATTCATTGATTTAGCCTGTTCCCTGATATTTGGCCAACCCAATTTCTTGATAAATCAAGAAAAGCCATCCACGAACGCGTTTCGCGTTGTTGGCGCTCGTCAGCGTGGAGTAGGCTGTACCACTGCGACCAAAAATATTTTTGGTCCCAGTGGCTTCTTGAAAAACCAAGAAATGGTTATTTAAGGCCAAACTTGCGTAAATACGCTTAACACATGAAAAAACAATTGAAAAATAAAAAGGTCAGGTGTTAATATTAAAAATAAAAAAGGCATATCCTGACCAGGAGCACGTGTGTTTTTCAGAAGGCATTAATAGTTGATTTCTGTTCCACCAGATGACGCTCTGCCTTCTGAAAAGCACAAGTGCTCCTGGTCAGGATATGCTTTTTTATTTTTAATATATATATATATTAGATATGAGTAAAAGATTTGAAGCGTACGAGGATACTTTTCTTTTGATCTTTAATAAAGATTCGAGCTTTCGGGCGAAAACAGCCCTTCTACAGGAACATTAGAAAAACAATTTCAAATAGTAACGTTTGTAAACAAATAAATGGTATCTCTATTTGGTCTTGTATTGCGCGAGTGAATCTCACGCCCACGCGACCCTGACTATGATACATTGATTAAATCAGCTGAGTTGAAACTTTCCGAAGTAAAACAAACTGGCATAGGGCAACTATGGTACACAATTTATGGAAATATTGCTTTATATGCGTCAGGGATCTCTATGTGTCGGTTAATACTATTGTGTTTCAAAGAGAGCAACGCCTCGACGACTAATCTTTTGAATTTGCTGTTGATATTAGAGTAATATGCATGTGGGTGGGATGTGTTAAAAGAATGTCCTGTTTGTCTAATATGTTGTACGATAAGGGACTTGGGTTCATTATTTCTAATGTTTCTGTGATGTTCGTCCATCCTGTCCTTGATTCGTCTGCCTGTTTCTCCTATGTATATGCTATTACAGTTTGAGCATTTCAATGAATATACGGAGTTAGTGAAAAAAGGCAGGGTAACGGGAAAACTATTCCTGGTTATGGGATTTCTGATTATTGTTTCTAATTTGGGGGTGTTGGTGTAAAAGGTACGAATACCATAGTTATTTTTTAGGAATCTAGAAATGTTGACACTATGAGTAGAGAATGGGATGGAACATATGGATCTATAAACTTGGCTATTAAGGTGCTGTTGGGGATTATAAAAGTGTCTGAGTATGAAATTTTTCGGGTATCCAGAGTTCATCAGGTGATCGATTACGTTTTGGGTTTCTATTTGTTTGAATTCTTGCGAAGAACAGTGTGTGAAAATGCGTTTCGACAAGGTTTTTACGGTGTTAATCTTATGGCTAAGGGGGCAGTATGATGTGTAGTGTATATAGGAGGGATAGAAAGAGGGCTTATAGTAAACATTGGTCATGTATCTGCAATTCTGTCTTGTAATCAGAATGTCTAAAAAGGCTAGTGAACTATTGCTTTCTTTTTCTACTGTTATATTATTTCTATAATATGTGTTATGATAGAAAAATAAAATAGACACCCAACAAAAGCTAACCTAGGGTTGGCTTCTAGCAATTAAAATATACAAGTATCAGAGTCATCAATCAATTCTTAATCAATTCTGTCACCGTTTGCTTTTGTGAATGGAATAAATACCCAAATATGGCCATTTCTCATAACCATCGGTGGTTCAGTGGTAGAATGCTCGCCTGCCACCCGGGCGGCCCGGGTTCGATTCCCGGCCGATGCATTTTTTTTTTTTTTTACAATTTTTAAAACTCATTTATTTTATTATCCCTATATATATAAAAGTCAGCGTATGTATGTATGTATGTTTGTCAACTATACACGTCCGCAATACGTAACTAATCTGACTGAAAATTTAACAGTATATAAAGTAGAATCTGGAAAAACTCTTAGTGAAAATTTCAGGTCTCTATCCCGAATATTCGTCGTGTTATTTGCAAATTTGCTCTTTCGCTCGCGCCTCTAGCGGTGAAAATGGGGGGTAATACCAGCTGACCTAATGTACATGTAAAGTTTGGAGCGGGACGTTTCACAAGAGTGACATCCACGGCTCCAATTTATAATTGTAACGAATAGTATTTGAATAAAAAAATTTAATCGGGTAAAACCCGGGCGTTGCCCGGGTCATTCGGCTAGTGTGAAATATACAGAAGTGTGGTTGATTTCTGTTACATTTAAGCCCAGCTGTCTTGGCTATTAGCATAGAGTATGATGGCCTCCAAACATGCCAGAATGTTTGAGATTTTGGAT
The DNA here is from genome assembly GCA_030710605.1 of Cordylochernes scorpioides. Lineage (NCBI taxonomy): Eukaryota > Metazoa > Arthropoda > Arachnida > Pseudoscorpiones > Chernetidae > Cordylochernes > Cordylochernes scorpioides. The sequence continues at coordinate 37,218,536 of CP092883.1, forward strand.
GATGAGCTCCTATCTAAACATCAGGGCCAGGGTGTCGGGGATTAAGGTCATTTTGGTTTAAAAAAAAAAAAAAACTTCCTGAATAGGTGAGTTTGATGATTTTGAATTTAGTAAATATTTTTTACGGAGTTTTGGAAAATTTCTTCTAGGTTAGTTAATGTCTTCTTTGAGTATAGGGTTTGGCAGTCTGAACGACTTTCCCCACAATAGTTATTCGTAGGCAGAGCCTCAGAAATGCTTTTATTCTTTTCCTGCCTATGTGTGAGTTGTTTCTGTACAAATCTGGCAGTACGTGCAACACAGATAGCTTTGGTAGAGAGTAAATCTATGAAAACTACAAAGTTCTTTCAGATGATCATAAATTTTCCTTGTTTTTCGATAAGGTGCTTTAGCTGGTAAAGTTGTAGCGACTAATTTAGGCCAATATAATTTAAAAATTCAAGTTTGAACTATATCGATGTGTTTTCCCAACTAAAAGGGGAACATTTCAGCCTTTGAAACCTACAAAAATAGAAAAAACAAAGAATTTTGACAGCGAATCGAAGCTAATAAAGGGACCAACTTAGGGGTGACATGACCTGTCACTCCCCGGTGTTGACACAGAGGGTGGGTTGGACAATGCTCGGCTGGCTAAACACGTGGAATGATTTGATTGGATGGTGACAATTGTATCGAGAGCTCAATATGTTTGCTTTATGGTTAGTGAACCCTTCCTTCCCCAGCAGAAATAATGATATATTCCAGCTACTCCTAATTCTTATTTCACGCAATAACACACAGATTTAACATCACAGATATAACCACTCTGTTCCGCTATAAGCATACTGTTTTAGAATACGTCATAGCCATAAACACAATATTTTAGAAGCAGCATAAATATCACCACAATGTTCTAGAATACATAATGGATATATCTACACTGTTCTACAATACGTCATAGATGTAATCACAATGTTTTAAAACGCATTATAGAGATAGAACCACAATGAACTACATTATCTAACCGATCGTGGATCTTCCAAGCAATCAATCGCGGACCAATCTAACCAACTAATCGTTGAACAAGCCAACCAATAAATCGTGGGCCATTCTAACCAAGCGTGGATCAATCCAACCAATCAGTCGTGGACCAATCCAACCAATCAGTCGTGGACCATTAAAACCAACTGATATTTGAACAATCCAATCAACTAATCGTGGACCAATCTAACCAATCAGTCGTGGACCAATAAAACCAACTGATATTTGAACAATCCAATCAACTAATCATGTTTCAATTTAACCATTCAATATCGAATCACGCCAATCAACCATTCATAGACAAATCCAACCAACCAGTCATGAAACAATCAGCCAGCCATTCGTAGACCAATCCCACCACCAAATCGTGGAATAATCCAACCAGCCAATCGTAGACAGATTCAGCCGCCAAATAGCGGACCATATCAATCACCCAATGGACCAATCTAGCCAACCAATCGTGGACCAAGTAAACCATCCAATCATAGAACAATCCAACCACAAAATCATAGACCAATCGAACCAACCGTGGACCAAACCAAACAATCAAAAGCTCTCCGAAAGAGAAAAAGGTTTATTTTGCCTCGTTGAAAAGTTAATTCAAACAAATTTACATTCAATTTCTCTTTATTGCCTCATTTTTCTACAGGCCGGCGCTTTTTTTTTTTTTCTTTTCGGGTTTCTGTAATTTATGGAACGGAAGCGAAATTGTAATTTGGAGGTGTGTGTACTATCGCCATCTCTCACACTCTGATATGTCCTGCCATGATGACGTCTCGTGTACAAATCTACATTCTCAGGGAATATCATACAGGGAACTTTTATGTCATAGATCGCAGAGCTTGTTATTTCGACAAAAAGTTTTTAGTGTTTATTTGTCTCTCTCTTCTGAATATATTCTACCTGGTTTATCGAAAATATCTGAAAATTTATTTAGTTTCACACATTTTGTTTTTGAAAGAACCTACATTGGCTCTTTTGAGTTACAGAGCAAATAAATAATCAAAGGATCTCCCTCTCTCTCTCGACAATTATCTTAACTTTATTGAGACTCGGTCTACAATCGAAAAAATAAATTTGAAAAAAAAAATTACCTCTTTCTCTTTATTTAATCATTTCAGTTTAACTCACGAGCCCAAATTGTAATGATTCCATTCTTTGGAGGTTAGTCCATCCAGGAATTTGGAGGCATCCACGATCTCTGGAAGTCGAGGTTTGTGTCTTAGCCGGTGTCCACCTGTTACAAACCTTTTGCTGCGTCACTCGGTATCATTAAATATAATATCGCGCCATCTGTTTATTAGTAATGAAACTATTTGGACGCGAATACTAATATTTAACTTACCAAAAAAAAAAAAAAGAAGACATAAAACCTTTCTATTGCCTAATACAACGATTTATTTTTGAGCCAGGTCCTCCCAATATTTTATCATTGCATTAAGGACGTAGGAAGTTGCTTTATTCGTGAGTACATACATTTGTGGACTCAATCCTTATTTTTTCCCCTGAAAGTAATCTTCGAAAGAAAGATCATCCTAGTTTATTCTTTTGAACTATTTCAGTGAACGGGAACCGATAAAGGTGGCGCAGTGCTTGCTAACGCAATGTGATTAAGTTCAGAAAGCATAACTTTAAGGCATTGCAAATTTAATTCCAATTTGACGATCCTATATGAGCGTATTTTGAATTGTTGAACATATCAGTAGAAACAAGGGATATAATATGGCATTTTATTACTTGTATATGTTTAATATACCGCACGGACACTTCCAATATTTTGCTTTTACTTAATTCAAACTACGCTCAAAATACTCCTACTCGCATGTTTCTTGAACTTCATATACACAAAGTGTTTTTTTTTTTTTTAGCCAAAAGAGTGTTTATAAATAAAACAACCGCTATCAATGACTATTTCAAATTATAAAATTAAAAATATAATTATTAATATATTTATATGTGATAAAAGCGACCAAGATTTTCCCGGAAATTTCCCAAGTGAATGTTTGCCATATTGTAATAAACAAAATATATTTTGAGATTATTGCGAAACAACAACAACAAACAAAAAAAACCCCATTGTTGTATTATTCTTTTCCACTTGTACTAATATGAATTTCTGTCAATACTACTAACTATTGGTATTTAAGAAAATGGACAGCTTGTTCTTGATTGCTTGGATATAAGTTTATGTCAAGCCCTTTCTTTCTTCTTTCCATTTATTTGATACATTGTAAATGACATTGCTAATTATTGTTACTATTACTGTAATTTCTGTATACACCCTCTTCTACTCTAAGAATCTGTATAAGACCAAAAGATCTTAATAAATATTTTTTGTTCTATAAAATAATCCCTTTAATCAATATTAAATATAAACATTTAGGCGTCCAGGGAAAGGTTTCTTTAAAAAAAAATTACAAATCTCTCTAACTTTCGGGCAAGAAAGCCCTTCTACAGGAAAAAAATATTTTAAGCGGGCCTCCATTGCACGAGCGTGCTGAATAGCAAACTCGATAAGCCCGCGCAATGGAGGCCCGCGTTGATAATACATTCAAACAACTGTAAACACCTAAAGCATTTTATTTAATTTCAATTCTAATTCTATTGGCGATTTGTTGTAAAATATTTTCTCCTGTAGAAGTGCTTTCTTGCCCGAAGACTAGAGATTTGTAAATTTAAAAAAATAAAAAATTGAAAAAGAAACTTTTCCCTGGAGGCCAATTATTTTATTTTCATAAAGATTTTTGTTGTAAAAAATATATATATATATATATTTCGCACTTTGCTTATAACACATACATAGAAAACCCATAATTTTCGGGGACTTATAAGATAACAAGAATTATACTCGCAACCATTCGCTGTTCTCCTGGCTGGTACGGCTCGTAAGCTAAGACAGAGTAAAACCACGAACTCAGTTTGAAATAAACGGCAAAACTCCAATGAGGCGGTTAATGCGGGCAGATAATGGCCGGTGATCAAGGTAAGATGCTGGCAGCCCGTGAGAAGGGAAAGTTCTGGGTCCATTCCTTCTTCCTTGGCAGCATCGCTGATGTTTCACGATCTATTCTTAGATAATCTCTTTTTTGAATTGGAACAACTCCAATAGATGGAAATTTTGCCGGAAAAATAATGATATGTAAAAAGAAAGGATAAATTTATATCATCGATAAAAGCACAAAAAACTAAGCGCTATTTAATGTCATATTGTGGCTTTGTCACCGTTCCGAGTCTGCTAGTTTGCCGAGACGGTCAAAAGATAGAGCTCAGTTTTAGCGTCTCTTTTGAAAAAAAAAAAAAAAGGTAGCCTTTTTCTTTTTATAGGCCAATATCCTTCTGGAAAAATTTCCACTTATATTTTGGCTATAGAATTGGCCTAGCCACTTTACCAGCTAAACACCTCTTTAGAAAATTTTAAGGATTTAAAGAATACATTGTGAATCCCATGTAATCAGTCTTTCCTGGACTGAGAGGGTCATTAGTCCGAAATCATGGTCTCACAGAAGCATTCTGAGTTTCAAAAGATGGTGTTGTGGTTTTGTCACTGACCCGAGTCTTCCAGATTGCAGAAAAGGTTGATAAATAGAGCTCTCGACCCTGATTAATTGCTTTTTCATTTCCTCAACCACCGCTCTTTCTGAGATTTTTTCTGGATCGTCTTCAGAAGTCTGCTTTTTTGATGGTCTTTTCTATTTCCTCAGCGACCGACTTCTCTCTCGAAATAATAAAATGTCAGGAGCTATTTATTGTTTGCTAATTCGCTGATATCTACATCTTGTATTTCATAATTGTTCATAAAAAATTTACATCACTTTCTTGATTGCCAGTTCACGATTTCTACAATGGCCAAATTCATAAAGGCATATTTAGGACCTGGACGGAGCACATCATCCACATATCGTTGGGCCGTCATGGTGACCCGAATATGAACCAGAAATGACCTGCCATTATGGGATGGCGCCCCAAATCATGATGTCGCGTTGTCGCGCGGTGGAGCGTTCCACAGATGCTGCCGGATTCGACTTGTCACCACGTCTGCACCATCCTCGCACGCGGCGTCCATCTTCAGAGAAATAGAAACGTGTCTCATCTGAGAAGACAACACTGTGCCATTCACGCGTTCCATGATTGCAAACAATCACGTCTGTTCTGTGGGCTCAATGTAAATCTTCTTAACGGACGCCATGAGTACAAGCCGCTAGCAACCAATAGACGGGGAATTTTTCTGTTCGAAATGGGGACGTTCTGCAAAAAATGGGCAGAAATGGCATATGAGGCCGACACCGCATGTGGCGGATGAGTCGATTTACGTTCTGACGTCGCTCTGGCTGCATTGGCTCCCCTCAAACTTGCCACACTTCAATGTGTCGTACATCTGTGTCACAGTCGGTGCAACATGAACGCGTCTGGGTGAGTGTCAGCTGCGATTTGATGTATGGATTAACTGGGTTTTCTCAGCCTATTATCTCCTTCTTAAAAACATATGTCAGGCGGCCTGCCATTCTCTATTCTTCCACATCTCCTCTGAGGCCAGCAACAAATTCCTGCAATGATTTTCATGGAAGCAATATAGATCATCCTTACATCGTACTCCACGTGCGCGTCAGAGCAACGCATTTCAAATCATTTGTAAAACAGTGAGATGCATCTACCTCGAAATTGTCCTGATTTCCTGGTAGCTTCTTCTTGGTATTGCATTATTAATGTCAGTTAATGTTTCCAATATTGTGACACGGGCTTCATCATTCCCGCATGTTTCAGTTTAAAAATACTTTGATGTAGGTTCCCGTGATATATCTTCACGTGGTTACACACTCATTGTGTGCAGTCATAAAACTAATCCCTCTGTACATTATGTAGTTGTTTAATTTGTAAACTAATAAATTTACTGGCAATGTGTTTTTTTTTCATTAATGTCAATATTATCTCTACAGACCTTACTGCAATGATATAAGTTATTGAATGAGAAGGCTTGACTCATCAGTAGTGAACCCTCTCATCGGTTTCGCCATATTATTGAAAAGAAACACATTGCCAGTAAATTTATTATTTACAAATTTTACCGATAGATGACATTTAAATTTATAAATTTAATTATTCACACATATATTTCGTTCTATCTTGAATTGAAAAAAATACTTTCATATAGATCTTCAAAAAATAATTCGCATTTTTTGGGAATAGTTTACATATTGATAATAAGATAGGTTTTGGCCTTTTTATAAGATTCTATAACACTTTTTCTTCATTAAGGTGACACTATTGTTATAAACACACATTCAAATACAGAATTAAAGATAAGTTATTTCATATTGTTGCATCGATTTTGATGCGCCCTACATTTATTCAAAATATTCTATGATATTTAATTTTATTTAAAACAGATTATTTACAAGGGTATCATTCCTTTTTATAGTTTCATTCCTTTTGTAATATTGTTATTGTACATATCTTGATTGACTATTAGTCCAGCATCCCTAGAAAATCTCCCAAGAAAGAAATCTGCCTGGCAACACCTCATTAATTGGACTTCCACTGACATTGTTAAAACAGATTATTTACAAGGGTATCATTCCTTTTTATAGTTTCATTCCTTTTGTAATATTGTTATTGTACATATCTTGATTGACTATTAGTCCAGCATCCCTAGAAAATCTCCCAAGAAAGAAATCTGCCTGGCAACACCTCATTAATTGGACTTCCACTGACATTGTATATAAATCCAAGAAGACTTAGGTCAGAAGGACATCCCGGGTAGTTGGCGACTTCTGTACGCTCCAGGAACCTGGGTTACTTAAATAAATAAATAAAATTGACTATTAGAGCGAGAGAGGACCTAGACGAGGACTCAGGATCACAAACTACGAGAAAGACAACGAATAAATAAACACAATACTTTAAAAGGTAATTTACTTTTGTATACTTTTATTTATTTGCTTTAAATATGGAAACCCGCTCGGGAAACGTGATTAGCACCAGGAAGGAGGAAACCAAGGTTGATGACCCTGCAAAGCTGCAACTTGGTGCAACGATGTTTTTATGGAGGTGAATATTATTTGTGATTTATTAGCTGAAGAGCAATGTTCAGTACAATATTCCATATGCTCCTGCTGTCTTCAAAGATCCCTAGTTTCCTTAAATGTCTCTACCAAGAATGATCCAAAGTTCAGGATTTAATGGTTAAGCAGCCCAAATTATTATTAGAACGTTATAGTATATTAAGCCGGCGTAAGATTTTACCTCTGAGTACTTTTATTTTTGCATGAAAATATTGCCGGGAGGATATTAATCTAAAAAGACAAAGGTCATCATCCGTCAAAATAGACTTCAATAGATAGCGTCTAGACATCTATTTTGACGGGAGAGGTGGCCTTAGTCTTTTCAGATCAATATCCTCCCGGTAGAATTTCCATCTATATTTTAGCCATAGATTTGGCCCAGTCACTTAGTCAGCTAAACACCTTTTTGGCAGATTGTCAAGATTCCATTAGATCCCTTGTGGATCTCATAGAATAAAGTCCGCCCTAGGCTGACGAGGGCCATTAGCCCGAAACCATGATCTCTAGGTGGATGCTTTTCAGTTTGCCAAAGCTGGTGTTGTGGCTTTGTCACCGACCCGAGGCCGCTAGTTTGCGGCGACGGTCAATAGATGGCGTCTAGCTTTGACGTCTATTTTGACGGGAGAGGTGACCGTGATCTTTTTAGATTTATTATTGCAGTAAGGACAGTAAGAAATTGCTTTATTTTGAAAAATTAACATTCGTGGTTAAATAGCGATTCTATGAATGCAAATACTGTAAATAAGCTTAGTTGAGAATAATTCTTTAGCTGAGAATTTTTTTAATAAAAGGAAAGATCTTAGTAAAGGCTTAGGTATGCATGTATCATATGTAAATAGCAGTGTTTTTATACTTTTATTTATCTATAAGAGCATAGGGCGCCTCTCCCGTCAAATTAAACGTCAAAAACTAGACGCCATCTATTGACCGTCGCCGCAAACTAGCGGCTTCGGGTCGGTGACAAAGCCACAACACCAGCTTTGGCAAACTGAGAAGCGTCCACCTAGAGACCATGGTTTCGGGCTAATGGCCCTCGTCAGCCTAGAGCGGACTTTATTCCACGAGATCCAAACGGGATCTAATGGAATCTTCACAATCTGCCAAAGTGGCTGGGCCAAATCTATGGCCAAAATATAGATAGAAATTTTGCCGGGAGGAAATTGATCTATAAAAGCATTTTATTTATTTTAAAAATATTTTTCTTTTTCAATTGGATTTACCCAGACCAATCTGTGTTTATGATCTTAATTGTCTTAATTAAGCCCTCCTGTATATAAATTTCATTCTTATCATTAAATGTGATAGGTTTTATTAAAAGCAATAAAAATATTTTTTTGTAGACTTCGTGGTAAAATCATGTATTAGACTATATGTGTTGTCTTAATAAATTTAAAATTTATCCACCAGATACCAGCACAATTTCACCTTTATACTATTTTTAATATATATAGATAGTTGAGTGTTCATAGCTGGAAATCATTCTCTCTATAGCTCCCAAAAATATTCTAAATAACAATATTTCGTATGAGAATAGCTAGACCAACAAATCCCGATATATTAGAAGAAAAAAGCCTTCAAATTTTGGAAGAAATTGAAGCAGCCTAGAAGAAATGCCATCAAGAGTGAGCGCGGCAAGCAAATATGGCTGAAGGGCGTGCTTTGGAACAGTTTATTTTGTTGGAGTAATGAAGGCCGTGTGGAACTGTTCTGTTTTCTTCATTGTGAATAATAAATTAATATTATGGCAAATATAGAAATTGTAATTGCCACCCTTGCGTGCCATACCCCAATCACTTCGATGCTATAGGATTAGGTTTGATCATATTTGTATTAGGTGCTCAGGTATGACTCTGCGTTTTTTTCCTGGATAGAAAATTTTATGGAAAGAAAACAAAATTATACTTGAGACATTTATTTAAAATAATTTCCATTGTTAGATTCTCTCAGAATTCTCCCATAATTTGGATTGTTTATCATAAAAAATGATTGGTTTCTGGCCAATCCATTCATAATGCCAATTTTCAACTTCGTGACGATTCTGGAAACGCTGATCAGCCAGATCATGTGATTACGACTGGAACAGATGATAATCTGATGGATCGATGTCTGGAGAGTATGGTGGGTGGGGGAAAACTACCCATTTGAAGTCTTTCAGGGTGTATTTTACTGATAGTGAGAGATGTGGCCTTGTGCGTTGTCACGAAGCGGTATCAGCTTGTCATATCGTTGCGCCTAATCTGGTCGTTTCACTGCGATTTCTTGGTGTAACTGTGTTAAATGTTGTTGATAGGGTTGAGCATTGACTGTTTATCCTGATGGCCAGATGCACAGAAGAAATTTTTGTCCTGGGAATATTGTGTTTAGGGGTCGAAGTTGTCGGCTGTCCTGAGATTACCCATGATTTCTTGCGCTTGGATTATCAAATATACCAAATTTTGTCCCCAGTCTCAATACGACGAAGAAAATACTTTCTTGGTAATATTTACAGCAGTATTCATATATCGCGTTCTTCGGTTCTCCTTGTACTTTTCATTTAATTCGTTTGGTAACCATTTTCTTTCCTTCAGGATCTTTCACAAAGCATGCAAACGATTTGAAACAGCCTATCGAGAGAAGCCGGTACCTGTTCTTGTGTGATTGAACATCGTCTTCATCCAATAATGCTTGCAGTTCCTCACCCTTAAAAAATATTTTTGCAGCCTTTCATGTGTTCAAAAATTTCATATTTAAATCTCTTAAACCACTCTTGACAGGTTCTTAATGAAAGTGCACTGTCACCATAGGCGCTATATAGAGTTTTTGATGTGAATACGGTTGCCCTTTTCTTGAGGTTGAAGCAAAGATTCCCGCAAATGAATCTTTCCAGGCCCAAAGATAGACATCTAAGAACCTAAAATAAAAATACGCCTAATATTTTATATCAAGTATCATATATGAGTAGCTAACTTTTAAGACGCAGAATTCAATACAAAACAAAGCAATAGGTAAAAGTTTATGAAAAATAAAATTGGATTAAGAATATACGCGGAGTCATATTTGCGCACTCAATAGAAAATTATGTTCCCATTCATTTTTTTCACACAAGAAATAACTTTTTTTTTTAATGAATCAAACATTTCTCAATTATTCTTCGTTAAGACGTTCAGTCATGTTATATTTATTATATTTTGGTTAAAAGATAGAAGTTACACTTGGAATTATTAATATTATTTCTCTAGGCCTTTCGCCAAATGACACAAGTTCAACGATGCAACTGTGTTGAAACAAGGCTTAAAGGAAGGCTGATGTAAGATCACCTGGACTGATCCCTCTAGATAGGCGAAAAAGGGAAGAAGAGATTATGCTGTAGGAAGAGGCGGGATCTATTGAACATGGAGTTAGGAGGGAATTATAACTCGTTTTTAAATAAAGAAGTGGGGTAGAAGAACGTAAGGCAATTAAAGCGTGCTTCAGAAAGGGGATTGACATGATCCGTGTGTACATAGGGTGGGCCGCGTGGACTGGAGATCGATGTACATCTATGGGATTTGATGGTCTTTGTAGATCCAAGCTACCTCCGGGGTTTATATTAGAAGGTCGGAGTTGGCTCCAGACATATCTGGGATTTGATGGTCTTTGTAGATCCACGCTACCTCTGGGGTTTATATTAGAAGGTCGGAGTTGGCTCCAGACATATCTGGGATTTGATGGTCTTTGTAGATCCACGCTAACTCTGGGGTTTATATTAGAAAGTCGGAGTTGGCTTCAGACATATCTGGGATTTGATGGTCTTTGTAGATCCACGCTACCTCCGGGGTTTATATTAGAAGGTCAGAGTTGGCTCCAGACATATCTGGGATTTGATGGCCTTTGTAGATCCCCGCTACCTCCGGTGCAACAATATTAGAAGGCCGGAGTTGTATTTAGGTGTGTCTAGGATTTGATGGTACTTTTAGATATCTATTCGCAACTGTTGGGGTATGCAGGCTCTACTGGTAGATAAAACAAATTATCAGCACACTTCTAGGAAAGTCAAATTAGTATTAATATTCTCATGAGCAACCTCCTCACTTGGCATCAATATTTATAAAACCAAATTCCTGAGACAACCTAAATCAAATCTCACATAACTACGACGGGACATCCGAATAAACGGTTTCTTGTGAGAACGTCTATTACTCCTCCCACACTCCTGGGTATCGTACATCGTCCATACGGTAGAAAACTACCAAGTACTGGCTTTGTACTCTCTTTCTAAACCAAAATAAAAAGATAAACCTATGAAAGGTGAAGATGAATAAATATGTACAATTAGGAAAAGTCAAGAAGACTGATGACGAAAAGTCCTCTTCCAAACAATTAGAGCTCTTCTCGTTCTTCCTTCCCCTCAAGGCTCAGGCAAATCCTGCAACTGGACGCTTTGGTCGACACGAAGATGACGGACCACCGTCCTGAAAGACCTTCCGAAGAATAAATACGTCTCAGGCCGAACTATTTCCTAAATTGGATCTCCTTGGAAGACACACATTGTAAATCAAGCAGGCTTAGGTATGAACACCATTCCGGAGAGGAGGCTTCACTTCGAGCCAATCAAGTAAGGAAGTAGGAACCACCCAGGAAGAAAAGGAGGAAAGATTTTGAAAGAAATCTCCTCATTTCGACTCTTAATAGGGCCAATTGTTCCTTCGTTAGGCTTTCTTTTGGGCGGCCGTGGTGGAGGACTCTCGAGGACAATGGAGCCGCGCCCGGTTCAGGTAGCAGTCCGGTGTGTCTAATTGACTTTGTTAATTAACCCCAAACATGGCGGCGGTGCATTTGAATAGAACCTTGGGGGGTGTGTGCAAACACCACAGCGTGGGATGGTCAACGACCTTTTTGGAATTTCTCAGGAATTACCACATGGCTATCTAGGGAGCCAAAAATTGAAAATTACAACACGCGCTCTGGACAACAATATAATTTATATTCTCAACAATCTTTTTTAGCGACCATTCTCTTCGCGCCCATCCCTCTGAACAACAACCCTCTCTGTGAGCTACCACTATTCTGAACGACCATCTCTGTGAGCTTTCACCTTTATGAGCTGCCACCTTTCTGAGCGACCATCTCTGTGAGCTTTCGCCTTTATGAGCTACCACCTTTATGAACGACCATCTCTTGTGAGATTTCACCTTTATGAGCTACCGCCTTTATGAGCGACCATCTCTGTGAGCTTTCACTTCTCAAGCTACCACCTTTCTGAGCGACCATCTCTGTGAGCTTTCACTTATCAAGCTACCACCTTTCTGAGAGACCATCTCTGTGAGCTTTCACTTCTCAAGCTATCACCTTTCTGAGAGACCATCTCTGTGAGCTTTCACTTCTCAAGCTATCACCTTTCTGAGCGACCATCTCTGTGAGCTTTCACTTCTCAAGCTACCACCTTTCAGAGTGATCATCTCTGTGAGCTTTCACTTCTCAAGCTACCACCTTTCTGAGTGACCAACTCTGTGAGCTTTCACCTTTATGAGCTACCACCTTTATGGGCGACCATCTCTGTGAGCTTTCACTTAACAAGCTTCCACCTTTATGAGCGACCATCTCTGTGAGCTTTTGCCATTGTGAGCTACCACTTTTATGAGCGACCATCTCTGTGAGCTTTCACCTTTATGAGCTACCACCTTTCTGAGCGACCATCTCTATGAGCTTTCACTTCTCAAGCTACCACCTTTTTGAGCGATCATCTCTGTGAGCTTTCACTTCTCAAGCTACCACCTATCTGAGCGACCATCTCTGTGAGCTTTTACCTTTATGAGCGACCATCTCTGTGATATTTCACCTTTATGAGCTACCACCTTTCTGAGCTATCATCTCTGTGAGCTTTCACTTCTCAAGCCACCACCATTCTGAGCGACCATTTCTGTGATATTTCATCTCTTTGAGCTACCACCTTTCTGAGCGACCATTTCTGTGAGATTTAAACCTAATGGGATACCACCTTTCTGAACGGCCATCTCTCTAAGCGATCATCTCTCTGTGCGAACATATCTCTGAGTGACTATCTCTCTGAGAGAACATCCTTCAGAGCAACCATCTCTCTGAGTGAACATATCTCTGTGTGAACATCTCTCTGAGCAACCACCTCTCTGAGTGACCACGCCTCTAAGCGACCGTCTCTTTGAGTGACCACGCCTCTGAGCGACCGCCTCTTTGAGTGACCATCATCAAAGATGGTGCGGTGGCAATAAGACGCTACATGGAATATCTACGGATATCCGTACTAGGATACGCTCACTTTACGAAATATTTGGCTTGAACAAATAATCTAAAATAATATATAAAAAGATGTAATGGTACTAACTCTAGACGCCACATAGTTGCTTCAAAGAATATATCTACCAGGGAAATACGCTATTGAAATATCTAATATGTGTGTAGATAGAAATTAAAAAAACTGAAAATATATAAACATTTGATGATGGTAATCAGTTGCTAAATAAGGTATTCACTATGATATATTCATTAAATGAAACATATAACTTACCGATATGATAAAATATCTACAAAGATGGAATGGTAGTAACCATACGCTACATGAAATATCTATCAGGTATCTTCATATGCATATAGCATTGACCCCATTGATATAAAAATATTTTAAAATATAGCGGAGTAGTAATAGAGACAAATGGTAAGAAAGAAGAGATGGTAATCCATTTGGTAAAGAAGAATGGTAAGAACCCAAACTGTTCAATGCGGTGTAGCCATCAGAATTCTAACTTAAGAGCCACAACTCCTCATCCTAATTATTCCCACTTCATCCGCAGCGGTTGTTCTTCCAGAGTATCTTGGCGATGTGAAGATCGCTGAAACGGCACCGATTTATTTCTAGAAGTTACGGCTCAGTTGCCACACTTGCCTCCGACTATTCCCTAAATTCTCCCTTTTTAATAATAGCAACAAGAAATCATCTAGGATTAAGTTTCTTGCACCATTTTTCTCTAGCTTGACTAGTATGACTTCTAGGTGCTTCTGCTGAAGGACATGCTAGCCCGAAAGCTAGAGAAATAAAACCGGTGCAATAAATTAACCCTGGATTGCTTGTTTCTATTATTAAATTATAAGTCAGGAGAGACGAACGTTTATAATAAATATACACTATGTTTTAAAGTTACACAAAATAAGAAAGAAGTGTTTCACAGGTAAGAAATGTATTCAGGTAAAATAGCTGCATGTTTCTACTTAAAAAAAAATTGAGCACATGTGAGGAGGCTGACATTTTATTGTTTTAGTTGGGGAAATCGTGTGATGAGACTCTATATTAATTGATTTTTTTTGCAGAATTCTTGGCATTTTTGTTTCTAGGGTAGCTATCGTGACGTTTTAAATTGTCATATATTATTTACAGTTGTCAAGCAGCTCTTTTTATACTCAAACATTTAATCATTACTATGATTTATAAGAGAGAAAAAAGCATTTTAGCATTTTAAGAGCAATATTAAAAATAAATTAATCACTGGACGAGAGAGAAAATGAAATATCAGAGCTATATATATTTTAAAAAAAATTACACCATGTCATTGAAAAATAATTTATTTTAGAAACAATCACCATTATGATCTACACTTTTCTATTCCTGACGGACAAGTCTCAAAGCCACTTCTCATAAAGCTTCTTAAGTTGGGAACGTAAGTCATTCAACCACTGAGGCCTTCTCCTCAGCATCCGATTGCAAAAAGCCCTTGGTTTAAGAGTTTTATTGAAGGATAGAATCAATTAGATCCACTTCAAGAAAGGTCTTCATACTCTATAGTACCGCCTTAGTTACCTAGGGCGTTATCCTATAAGAGATTTCGTGGTAACAACTCAGGTCTCATGTTATTTATTTCCACACAGAGATTTTGTTGAAGGATATATCTCTGGGCGTTGTGGTTCAACGGAGCACACATGAAGCGCCGAGATACGATCCTTGCGAACAAAGATCGACATTTCTTTGGTGCCACTACACCTGGGGTAGTCATTACTATCTCTATTCTCTGATTTCAGGACCATGTCACCAATTTTCATCAACAGTCACTATCCGTTTTAATAGGTCCATACATTCGATTGGGAATAGCTCAAGTTGAGTCTCAAAGAACAATACTCTTCTGTCTTGCTGTCCGGGCGTGCGGAACCCATTGTGTGCGTCACATTTTCTTCGCAAACGTAAGTTTTTGTCAGAACAAAATTTTCAGTTCATATTAAGACCAATAGTCAGGGAGGAATTCGTAGTTTACTTAAAGAATAGCCTAATGCAAGAATAGGGAAATTCATCTAAAAATGTGATTACAAGGCTGTTTCCATTCATCTCTAATATTGAATTTTGGCTATCGAAAACAGCCGGACATTTAAATAATCCATAAGATATAAAAATACTCCAAAACTGAATTGGAATTTATTAACAGCTAACTATACAAAGTCGTCCAAAACTGTTTAAGATAATTTCACATAGACATTCTAAATGTTCATAGATGAACTGTTTTCTACACACCAGGCATGTATGTCATTCTGTTAGAATCTAGGTAAAGTCAGAAGGTAATTATTACGGTAGAAAATGCACCAATGAGAAATGGCACCGCGCTACAAAAACAATACCTTCATGGAGGGAGGGCACTAGCTGATAATTAAGTCCATTGTTGTTTTTGAACAATGCAACTTTGTTATTAGCTATAATAATTAACTTTTCTTGGACGCCAGGATTAGATCCTCTCTCCCTAAACCTTCGAAGGTATAAAGGGAGAAATTTTAATTAGAGAAAGGATTTGCACACAGAATCGCTCAAGTAATTGTCACACTTGGTTGTTTCCAACATTCTTTAAAACTTGTTTTTTTTTTTCTTCTTCCTTCTTCAAAAGTGTAGTGAATATCCTTTAAAATTTTATTTTAATTTAATGAATATATATAACATTTTGAAAATAGAGCAATCCATAGATAAATCTTTAATTAAAAAGACATATATTGAATCAAAATATCATTTATTTTACCAATATTTCAGTTGGCTGAACGCCAACCTTTATCAAGGCATTATAACATAAAGGTTGGCGTTTAGCCAACTGAAATATTGGTAAAATAAATGATATTTTGATTTAATATATGCCTTTTTAATTAAAAATATATAACATTATCGATAATATATTTGAAATATAAACGTCTGCATATATTAAAACAATATATATATAAATTCAAATTCTTCGAGAAATAACATTGATCACAAAAGAATACACCCAGGTGATTATGCACTTTAAGAATGGATTTTAAGTTCTTATTAAAGCTCTCACTCAAAATATAATTAAATCATCTTATATTGACGGTATAAACGGCTATATACATATAAATTTTAATGATTATCAATATGCCTATAACAATCTATATATATTACAAAATAAATTTCTATTTTTTTTTTTAATTAGAAATATGGAATTATTACTTGCTGTTGCTGATCATCTTTTTGGTATTGCTATGCAGTAATTTTATGATATTGCAGTGTTGGTAAAAATAATAAAACAGTTTAAATCATTATTTGCTTTAATATTGAGCTGATAGACATAATTGAGGAAGAAATACCTGATTTAAGGCGTAAAGAAGAAAATAAAAGATTAAATATTCACATATGTACGGAAAGATTTAAGCCGGCTAACGGGGAACAACAACAATGGGTTTATATAGGGAAAGCCGTAACATCTGGTGGTCGCCTTTACAGTGTATTTTATTCTAGAAATTATATTTTTAAATTAAATATTTTTTTATATAACATATATTCTTGGAAAACGGAACACACGTATCAAAATCAATAATCTTTTGAAAAAAAAAAATTAAAAGAAAAATTTATATATTCAAATATTTAAAAAATGAGTTTAATAATTATGTATATATATCTCCCTACATGACAAATATATTTGATAGCAATCACATATATATGTTGATTGATTTATACCATTTTAAAGACATCTCTTAACGAGTACTAGCATATCTATCGAAGAAATAACAACCAACCGATGATAAAAAGATTGAACGTTGAAAAATTATTCCAAAGATGTGACAATAACGATCTTTTAATAATTTAGTTGAATAATCAGAAGATTCTCTTGGCATTAATATATCCTATATTGGACATCTTTCTTTCAAAAGATGAATATATTCTAATTACAAAATAATTTATTTGATATCTTCAACGTGAAAGTGTATCTATTCAAAATGGATGGATAAGAAAGAAGAAAGAATGTATATATCTTCTTGGATGATAATTTATCGCAACTTGTTCTTTCTTTCTCTCTCTCTCTCTCTCTCTCGAGAGAGAGTATGCTGCTAACAGAGGTCCAAATATTTACGAGAAAAAAAAAAAAAAACTTCATTTGTTTTTTTTTTTCTTTGCAGACGAGCCTTGGGGCGTACTTTGTTTGGCTGATTGTAGCTGAGATTGGAGTCGTGGAGGCCTAATAAAATTCCACTAGGAAGGGTTATAAAAGTGGGGGCCTGTAAAATCGATTGAACTTGGATTTCCACATTTCCTTTGCTCGGGATTTGAACAGACAACTTTTCGAAGGATTTGTAGAATGATTGTTGATAGGGTCGAACATATTACAATACAATTTCTTCATTTATATAGAAAAATGTTCATATAGTGGATTTTTATATGTTTTTATTATTCTAATATATTTCATGGTGAAACTCGCCTCTCTTTATCGAGGATATTTATGTTTTGAACTAAAACATGTAAGTAGGAGGCCACTCTAGCTTTGTAAAACCAACACGAATAGAATTATTTCTTTATTCAACTATTATGTCAAGTACATATACAGCCAATATATTATATCATATTAGCACATTAATTTTATATTAATTCATATATAAAATATAAAGTAACGCGTCATCTATACATAAGAAATAGAATCATAAGGCACGAGAATGTGTTTCTTTTAAATCCAAATGAAACAAACTTCAACTGTGTGTCCTTACTGCATGAAACATATTGGGAGGGCTTGGTCCATCAGTGGGGAACCCTCCCTGCGAATTAGGCGAAACCGCTGAGAGGGTTCTCTACTGATGAGCCAGGCCCAAATTTTTCATGCAGTAAGTGGAGTAGAAGTGCTTTATATGGTTTTATTTTTTAAATAAATAAAATATTGATTATAAATATACTGCTACTCTTTTTGTGTTGATTTCTTGCTTCCCTCTTTCTTCTTCTTATATATTTTTTCCTTTTCTTGTTTTTTTTCTTTCTCTTTTTACTCTGTATATATCGTTATTTCCTTTGTCTCACTGCTTTGTTCTTATGCATACCCTGGTGAATCCTGTATAGGGTCAGTGACCCTAAATAAAGGCTTTTTTGTTGTTGTTGTTGTTGATTATAAATATATATTGAATATTAATGTTATATTGGTGGTGGTGTCTTGTTCATTGAGCAGATCAGATTGGTCCATGCACCCTGATCACAATACCGGCCAACTGAGGTGCCTTGTCCGTGTGGATGTCCTCTTCTGGATTGATGTCTTCCATATAGAGTGCAGAAAGGATGGCCGGGCAACTGTATATATGGTCCGGAGTGAGTTGGGTGTTGTGACAGTTATTGCAGTTCCTGTAGGATCTAGTCAAGTCTGGGTTTTGATTCTTGAAATAATACACAATAAACAATAAATAAATTAAAAGTACATAAAATATTTGGAAGAAATAATTTCTTAGGATTTAGTAACTTAATTATTTAAAAATATTATGTGTATGTACACTTCTAATTTATTAATTCATTGTTTTAATATAGCACATAGCTATTTAATATATTTATAGGATTATTTATAATCACACAACACATATAATTTATATTATATAATATAATAATAATGTATATACAATGTGCATTAGCCCGCCATCTGTCCATAGTTCATTTAAAATACCCATTCCAAGAGTCTAGCATCAGTATCACTATAAAAGGAAAACCGGAATATACAATATTATACAGCGCTATGGTAGATTAAACTGGGGAAACCGCTGGGAGGGTTCACCACTGATGAGCCAGGCCCTCCCAATATTTTATCATTGCAGTAAGGGCAGTAGAAAATTGATTATTTTTCAAAAAATCATACGCGTCAAAAATAGTTCAAATTTCCTATAATAATAATGTGTTAATATAATTATCAGCTGTATATATACTGGAGGTAATATTTGAATCAAGGAGATAATCCCTTCGTTGGTCTTGCAGAACGAGAGTGGTACATGCGTGTATTTTAGTTCAAAACAAAAATATTTTCGATAAAGAGAAGCGCGAGTTGCTCTTCGAAATACTGTATTGGAATAATAACAGAACATTTTAAAACCTATATGTGCATGTTATATTCCTATTTATTTTTATTAAATTAAAGAATATATAAGATACAAAAGATAATTAAGCTTTATATATATATATATTGCTCGAAATACAAAAAGTAACAACAACCCGTTCGATGGGCGCGCGTCTCGTGAAGTCACTCAGCTCCACGCGACGGGCAAGCAAATTATCGCTTTCTCTCCTTTCCTTTCTTCTTTTATATTACAAGGTATATTACAATGCATATTTAAAAAAATATAATTTTCATAGATTGCTCAATCTTCAAAATAATAAATATTTGAAAATCTATTCAAGATGCAGAACACACAAATGATCAAAATTTACAAATCTTCAGATACTCAACAAAGAGAACTAACGATAGTATTTATATTCACACATCCACCAAAGATATGCGTTAATTGTCATATGAGTTAAATAAATATATACATGTATATTCCAAAAATGGCACCCTTTAAAAATGCATTAGAACAATGTATTATGGTTTATCACTTCAGTACAAAAAGTAAAGTTGGCGATAACGAATGAGACTCAACACCAGTTTTGGGAAATTGAGACAAAGGCCAACCTGTATACCATGGTTGTCTATTTCTTAATTGTTTTTATTCAATGGCCAATAGTCGCTTTACGACTAGCTGGTGTGAGTGAAGACATTTAAATAAAATAAGTGAGAAAGATAAAGGGGGAAGTAGAAAACTTATTAAATCAAACGCTAATGTTGTTCTCCGTTATCAGTTATATAAAAATGTAATTCTACTGTCCTAAAAGCATATGTCCATAGTTTGCTTAAATACCATTTCTAAGAATCCACCCTTCAGTGAGGAAATATAAAAGCAAAATGATCCAATATAGTATTAGAGCTCTAAAGAAGCGGTCTGGTAGATTAAAAATTGGCGAAACCGCTGGGAGGGTTCACCACTGATGAACCAAGCCCTCCCAATATTTTTCATCGCAGTAAGGACAATAGAAGTTTGATACATTCGCGTCTTAATGTTTTCATTTGTTATATATATATTTCTCTTGAATGGTTTTCCTCCACCACTAAAAAAGAGAATTTTTATGAATAAAAACGTTAAAAAACAATAAAAACGATAAGGTAAGTAATGAAGATTGTGGAAATCCAAAGTTCTCAATGTTGTCAGGAAGAGCGGTCCAGAGTTATATTTTGATTGAATTTCTTAAATGACCAAATATATACAAACAACATTTACTGACTTCATAAATCATTTAAGAAAATAAATTAGAATCTTTTTAAATCCTTTCATCTTTAAGAATCCTGCCCAGAAGTCCTCCTCTACGTGGCGGGCGGGCGAAGCAGCACAAGTAAGGGACTACCCTGTAGGGCGAAGTACGGTGTCGTGAGCCACGAGCCGCTACGGTAACCGTGAAGGCCTACAGGGAACTATGTAATATGGCTGACTAACGGGGCAATGTCACCTCCCCTTTCCACGGAGGACAAAACATCACCCATCTTTAAGAATGATATATCATGGATGAAAATGAAAAACGTTTATAAGGATATTTTAATTTTGACATTTTCTCATTGCTATGAAAACAGTCTGAAAGTGTTCGTATAAAATACATTGCGGTAGACATTTCAGAGTTTCTGTTGAATATAAAAAAAAAAAGGGGGGGGGGGGGGGGTAGATAAATAATGATTATGTAGCCCTGATGGCTGAATTTGATTGGCTTTGTTCTGCGATGCCCCAATGAAACCTCTCATAATACAGCTATGAATGATGTGAGGCAAGTCAAGTGAAGACAAAATAACTACAGGAATGGAAAGCTTGCCGTCTAACGGCGACACAAGTACTAGCCTACACACAGTCGGAATATAGAATCTAATTCCAGTGGATGCTCAAAACTTTCGCTTTAAAGTCGAAAATATTATCTCATCACGTTCAGAATAAGTACCTTGGAAACTCCAGCTAGAGATCATAGCACCAAATGGATACTCCTGGTCTCACCTGTAGGTAGTCGTTCCTTAGAGATGGTATTAGAT
>CP092883.1:37240029-37360582 GCA_030710605.1 Cordylochernes scorpioides
ATCACACCTCTTTCAATATTCGTACTTAAAAAAAAAAAAAAAAAAGTTATCACCCACACTGTGCCTCCAAGAACCTGGATGAGAAAGGCTGTATAGAAAATAAACAGAGATGTGGTATATGAGCCGAATGGCGAGAATACTAGGACACACTAGACACACACTAAGATCTTAAAATGATCGAGGAAGGATATAAGCCTTCTGGAAACGATTGAGAAGAGGGTGTTTGAGCATCTTGTCGGTCACTCAGAGTGGCTCCCAGGCAATAAATACTGGTGGGATGCCTGGGGAGATGGCCGAGCATGGGATTCAAAAACCATTTCGAAAGTAGTTTTATCATGTCCTGTACCATGCAGACGGTTTAAGTGAAAACAACATTTAGTTCCCGGCAACATGTATCAGCGCTCACTAGAAACTAGAAAGAAAACATTTTTGACAAGTGCATAGAACTATCCCAGTAGCTTAATTCATTTTGACCTCGGGTAAAAAAGGAACCAGGTGGCCCGAGAGATAATTGAGAGAGAATTCCGGGCGGGGCAGTGTACAACATTAGAGTAATGGCTTCCAAAAACATTCGAGAATCCACTTAGTGGGAGAGGAGGACAACTGCCCCCATTTTCCTTCCGAATTGACAAAACAAACGTTACTGCCGCCGGTTCTGTTCTTTTTAGAGACGTAGGAAACCGGGAAATCGTTTAATAGTTTAGAGTAACCTTCGTTGCCAAACAACTCGTAATTTTGACCCTTTTTTTTTTTGTTTCGTCCTAAGACTGATCCAATCAGTAGCGACTAAAACCAGCTTAAGATCTGGGGGGGTTAGTACAGCCATTATCTATTATTGTGTGGATATGGCCTGCTGGCACGACAAACTTTATAGTGTTCAAAACTAAATAACAAGATAAAATATATCAGAACATGACCGACACGCCAAACTTAGATGTTTGGCTTTCTATATCGATTTAAGCGCCATGTTTAAGTGTTACAAATGTTGTACGTGAAGCCATATGCCGTTACAACGTGTTTTGCCAGTCCCCATGTTGTATGTGAAGCCATATACCATTATAAGGTGTTTTGCCAGTCCCTATGTTGTATGTGACGCCTAGGGCGCAACGTTCTACATAAGATATTTCTGCAGAAATGCTTCTCAATGCAAAATTGGAATCATTGGACAAGTCAATGATTAAAGTGTAGATATCAGGAAGAAGGATAATGCTCCATATGGTAAATCATACTACCAAATAAGACAATTGAGCCGAACAGAGTGACCACTGTCCAAGGAAACTGCCACAACACCAGAATACTGAAGTAAAAGTAATTCAACCAAACAATGCAAAGTTGTACAGTGAATAACTACGCAATATGAGAGAAGAGAGCCCTTGCCACCTTTCGTTAAGTTTCGTCAAGTTAAACTTGAAGTCGCGATGAATATTTTTCCGTGCTTTGCAAACGTTGCTCAATATTTTTGGTGATTCACCAAATTTCGAGAAAAAAAAAAAAAAAAACAAGACGGCTTTCAAATGGATCGGAGATCCGTGGAAGAAAGAAGCAAAAAAAAAAACACAAAGAAATCTGAAGAGAGCCGTTGTAAGAAGGGAGAAGAGGCGTCGTGCCAAGAAGTTAACCTCGGAGAATACTCACTCCCTCCTCTTCCTCACATTAAGTTTTTGGAGCTGCCAGAAGAAAAAGAAAAACGAGCTCTCAAGTTAAATGTCTGGACAAAGAGGAAAAAGTCAAAACAAAGCTTCTCTCACAATCAATCCTTCATTCCAATCTCTCTCTTTCTTTCTATCTTTTTACAAAAGGTCATCGCTAAGGGGAGCGAGCATCTATAATTAGAAGAAGCGAGTAACAAAAGAATGTCCGCCCAGAGGAATGGAAGGGGTGGCCTTCCAAGGGCAGCAGCGGCGAGGTGTTTATGTAAATGGCGCCGTGAGAAAAGAAAGTGAGCGAGAGAGAACCGGTCTTTCTGGTGCACGGTCGAGGCTGGCACCACAACAACGGCCGCTTGATGTTACTTCTTATAATTAAGAAAGACTTCCTAATGGTAATAAATAATCCCTGGAGTTGATAGGATCTCTCTCTCTCTTTGTTTTGTTCCGGGGCTTTTAACTAAAATCTAATGGAAGAAAGGGGATTAGAGCGCGGGGCTGGGGGATTAGTGCGGTATCGATTCCTTCCCTCCCCGCCACCGCCTGTAGCACCGCCCGCGAGCACACAACACCGATTCATAGAGAGAAAATTGTTAAGCTGTAAGGAAATCTGTATTCTTTGCCATGAAAATGCACCAAATGAAATGTAAATGAAAATTTACAAAGAAGGATATTCAGATAAAAATACTTCCTTTGTGCAGCATCATGTTACATACGGAAGGTACACATTACTCACTAACCTTTGAGAGAATCATAAAAGTCAATTATCCCGTCAAAATCTATATAAAATTTCTCCAAACAGGTGGGCAAATATGAAACGTAACATTGTCAAATCTAGGAAAAGTCGTCAAACATCTCCGTCAAACCTTTCTGGTATATACTGTTTACGTCTCCACCTAAACTAAATGAATCATTAAGGAATTTTACATGAAGGTAGTTGAAGATATAGTTTAACATAAAGTTGCGGGGGGATGATATCCATCTACCTAAAATGGCACCCCTCCCTTTAAAAATGCATTGTTTTAATTTATTTTTAAAGGGAGAAGTGCCTTTTTTGGAACATAGTTTAATACATAGGCTATTGAAAAAAAAAACATTTTTTTAAGTGGTTATTTTGATAAATCGAAAACCAAATGCTCTGTAGTTCTGCTTGTATCACTAGGGACAACTGGTGGAGTTAATGAATACATGTTTTTTTTTTTTTATATACTAAAAAATTTCAACTTGGATTACGCGTTCTAAAAAAGCGTGGTTGAAATGCATTATAGTTTTTAAAGGAGTAAATTTTGTCGGTGCAGGAAGGACGGACAGCATCTTACAGGAAATCCGCCGTGAGGTGGTCGACCTCTGCAGCAGCCAGCCGGCCAACAAAGAGGTGAATCATCAAGTCATTGTGGGCGCCAGTCATCATCCCAGGTGGCTGGCCATCTAGCTCTGACACGGTCGGTATATGCGATGGAGTAAGCAAGCAAAACAGGAGCAGGGGGGTAGGTAAGGAATGTGCTGTGGGGTCATCAGCACAGCCGAGGCGTGCGGCCTAGCGTAGCCGTCCGCTCTACGCTACATTGCTCCTACCGGATGTGCTAAGACACGAGCCTCTAGACACGCTCTCGTACCACATCCCGAATAGGTGGAAATGATGTCTCTTAGAACTTTCCATTGCTTCCTATCGTGTAAACTTCGGGGTGCCCATAGTTTATCTTATCATCCCTTCCTTCCATTTAATACTCGATGTCGACCGAAGCAGCCATCAAGTAGCTGCCGTGATTGAGACATTCGTGGCTCACCCTCGATATAATAACGGCCGTCTAGACTCTAATCAAATTTTCGTCTAAATCACGAGAGAGGGGGAGGATGGAGGAAAAAAACTGGTAAAACATACGGCGGCGGGAAAAGTAGGGGGAGTGGGGGAAAAAAAAGGAAGAAGAAAAAGAAGAGAGCAAGCAGGTCGAGCGAGCGGAGGGAGGGTCAAGTGGTTGTTATCGAATTAAGGTTGGCCGATCGATCACTGACCTCTCGTAGAGAAACAATTAGCGCTTGCTGTGTGTGACAACAACAATCTGCATCTTACACGCTGGGCCAAACATTTGTTGGCTTAGAGATACCATCGCAGAAGGGTCGCGCTCCTTTAGGATGTGAACCCATCAAAGACGTGAAGGGCAAGCAGAGATTGTGCTAATGTGTGACGACTGCTAATAGGGCGATGATTGTCCCCGATAAGCCGCCGCTGCGGTGTTTGCCCGCCAGATGGGGACTGAGTCTCGGGGGAGGAAAGCCGACCAACCAGCTGTCACTCCCCACACCACCACCCATGAGACAGAACGCAAACACATTATAAATCACCGATGGCTCGATAATGAAGTTTAAAAGCCCGACCGTCAAAGCTGGGTTTTTTTCTCATTAACTCCAGTTACTTTTTTTTTTCTTCGAATAATACACCAACCGTTTCTTCTTGTGATCTAGCCTATTTTATTCTGGAATCGTGACAATATGTTAAAAAGCCCTATTTGATGCTTGGCGAAAACCGATAGCGATGTTCGATGCTTATTTAATCTAAATAAAATGGCGTTTCATACGAGTTGACGTGCAAGAATTGTAATATTGAAGGGGAACAATAATTTTGGTGCATTTCCTTATTTGATATCGGGGGAAAAAAAACGGTTTGTGCTTAGAAGGAAGGGCAATGATGCCTGGCTAACGTACTACACTTTCTTGTTTACCAACATTCTCGGCCCGTCGACCGTCAGACGCTTCTATCGACCCCAATGTCGTCTCCTCGACCACCGTCGTCTTCTTGGATTCAATTCTCGCAGACACCAATTCGACTTCGCGTCACTTCCTCTAGGAATGCTTGCAGCTATTTTTTTATCTGCCATAAAAAACTAAGCTTGAGTAGTTTACTGGCTGAGTAACCCGGTTACGAAAGCCTGTTGCTGCATGACTTCGCGATTTTGTTGGCGAATATTTTCCAAACTGTATGTTTGGCACCTTGTATTATATGTAAATAATAGTCTATTTTTGCGCCTTTCACATATATATATAAAGAAGCAGCCGGTTTATTTTTAAGCCTTAAGCTTTCTTCTCATTCTCTTCTAAACATATCAATGTTCAGCCTCGCCACAAGCCCTCTCCTACGTCGCCTTGAGCAAGCGCTCGGTCCCGGTAATGTCCTCGCCTACGCCGACGACATCGTCCTGCTCATCCGCAGTGAGGAACAGTTCGGCGTGGTGACCTCCATCTTCGATAACTTCCGGCGCGCCTCCGGCATAAAGGGAAATTTCACCAAGAGCAAAGGTCTGGTGCGGGCGCCTGGCGTGCCCGCAACGACGCTCCACTCGGCATCTCCTGGTCGTCGGTCGAACTGAAGGTGTTGGGCTGCAATGTGACGCCAGGAAATCAAAACTCAGCCCAAGAAAGACATATCCTGGTCCTGCTCGAAGCTGTTATAACGAGGTTGTCTCCCTACACCCGCGGCCTCTCTCTCGCCGGCCGGGCCAGAGCCGCCAACTCCTTGGTTCTCTCCTCGGTGGTCCATCACATCCACGGCTACCGCCTACCGACCGTACTATCCACAAGATCCAGGCACGTCTTGCGCGGTTCATCTGGGGACCGGAGCGCACCGCCTGGTTTCCTGGTAGCGTCCTGGCGAGACCTGTCTCTCTTGGAGGATTCGGCCTCATCGACATCGAGACCCAGCTGCGGTTATCATGCTTCAAGGGCGTGCAGGCCGCACTGCGTAGAAGCCGTAATGCCTACTCTTGGCTGGTCGAGAGCGATGCGTGGCTATATCCACCTCCATCCGGGTCCTGGCTCTCGCCACGGCGTCTCCGGCTTCTTAAGATCTGGGAGGCGGTCGCTGACATCTTCACGCTAGACCACTCTGTGCTTACACTACATCAACTCCTGAACCTCCCCATTATAGGTGGCTGCCGCCTTCTCCGGCCACCCGACCTTCTCGCTCCTACCCGGTGGGACTTCGCTGGCCCTGCCCCTCCCCTAACTCGGCCTACGCGCTGCGCCCTGGCTGACGCCGCGTCGCTGACCAGCTTCTGCCGTCTTATCGACGAAAATCTACGCGGGACCTACCGAGTAAACACCATCGGCCAGGCCGTAGTGCTGCGCGGGACGACTACGCTGTTCTTGCGAGTCATCACCCGGACTGCCCGTCGCATCTTAGAGCGCCTACGCCTGACTGCCCTACCCATCGTCCAGTTCGCTAGAAGGTGGGAGGAAAATATAAACCTACCCATCAACATCGGCTGGTCGTCGCTCCGGCGCTGCGCCTTCTCCGGGCACAACGTGGACGTTGCAGTGAGGCTAGCTCTGCACGCCCCGCCCCATCCAGCATCGGCACAACAGTCTTGCATCGCCTGTGGGTCCGGCGACCTGTCGCTGGTTCACCGGTACTGGTCCTGCCGCTACATCATCGGGCGGCCCCCTGACCTGCAGGGCTGGGTCTTCGGGCATGGCCTAGACGATGACGCCCTGGCCATCCTGGCGTCTGCCAAGACGCGCATCTATAGGTACTTCCTCGGCGCGGAACTGAGGAGTGTACAAGAAGACCCCCTCCTTGTGTGGAGGAGGACTCTCTCAAGGTGGGGAAGCCTTCCTTGCTGAAGACATTTGTATATATATATATTCCCCTACACTTTATATGCCCTTTTACTCTCTTATTTTTCCACCTTTGTAAAATTTGATTGAAAGAATCAATAAAATTGTTTTAATTGTCTAAAATTGTCTTCTAAACATATCTAAGGGGATATTTTATAATGCACCTTTCTATCTTTTCGCTTGATAATCCTACAAACTCTTGTGACTAGATACATTAAGAGCAACTCCAGGTCTTCCTGTTGGCTTGAAAATACTTCCTTTTTCAATCACAAAGCCGAGAGGAAGACCTATAATTGCTCTTAATATATTTATGACTTTATATCTAAAAAATACAGACAACAACAACGACATAAAAAAAAAACATAAAATTGAGCAAGGGTTATTATCTACCTACACGTTGTCTGTTATCATTATATTTTTAATCAACAACACAGGTGATGATGATACATTATCTCAGAGAGTATATTAGCTATGAAATTAAATATTCTAACATTTTTACATCTATCCAAAACACTAATGCTAGGCAGAAGAAACTGTACTTGTCAATGAAGGGTTTGAGCGGATTATTCTTTGAAAAATTCGAAGTAAAAAAATTGTTTCAACGCCAACACCGCCAAAAATATATTTTCTCGTTGAGACCTTGGTCTTTTTAGTTTTGTATTTTACTTATGGTTAAAGGCTATCATTGATTTGCAGTCTTTCCCTCACCAATACTGTTTCGGCAAGTACAGAACGAGCAGCCACAACTCTACTTACAACGACCTAGCTGAACGTGTGCTTCCTTGAAACTAGTATGGGGTTCCCGGCCATCCCACTGTCAAATTATTTGACAAAGACAGTTTTAAACTTCTCAGTTATGTGGGAAGAATGTTGTTTATTTGTCAAGTGAACTGATCTCCCGCGCCTTCTCATTGGACGAATGTGGTCATGTTTGTACATAAAGAGGGTTTAAAGGGAATGTGAGGACTCTGTTCTGGGAAGGGGGGTCTCTGAAAGATACACTCATAGACAAAACTTATCATGTATATTGGGATTCAGACAATAATTCTGAAAGATACTCTCTGCTCTGGGGTTTATTGTGTGGAGACGCTTAAAGTGTTCTCTGTGTGCTTGGTTCATGTATGGTGATCTCGTCGCATACCTGTGTAACCCCGGTCCGCTCCTTATCAGCGCTGCAATAAAAGATAATATATATATATATTTTTTAATTTACGCCCTTACTTTTTATTTTTGTTCTACCTTTGAGTGTACGCGCTTATATGTGTTAAGTTACTTTTACTTTAGCCCTAGTACTTTGTGATGTGTGTAACCCGTATAAAGTAACTTTTATCACCATACAGTTAAATTCTCCGTATGTGCAGCTGTGAGCATGAGCGAACAAAAGACAGCTGCGGTTAGGTGGGTGGGAGATAGCGGAAATTACTTGTCAAATTTCGGCGATTTGCTATTTTTAGGCAACAACGTCATCCGGTTTAGGTGGGAGGGCAAAATAACTTTTAGCAAGTAACCTAGGATTTGGGGTTAGGAAGTAAACGAAATCTAGTCAAATTAGGAATTAATCTAGCAATTTTAAACAATATGTATAAAATTTCAAATAAAGTGTGTTTTGCACAGAAATAAAGAGAAGGAAACCAAAGCCAAGGTAATTCATAATCAATTGAGAACAAATGTTGAAAAACCCAAAGAAAAAAACATGTATCTAGAAAAAAATAAATGAGGATAACAGCCCATCTTAGAGGAAGGAACACAAGATCCCGCACAAGGCTCTAACCTTGTAAATATGTGAATACACTGCAAATGTGAAGATGCCGATGCATTTTTTTTTTTTTACAATTTTTAAAACTCATTTATATTATTATTATTAAAATATACAAGTATCAGAGTCATCAATTCTGTCATCGTTTGCTTTTGTGAATGGAATGCTTTTACGTAATATACGTAAAATACGTAACTAATATGACTGAAATTTTAGCAGTATGTATAGTAGAATCTGGAAAAACTCATATTGAATATTTCAGGTCTCTATCCCGAATATTCTTCGAGTTATTTGCAAATTTGCTCTTTCGCTCGCAAGCAGCGCCTCTAGCGGTGAACAGGTTGACAGGTTCTGGGCAAAAATAGTTTTTTTTTTTTTAGTCAGAAAATGATTAAGACAATATTGCTGTATCATATTTGATAATCAGATACAAAATTATATCCGGAAAAATTCCAAAAAGCAGAGACCACGGGTGAAGCCAGTTCATTTTTAGTATGCAGGGACAAAATTATAACAGAAAAACATTCATTCGAGCAGAAGACACAAAGCCAGATCATCTCTTTATAAAAATATCGCTTCTCAGACACAAAGTTTGGAGCGGGACGTTTCACAAGAATGACATTCACGGCGCCAATTTAAAATTGTAACAAATAGTATTTGAATAAAAGCATTCGGCTAGTTCTTATATATAAAAAGGATAAAATACCTACACAACCTATGCATATAATATTATTTCAAAATAATTGTTCTATATGTACATATTTCCCCTTTATCTCGAATTTCTTTCTCTCTCTTTTTCCACCACTCACATATAAATGCCTTTAAAGGTATTGAGTGATTGAAATAAGGTGAGTTGGGGACAATGCTAATAAGAGTATAAGAGGTATAATTAGAAGAGAGAGAGCATTGCCAGAAAATTGCCTTTAACAAGGGGGGGATGCGGGTAATCCTTCTAATGCTTGTACAAGTCCAACCCCACTAGTAAATAATCAAACAGGGTCCTAAGTCGAAATGTTTTCAACCTGTTTATCGACATTTGGTGGCACTCACAGAACAAGCGGCCGCACCACAGTGAAGTATTGAAACGATTGAAGTATATTGAAAAAACTGACGCGATCACCAATTCCAACATATTAATTATCGTAAAGATAGAGGCTGCCTGGCCGGCATTCATAGTTCTTAAAATTAAAGATACTCGGCCAGACAACAGATTTTTGTCGAAACGTCGAGATAATAAAAAGATTTATACTGGCCGAAGTATGAGTTCATCATATTATTAGGAAGTGAATTGAAACGTTGGCGTACTTTTAATCTCAATTCGAACCCACGTCTTTGCTGGAGAAATACAAGACATTCCTACACATCTTATACTTGAGAGAGAAAAGAAAGAAATTAATTATAACATTTTGTATTTACCATCGGTTGGATTTCATCAGGGGTTAATTGTTAGATATTTAACACAATGGGAGAAACCTCTTAGCCAAAGAAGTTCTTCTTTATAAATGCTGAGAGTTTGAAAATAGAAAACTGATGAATATAGTAATAATTTGTTTTGGAAATGTTTGCGATTAACGAAATGCAACATTTTACAGTTGAGACCAGTACATCGTTGAATATGTTTTCTACAATAAACACGTGTTTCATACTTGGGTGTTATAAATTATCGAGAGATTCAAATGAAATGTTGAAATTCCAAAGTAGTTGGCTGATTTATTTCAATGCATGTTCCCTTTAAATGGTATTTGTTGAAGATGGTGCTCTTATTTAATTAGTTGATTGGACGACGGTGAGGTAATATTTGTGCACTGTGCTGAGTAGAGAGAGACCTAAGTGGATTAACACACAGCCAACTCTATAATCTGAGAATCTCCAACACCCTGAGGGTCGGCCATCAGGAAGTCGACAGCTCCTGAGGGACGAAACCATCGCGTCGCACTTGGCGAGATTATCTCTGCGTCAACAACAACCATCACTCCAACCTCTCCTGACTTCCAATGGGGATTCTTTACAAACGGCCGACCTTAAAATAGTAAGTCTGACAATCAATGTCAAACCTCGGCTTGTTTTAAGACTTGGGTCTGAAGGATACCCATGTATTTGTTGTCTGTATAAGCTCCAGAAAACAGCCTGGATTCATTTAGCAATCTTACCCATCGAGACGAGACTGGCAGACTTCTCGGGTCTCTCTGTAACGTGTGTAGTTTCGATACACAGGGTATCTACCTGTGGCGGATATCTTGCCGCCATATTGAACATTGAAACAGCGTATTTCAGGTGGAAGGAAAGGCCTTTCTATTAAAATTATTTTTATAGCTTTTTTTTTTTTCAAATAGAACAATCCTCTACTCTGCCCCTACTGCGGTGAGGGAAATATGGCCTGGCTCATTAGTAATGGATGAACCCTCCCGTGGGGTCTGCCAGTGCAATCTACCAGACCGATTTACTAATAAAAATTTGGCTGTTCTACTTATACTCCCGACACTATAGGACGCTGATAAGGTAGCTAAATATTGACATAAAAAAAAAAAAAAAAAAAAGACAAAATCTCTAGAAGGGATTACCACTGAGAAGCCATGGCCTTCCAATATTTTTCTTAGCACAGTGAGGGCACTAGGAAGTTTTGCTTTTATTGAAAATGAAAAATAACGTTAAAAAACTTGGCAGCACACTTCCCCCAGAGGCAGCTATGACGGAACAGAGACTTGCTTCCTTTATTGGGAAACACAAAGCCCCGTTTAGTTTGGCAACCGAGGGAGATCATGACGTGACCTCCACACATTATCTGCAGAAGTCTCAGCTACAATTGGGAGCGTCAACTGACTAAGGTGCTGGCAAACCGTTAAATACATTATCTTAAAAAAAAAGAAAAACAATGGTTGCCTGTAAAGTCGGTTTTACGGGCGAAGATTTTACGTGACAACGGTAGAATATTTATTGATATGAATATAATTAAATTGCACAATAGGAACAAGGAATTGAATGAAAATAAGAATTGCACAAATTTTAACTATAGAAATATATTTTGTTTACTAAAATATTGTACATGTAAACTTAAACTTAACTAATTCCTATTTGAGTGATTTTGTTGAGGATAGGACGATGATAGGAGAAATATGAAATGAAAGGAAGTGTTTCTGCTGTAATGTGTCTTGCGAAAGTCAAGTCGATAGTTGTTCCTTTTAACGTAGTTGACTTAGAAACGTTTGATACGCAATCAAGATTATACGTATTTTTCATGAATTTAAGAAACGAGTTGTCAGGCTTTACGTTTTTGTTAAAATCACCACACAGAAGAATCGGTATACTAGAATCAACTTGCACGAACGGTGGCACGTACTGGCTGTTGTGAATGTACGGACCGAGTCCTTGCCATAGTAACATTCCAATATCCTGCATACTAGCTCCTGGATGAATATATACAGCACCGAGTATAAACTTGAAGCTAGTATTAGCGGCGAAGCAAGTAACTTCAGTCATGCACATGTCACCCTTGGTTTTAATGACACGAGTTACGTCTGTAATCGCAACTTGGAACACTTCCGCCGTAGATGTCGATGATAATTTACGATAGATCGCCACTCCACCAGCCGCGTTGGTATTTGAAAATCAAAACACTTATTCAGATCGAAGGTTCAAATTTTTTCTAAATAAATTTGAAATTAAATAAAATTTGTAATTGTAAATGATGAAGTTGAAAATTAAAACATTTACTTAAATTAGATGTTAAAATTCTTGCTCAACACAGTTTAAATAAAGTTTTCTTATATCTGCCACTTTTTCTTAATATTTGTAATTTTAAAGAATCAATTCGAAAATCAAAACATTTATTCAGATCGAAGGTTCAAATTTTTGCTAAATAAATTTGAAACTATTTAAAATTTGTAAAATAATAATTAATTAATTAATTAATTAATTTTAAACTAATAATTTACTTAACACTATCAACATTTATCAATAGTATGACATAACCTATAAACTCAGTTTCTCAACTTTTGTGTCAATCTAACAATTAATCAATCAATCATAGTTTACGATAATGAAATATCAGTGTACAATTATTTACCTTTATTGTTGTATTGTTGTAAATGACGAATCTAAGCACTCCACATTTTCACTACAGACACAGCTGACGATACTTTAACCACACGTGTGAACTTGTATTATGACGCTTTCTTGTTTTTCCAACGCCAAGAACGTTCGAGAAAGACAAAGACAGAGACAAGCATGCGCCGATTCAATGCGCCTAATTCTCTAGCGCTGCGCGCGCGCAGCACTCTCGTTCGATGACTCATCGTAACGTTACCGGGCGTTACACTTTTTCATAAGTGACTCCCAGCCTCAACCTAATTTAAGACGTTGTCACGTCAACAATTTCAATTCTTCATAAAAACAAATGGTACGTAAATATCTGATATTTCTAGTATATGCTCATCGTCACTAAAGCTAACTATAACCATGGCGCGGTGACGAACTTGTACGATCGTTGCAGTAGGTCCACCACCGCAGTTAACCTCACGGTGCAAGAGAACAAAAAGGGTCGCAGGACGCCTCCGCACAAACCCTCTCGAGGTCGCACTCTGCCCTACATTCTGTCTTGGTGCCGTAGCTTCCTCGGCGGCGGCCATGTTTAAGTACAAACAGTCTGTGGTGGGGCAAACCGCCCGCCCAGCCATACATTTCCTTTCAAACTGGCTTGGTTTTTAGTACCTCAATTTTATGCTAGTTTTAGGGAAACAACTCTATTAGTTGATTTTGTAACGGTACTTGCATGGTACTGCTAGTTGCACATGTAAGCCCACATTTTATATCATTATAGCCTTTAAAATCAATTCACACGCATTCTATTTTCTTTAGCAAGGCATCATCCAAGAATCAGCTCTCACAAGCCTAAAGAATTCGCCTTTTTTTTTTGTGTGATAAATAAAACCTAGCTAGAAGAGACATCAAAAAATCATATTTCATATAACATTGCTTCATGCGTAGCCAATCATATGAATATAAATTTCTTGAAGTACGAAATTTCAAGAAGGTTATATAATCTCGGCTTTCTTCTTTAGTTTCGTGATGGATTTTTAAACGAAACCGCGTGATATCAATCACTTTGAACTACCTGACGCCTTTATAGTAAACCTATCTATCTATACCATTCTTTGTTGAATTAGCCGACTTTTGATATAAAAGTTATGGGGAAAATTCATTAAGAAGAATGTAACAATTCTGGTATTTAATGAATTTTTTAAAATCCTAAAATGTTCACGTCTCTTTCATTTTTGAGGTGAATCAGTCCTAGGCCTCCTCAAACAAGCTCCTTCAAGATGATCGATCCATTGCCACAATTGGAAAATGTCTCTCTTCAATTGTAGTAGGGGGAATCCTCTTGACCTGGTGCCTTCAATCTTTATAGTAGACAATCATGCTTTAGCATATGGCCCACGGCTATGGAGAATTATTAAGGCTACTCATTTTCAAGTTAAGGATAAATGAAAGAAACATCAACAATTATTATATGTTTTCCAGGCTTTTTTACAAGGTGATTGTCTATATATATAAAAATGAATGTATGTGTGTGTGTGTGTGTCCTTTATGCCTGACCAAACCACTCATTGGAACGCCATGAAACTTTGGGAAGCTATTTAGTATAGCACTGGGAAGGTTTCTAACAAATAAAATTTTTGAAATAACTTTTCGCCTAAAAATAATCAAGATAAATATTCTAATTTATCTGTTATAATTCAACAATCTGCTCTAAATATTATAATGATGATACGATGATTTTGTAATGTAGAAAATTAGGAAAGACAAAATTCAGGATGACACGGCAATTTATTTGAGACAAGAATAATGATACAATTCCAAGGCAAGATACTATTCTTTTAACTTCCAATTACCGAGGGAACCAATTAATATTGATTTTATTCAACTTATCGAGTATTTTTCAAGGGACTGGGAAAAAATGTTCACTTTATCGAGAGATTCGTTAGACAAACCTTTACTCGGGTAAAACCCGGGCGAAACCGGGTACATCCATACAAGAATAATGATACAATTCCAAGGCAAGATACTATTCCTTTAACTTCCAATTACCGAGGGAACCAATTAATATTAATTTTATTCAACTTATCGAGTATTTTTCAAGGGACCGGGGGAAAATGTTCACTTTATCGAGAGATTCGTTAGACAAACCTTTACTCGGGTAAAACCCGGGCGAAGCCGGGTACATCCGCTAGTTGCTAATAAATATAGGTCAACGCTGTACAATTTCAAAATTCAAACTTCGTGGGTTGATGGCCAGCAACTTTCAGTCTGCAGAGATGGTACAAGCTGGTTTGTTAGAGAATCAATGGACAGACAGGTAGAGCACGAATGACGATCAAAAAGTAATTTGAATTGCCAGCGAGCGATCAATGGATTCTCCGGAACATTATACTCGCTATTTTCCAGCGAATCTATTAAATAATTCATCGCGGACTTTGTTTTTTTAAAAAATGGCGGTGGTGGTGGTACCACCATGTCGCAGTCATCGATTAGTGATAATTGTATAGAGCGGCTCGTATCGACTTGGTGACAGGCAGTTCGAGGGAACCATACATAGCTTCCTTACGAATAAAATGACAATTTCTATATATATATATCCATAGAGGAACGGTAGCAAAGTTGTGTATATATATTTTTTTCTTTCCAAAGATATAATTTATCTGCGCCTTCTTCCATCGGGGGGAAGCATTCATCAATGTAGGAAAAGGTTTCTCCTAAAAGCCTTTGCAAATAATCTCGGTGGAAATGGCATTCAGCCGCCGATCATTAAGGGTGGCTCAATTAATCTCGACTCCACGGTCGATGCACCAACCTCTCCAAATAATAAACTCACCCTTCTCGGCCCGAAATAAAGAGGCAAGAAAACAATCAAGGCCTCTGGGATCCTGAGATTTGACCGTCCAACATGTATTCCATCCAGTATGGCCGCCGGATATTTACAACCGGAGTAATACGGGAATATGAGGCGGAAGGTTGCTACAGCAATCCTCTGATCCCCTTCAGAGAACCGTCGCTTCCAGTCGCTGGAGGTATTTATTATTACAGCTCTATTTTCTCGAAGCTACAACGCTTCTAAATCCTTTTCTATCAGGTTTGGCACATACCAGTACTTTTTTTTTTTAGCCGAGGCACGCGATCCTAACAAACATCCTCCAAAATGTGCTGTTACAAAGGTTAACGCTAGGCAAAGGATTTACGCAAGAGAAAGTCTTTACGCCATGCTGCCAACAACAAACATCACGCGAGGAAGATGGCCCATGTGTAACGTACACGTCCTCCTCGTGTCCCCTGCCAACCAGTTCGACATTTGGATCTTCTCTATTTCTTTCTCTCCCTCCTGGGAAAAAGACCCGAAACACGCAATTCTTTATGAAAATAAAGATATAGAAGATTCACAATGGTGTGTGTGTGTGCCCACAGATAATGCGTACTAGTATATCAGCAAATAAAGCTCTGACGATAGCGGAGGGTACAGAATACTTATCTTTAGAGTTTTATTTGCTATGATATGCTTTGGACGCGTGTCATGTGCATCATTATGAATCTACGATGAAGGAAAGTTAAGAATGCTTTGTTCTACGCTTCATATAACCCATTAAATTATTTAAAAATAACAATTATTTTACTAAGACATCTCGTTTTGTATTTATTCCTCCTGGAGTCAAGTAAACAAATATTCTCGACTTTTCTGCCGAAGTGTAAGACAAAGCTCTTATCGGCCAACGAATCAGAGAAAAGGTTGTAAATTTTTGAATGGTTAAATTGATTAACATGTGCTGTC
This sequence comes from Cordylochernes scorpioides, assembly GCA_030710605.1. Classification (NCBI taxonomy): domain Eukaryota; kingdom Metazoa; phylum Arthropoda; class Arachnida; order Pseudoscorpiones; family Chernetidae; genus Cordylochernes; species Cordylochernes scorpioides. The sequence continues at coordinate 37,255,859 of CP092883.1, forward strand.
ATTTTTTGTTTTCCTCTGTAGCCTGCGATAATGAAAGGGGGGGGGGGGTATACCCAGAGTAATAATTTTAAAAAGCTATGTAAGGCTGTATACCCTCCCTGACCTAGGCAAATTAAACCTGAGCTACTCCCACCTCTAGCGTAATTTCAGGCATTATTCTGCGGGAAAAATCGAGAGATTATATTTGCAGTAGAGAAATGGGGCGACAATCCTGGCTGCAGTGGATCTAGGCCGCACACACCAATTAAACCAAATGGGGCTGTAAAAGTGGGCGAGGCGCCGCGTGCAATTTGTTAAATAGAATTGTTCTTTCACAGATCCTTAATTATCCCGAATGGCGCGGTAAATTGGAGCCGCCAAGATTGAACAGCTCTATCCGGCGTCCCAAACCAAATCTTTTCAAGTATCGAATTCACTTCTAAATTCCGTTTAGGTCCGGGCGGGGGTTACTTGAAATTCCTGCCACGGCAGCCACCACCGCCGCTTGTTTCCGTACACAAACTCTTCCACGTAGTTATCGTGCCATCTCGCTACAGCACGTTACTGACGAGAACAGTTCTGTTACGTTCGTGAGGATCTCAGCACCCAAAACTCTCCGGATGTTAACTCTATAAAAAGGATCAGAGATATTCAACAACACGTGGCGGTGTGTGTCTGGCTCTATAATTATCTCTGTTTGCTACATTACTCTCTGCCTCGGGAAATAGCACAAAACTTACTTCACCGCCATTTTCAGCATTATTTACAATTTCAGATACTATTGAACTTATTTTATACTAGCGGATGTACCCGGCTTCGCCCGGGTTTTTTCCGAGTAAAGGTTTGTCTAACGAACATTTGTTAAAACAATTCTCTATAAACTTATATTTAAAAAAATAATAATAGATATATTTTGATAATTTGAAACTCGTAAATTTGAATCTCTCGATAAAGTGAACATTTTTCCCGGTCCCTTGAAAAATACTCGATAAGTTGAATAAAATCAATATTAATTGGTTCCCTCGGTAATTGGAAGTTAAAGGAATAGTATCTTGCCTTGGAATTGTATCATTATTCTTGTCTCAAATAAATTGCCGTGTCATCCTGAATTTTGTCTTTCCTAATTTTCTACATTACAAAATCATCATTGTATCTATTCTCTCAATATATATGTTGTAGATAAATGATAAAACTAACTTTGACTTGTGCGCAATTAATAGGTAGAAAATCTTACTTTTGATAAATAATCATCATCATTTAGTTAAATCTACAAATCTGCAAATAACTCTAAGGAAATTCAAGAAATTATTTTTCAAAAACCTTCCCGGGGATATACCTAATAATATCCCAAAATTTCACGGCGATTGGATGTATGGTTTTTGAATCTATAGAGTACAGATAGACAGACAGACATTCAATTTTATATATATACTAGACGAATGGCCCGGGCAACGCCCGGGTTTTACCCGGGTGCGTATATATTTTTAAAATGTTTTAATTAAAATACTATTCGTTACAATTATAAATTGGCGCCTTGGATGTCTCTTTTGTGAAACGTCCCGCCCCAAACTGTGTGTGTCTTGAAAATATAAAAATAAAAATGTGAACGGAAAAATATGTCCAGGGTAGCCTAGTGGTCATGGCATCTGCCCGGTAAGCGGAAGGTCGTGGGTTCGATTCCCATCCCTTGACACTTTTTTTATTTTATCCATTCTGACCAAAATATATCCGTGAACTTCACACAGACAGAATAAGGCAATTATATAAGTAGATAATCCAAATTGTGCCTTATCACACACTATTTTTTTTATTTGGCCTTATTACCTTGTGTTTATAATCTATGACGTAATGCCGGCGGCGCGCGCCCGCTGGCTGCCGGCGAGCACGTGACCTCCCTCGTGCGCGCGCATCCGTGACAGCGATGAGGAATTGAGGAGGAAAGACGGTCGTGGACTATATATGTTGATAATAATAATAATAATAATAATAATAATATAATATAATAATAATTATTATTATTATTATATTAGTACATGATAATATAATGATCATAATGATGATGCGCGGGCATCCGTGGCATGAGGAATTGATTGAGAGAGGAAAGACGGTCGTGACTATATATGTTGATATATAGATATGGAAGATATTCTTAGCGATAGACTTAGGTCTAAATTGCTGTTATGCACCATCAAGTCGTAGTTTTGGTTATCTTGTGAAATTTCTTCCTGGCCTTATGGTCTTGCAAAAACCTCTTTTAGGTATCGAGATGCCTCCTTGATAGTCGAGCCATTTAGTTCTATGTAGCTCCCCTTCTCTGTCCTTCCCCGGTAAAACGGGACAACAAAATCTAGCTACCCCCATACTACTTAATTTATTTTGTACCACTCAAATGAAAGTAAACAATATTTTTAGTTCAAATTAGCCGTTATAAACCGTTTTCTAGAATGGAAGTTTTGCTGATGGTGTATAGTTGCCTATTTTGACGGGAAAAGTTATTTTGGTGTGTGTGTTTCGATTTTTTATCAAAAATATTTCTGCTACACATGGATTTTTTTTTTTTCGTCTCTGGCATTCGCCGTTCATTCTACCGCACAAATGGACCAAGTAGAGAAAAACGAATCTTGACTTCAGTAAAGCGTCTAGAATGCTAGAAGAAGCCGTTGGTATCCACACTGTCCAAATGGAAGAACCAAAAGCGTGAAATCAGGAAGAAAGAAGCAGAACATTGTTCAGAAAGAAAGAAAAAATCACATCGGGGATGCAATTGAGAAACATACAAGGCGAAAAAAAAAACATCATTACCCTATAAATTTTATAGCTGTCACCGGAAAGTGGGGATAAGGGAAAGTGAGACGGCACATTTTCCTACAGGGCAACGAAAGTAATCAGAAATTGATGTAGTGGATCAATGTGAGGATCTCTTGGAGAAGACACCGCTACATCCCTCGACATCTGCCAGCACATCCACCCCTTCACGCCTCTATAGTCCAAGAAGGAAGCGGGTGAGTCACCGAGGGGACAGAGCATTAGATTTACGACTTTCTCCTTTAGAATGGCTGGCCCATGGGGACAGGAAAAAATCAGCTGTGAGTAAAGGAGAACCAGTTTCTACACATATGCAAAATCCCTTCTTTTCTTCGCCTTCATTTATTTAGGCCAATAAACTAAGTTGGAAAAAGGAGAGCGCTAAGTAGTAAGACTCGAGGGTCGTAAAATTGGAGAGTTTTAAGGTATAGTTTGGAGCGATTTATGAGCGTAGATGACGACTAAGGATTCTATGGCGCGCCCTATTGTGAAACTGCGTCATTTCGGGCACCTGTAACAAACGTATTGTTGTGGTTGTTCGAAGAGGCAGTTCGATAAATGGAAACCTTCAAGAGAACAACAATTCATTCAATAGCTTCCGCGTGCCTGTCAGTGTCTGAGACTAGCTTAATGGATCTTGGAAATGCTTTTTTAATATTGCAAAAAAAGAAAAATTAACACCCACTCTTGTCTAAACTTTATTCAATGTAGATTCCTGCGGACACGGCATAAATGACTCTTTACAAAACCAAAGTGCTCATGTATTGGATGACTGGCACGATATCGGACAGTATAGCACTTGCCTTTCTGGAAGAGATGTGAAAATCTCGGTGAGTACATGGCTTTGCCTTTCCAAATCTTGTCCAGTCTCTATTGGGTTTTTATTTTTAAAAATTGCATTAATTTCCATTCACACATAAAATGTGTGACACCTTTTTTCACCACAAACAAATCAATATGAATTACATGAAGAATTGGCTAAAACTCGTCAACGCATTAGCGATGGCGACGCTGAGCGACATATCTAACGAACGTGATTTCTCAATGTGAAGAGGTTAAGGAAATCTATCAAATACATTTTTAGGAGCTCGAATAGAACGAATAACCAAAAAGAAACTATCAAAAGGAAATCGAATAAATTTAAATGACCACGAGGCTATGTGGAAACTATCAAGTCCATAGTATGATACACGTGGATGGTAAAGGGTGGGAAAGACGTCGGGGAGGCTAATCAATTTGTCCTCCCTTCCACCACTTGGCGCTGCTCTAGAGCAATAAGGGGGAGGGAGAGAGAGTGTAATGTTGAGTGCGGCGGCCAAGAAAATACATTATGTATATAGGCGGGGGGACCTCATAGTAATGGCCACGGCCCAAATGACATCCATCAGATGACAGACGTCCCTCATTTTGGAAGCTCTCCTCCCAATTACAACAAGATACACGCACCTCTTCTTTAATGCGATGCAGGTCCCCGCCGCCACAATTAGGCTTTGCAGAGAACGGTCGAGCTCATTCATCCTAATAAAGTTTTGGCGGCCATTACCCGGGTGACGGGGCACCATCGATCATCCCGCGAGACACACACTCTCCCTCCCAAAAACTGCTGCTTATCAAACCTTCTATTGATCGAGGACAGTTTATCTAAGGATAAAAGCCACTTTAGCCCTGGGTGGGATACGTACCCAGGCCCAAGTAACTCGAGGGATCCAGAACGGACGTCATCACCCCAGATTGAGGAGCAGTAAATTTACGGAGCTAAGTGGAATCTGCAATCAAGATAAAGAAGAAAAACAAAGATAAGCGTCCACATACACACAGCGCGCCCCTCCCGGGAGTGAGGCGATTTCCTAAAAAAGAAGGAACCATGGGCAGCGAGTAAAGTCGTTAGAAGATCAGTTTGCGTTTATGAAAGCTGCATTCCAACAATGGAGGCATTTCGACGCCACGTGGAAAGAACCAACTATGTTTTTTTTTTAACCAGATTTTTACCTAATATATAATATTCGAAGATTGGTTCGCGTAAGTAATTTCGATTAGGCTTTCTCAATTTTATGGAAAGTAGCTTTAAAATATAATTTCTAGGATTATAAACCATGTTTTTTCCACAATTGGGACGATGGAGCCGTTGCATTTTCACACAAAACCTATTTAAGATGAAGGCATTACTACGATCCAACTGCAGAATTTTTAATCTATTAACCATCACAATCCACATGCCGATTTTCTTACACACACACATTTCCTGAAAAAAATTATATATATCCTTAATAAACTTGCAGAGCTTAAAAATAAAGTTGTTGAAGCATACTTTCAATAGTTAAAAGGAAAGAAAAGTATATTAGGTAACAAGTACAAAGAGGAAGAGGAGCGAGAGAGAAATTGAGATGTAAGAGAGTCGCGAGACTTATTGGTATGGAGGTTGAGCGCTCGCTACCTTGTTCTCTTTTATTTTATTTTTTTTTTTTTAAGAATAAAAAAACATGACTGAAGTTACCCTCGTTTTGAATTGACTCTTCGCGGCGATGTATCACTCTAGGTAGGTACGGGAGTGGTGACGTGGCATGGCATCACGAAGCCCTCTTTCTTTCTTGAAGATACTATGATACCATTTCGTAGGTAAATATAAACTAAGAACTAAATACAGTAACACTTCGCTAAAATGAACCGGATTATAGCGAAACTTCCCTGATAACGAAACCTAAAGTAATTTCCAATGTGTCAATCTATTGGAACAATTCCAGCGTTATGACGAACATTTTAAATTCAAAAATATGATTTCAATCAAAACGGCTAGAGTTGAATCCCATTGGGGGTCGCTATAGCGAGGTTTAATAGAGAGAATCATACTTGTGAAACTTTTTTGTCGTAGATGTATTCGAGCTGTACAATCAGGGTGTTGGCACATCACAGAAAAAATGATCAACTTGGCAGCACACTTCCCCCAGAGGCAGCTATGACGGAACAGAGACTTGCTTCCTTTATTGGGAAACACAAAGCCCCGTTTAGTTTGGCAACCGAGGGAGATCATGACGTGACCTCCACACATTATCTGCAGAAGTCGCAGCTACAATTGGGAGCGTCAACTGACTAAGGTGCTGGAAAACCATTTCTATTCATTTCATTTCAATTCATTTCTATGTTACAAGCTTTAGGGGGATGCCCTTTAACAAGCAAATAATAGCGCCACGTATCAATAGAGCTATTAACTGCAATACATGGCATACCATGCAAAGAACTCTCCAGATCCGACTAGAAGGGAATAAATATTGCGCAACAACAGAAAAAACAATGTCTAGCCATATACGTAAAATGGAATTTTCAAACTCGCAGTCACCTTCAATAGACATTGAGCGATACACACATGAACAGCGTAGAATATCATGACTGGGTACTCATCCCTAGCAGACACCATCAAAAGTCTCAAGCTTTACAAGCTTGATATACTGATATGATTGAGTGGAGATAAGAAAGAAGAAGACGTAAAATATCAATCCAACCAACATAGATCAATAGATCTTCACAACCTATTTTTCAAATTCCATCCACTAATAATATTTATATAAATAATTCACACAAAACACACACACACCAGGGGGGAATCAATATAAATAATAGTCCACAATTGTACATATAGGCAGAATATCATAGAATGGATCTCCCAAAAGTTTGTAACATAGAAATATATCAATAATTAAAAATCGATAAATTCTTGTTGGGAGAAGGTGACTATAATACGGTGAATATGTGTCCAAATGAACAGATATATACACCGGAAAAGTTCACAAAGGGGAGGCGGCGTCGGACAAAGCCCACTGAAAGGAATGTGTCTTCGATATAAAAAAATAACCGCAGTAATTTCTACCGGCCGGCCGGCCATTACACCAATTAGCACACAAAGAAGTACGGCTCAACACCTGTTCCGATTACTTCGGGGGATGTCAGAGACATCGGTGTCCCTTACCCGTTTATTCAAATTAATTCTGACTCGCTATAAGACTTGTAAATAAGCGCTAGCTGAAGAATAATCAAGTTTATCATTCAGATTAGAAAGCCCGTCGATCTACGAATGAATGACTTGACCTAGAAAGCCGCTCGACCATTCAGACACGTTTATTTTTCTTTTTTAAATACAAAAGGTCAGATAAAATTGCAGTAGAACCTCCCATGAAACATTTACGAAAACATGAAGGCCGGCCAGACGTTCAAGAAATCTATATATTTACTTTTATTCTTCTTTAAAAATATAGATATGAGATTGTATTTCCAAAGTGGGGGGATGAAAAACTAGTACCATTGTACTGAGCAAATACTTTTTGAATATCAAGAAAACATCCAAAATTAAAGTTTAAAGAGATAGACACTTAAAGGGAATATGTGCTAAACCATGGGCAACATTTCTACGCACTTAAGATATATATATATATTTTTATAGTTATAGGATTAAAATAGGGGGGGTAACAGGAGGGAAAAACGAGTGATATATGCACGTCAATTTATCCATAGCATAGCGTAAAATCCGAGTTAAGACGGGAAACTTCAGCGGAAAACAGCACTCTATATAGCGCGTTCAGGCATCTAGAACTCCATATCTAATACTGGTCTCGCGTGGCACAGCAGCCTGCGATTAAAAGGTTTCAGCAGGAAAGAACAAACTTGTGTTCACAGTGCTAATCGAAAATCCAATAACCCGAAAAACTTTCATGAAAAATTCCCTGGCTTTGTTAACGACACGCTCGATAGAGCTTGTCTGGTTAAAACTGGCGGAGAACGACCGCTGCTTGTTTTTTGGGGGCGCTCCAGAAGAAAACCGGACAAATAAAATTACTGCCACGGGTCACCGGGTTCTCGAAAAAAAAAAACTAAAGTAAATGTACATCTTTCGAAATAGATCGGGTGGTAGGTAAACATTTACAAAAACAGCGGATAACATGTCAGTAGCTTTAACCTATCGCACAAAGCTTTACAATAGTTTTTCCAATAAATTTCCCCGATGAGTCCACTTTTTATCGGAATCAAAAAGGACTATTTTAATCGTTGATCAACAATCCGGACCATTTCCTCGTAGAGATTATAGAGATATAATTAGAGCTGAGTTTGGATACTTTGTTTATAAAACTGAATGATTGCAGAATTATTACTAATTAAGAAGTCAGTTCTGTGAGGCGTTTTTTTTTTTTTTTATTATTGTCAACACTGCTTAAATGTGATATAAATAAAATTACTTGTGCACACACTATATAAATATATACCAACTTATAAAATAAACAAAGCTTCCAGGGCCAAGTTTCTTGTTACAACCTTTTATTTTCAAGCTTTCGGACTCGCCAGTCCTTCAACAGGATAATCACTTTAACAAATAAATAATATAAATACCAACTTCAATAACGGTTTGATAGAGGGGAAAAAATATTTTTAAAGCGTTTTAAAGCATAACATTTTTTTTTTTATTATTCGTAAATGTCTGCCGCCAATTACATTTCAGAAAAGGCGGTGGCGTTTAATTGCGTGCACGTTCTAAAGGAAATAAATACATATTCGTACCGGATTTATTAGCATATTTCGAGCTCGAAAATATGGCAGCGACTCCTTCCTGACCTACCTCTATATAACGTCAAACTTTCACCCGAATAGGACAAGTTTTGTGGAAGCGAATGCAGAACAAACTTTTCATATTTATATAGATTAATAATATCATTAAACTAATTACACCGATCATCTCGATTGAAAATATGGCTCAAAGTTGATATCGATCCTTCTCAATAACATCTTGTGGCGGTCGACCATCGTCATATGCTCGAGTTGTACGAAGTTCTAAGCCTTGAATCTTAGACGATGCTACTTCGTCACATCATTATAGGCATCTGTTCCTAATAGAGGAAAGGCCTCCGTTTCCACCCCACCTGCCATTCTGTCTGAACTGACTATCGGTGGCTGTAAATAAATAAGAGATAGACACGCCACAAGGACAGCAGCAAGCAGTCTGGCTTATCCTTCAATTCCCACAGTTCAGCCAGTTCCCGACAACCAGTCAGCTCGACGTACAGTTTTTAACGCAACTTTTTTAAAAAATATATATATATAAAAACTATTTCACGCGGTCCTTATATTGCAATGGTAAAAAGTGAGAATGAGAAGGCATGGCTCTTCAACGGTGAACTCTCCCAGAAGTCCCGCCAGGTATAATTGTATTAGGCCGATTTTCTTATAGAGTTCACATCTGTAAGGATAGGAACTATGGACATAAGCTTATCGGACTGCGGAAACATATACCTAAATAAACGACTAAAGTCTCAAGCAATGCTCCTTCGAAAAAATTACGATATCCTGTTCACTAGTACAGCGCCCATGATGGCGGATAGAGTCAGGACTGCGGGGTTACTCTAAGTATATTCCGTGTCTATAAATTCGTAGCTACAGTTGTGCTATCAAGGATAGAGGTATTTGAGGAAACTATGGACATTAGCTTATCGGACTGCAGAAATATATACCTAAATAAACGACTAAAGTCTCAAGCAATGCTCCTTCGAAAAAATTATGATATCCTGTACGCCTATGACGGCGGATAGTCAGAACTGCAGGGTTACTGTAAGTGTATCCCGTATATATAAATTCGTAGTTGTGCTATCAAGATGCCAGGGTCTCGTTCGTTTACTACTGGTGGGTTTGACTTGAATCAAGGAGTTTGATTTAGAGCAGATTATCTCTATCTGGATTTGAGTCCTGGTTGGCCCTATCGACGATGTAAAACCAACGCACCAAAATAGCATTCTCAAACCATTAAATGGGTGATGAAGAAGTCTTCCCCAAATCTTAAAAAAAAAAAAAGTCCAGAGCTTCACTTATCCAATTTGCTTCAATGCAACAGGATCATTCCTCTCTATTTCAACTTGTTGACACAATCAATGATTGGAAATTGTCAGCTACGAAGGGATATGAGAAGCAACAAACAAATTATGTATTGCATTTCTAACATTATTTTTACATTAGAAAAAAAAAAAGAACAGGTATTTTATTTAAAATATATATATCTATATATATAGCAGTTAAGTGCCTCATAACAAGTGATTCATCAATATATTGTCCCGTGGTGATATTTCTACGAGTAGCATTCAAGGCTGCGTTTCACGATAATGAGAAACTAAAACGTTGCTGAAATAAAGGAATTACTGAGGTATAGCACATTGAATTTAAAGTATCTACAATTATTTAAAACCTCGTTTAATATTTTGTGAATTGCAATATATTTTGAAACAACTGTCACAAAAAACTCGAGATTGGAAAGTATGTTCTCTAAAATATAATAAACACATTCATATGGCGATTTACTTAAATGGTAGCCCGTTTATAAGATCCGAGGCAACCTGATCTTTTACCGATCAAATCCTAAACACACACACACACAAAAACGTTCTCTTTGAAAACTAAAAAAAAAATCTTTAAAATTTGTTTTAATGTGGAATCGTAATTAGATCTCTTGGGAATAGGGCTTTTTCCCTCCCAATATCAATTAGAATAAAATAAAAGAAACGCACGAACGTAAGAGCGAGTAAAAAAATAGCACTAATATGCTTCTAATTGTTCCGCTTATTAGGAATTCCTTGTCGAGATTTGGTTGCAGTAGCTGTGCCAGCAGATATTGCCAACCACCCAGTTGTTTCTTATTTACGATATTGCGAGGAGGGGTAACGATTAATGAGGCGTCAATAAGCAAGTTCTTCTAGGGCTGGCGGCATTTGATGATGTGTCGAATTCAGAATGGTCTGACAACGTTTAGAAACTTTTTCCCCCTAAGGGCTAGCAAAGTGCTGGCTTGTGAAAAGGTGAAAGTGGAGTAAAACAACGCCACGTCAACAATGAGTACTTGTGTGAAGAGAGCAAAGACCCTTTGTATATAGAATTCTCTCATCGGTCATAGTGAGGAGGGCGGGGCGGGACATCCCGACCGCAACACCCTAAATTCCATCAACGGAAGACATTGGCTCAACATCAATCTAGAAGACGCAAAGCTGAAATCAGCTTAGGCACAACCTCTTAGAAGTACGATCCCAACCACCAGCCGTGATCTCTTACATGCGAAAAATACCCATCTTGGAATATTATTCTTCGCAAGAGAAAAAGACAGGTGTGATAGATGCAAAGAAGAAAGATCCAATAACTCCATTTAATCCCTGGGGCGGGAGGAGTGAGTGAGGGAACGGCAAATATGGAACATGTAAATTTAGGATTGAAACACGCAACATTCTCGCAAAGAAAACAAGGGAGGATTGTATTGCGGGGGCTACAAAAACAATAGCGTCGGGGAAGCCTGCGGGATGGGAATTAGATTAAAAAGTTTGGAAAACAAACAGAGAGGAGAGGGGAGGTAGTCTGTCTGGCTTTAATTGTCGGCCTGGGGCAAGAGGCAAGGCAGAGATATTAATTCGTGAAGCTGCTGCTGCTGATGGCAATTAGGCGCTTTTTTGGGGCGATGGCACCGCAGTAATTGTCCATTGTGTCGAGCGTTGACCTGCTGGGGGGACCTGGCTGCATGCATCGTCAGTACCATCCCTTTCTATCTGGCATGGTGGAAATAAACTACTTAACAACTATATATATATGGACCACATATATATATCAGGTTTTGATATTCAAAACAAAAACGGCACATCCTGACTGCTTACATGAGCATTTTAGAATGACAGAGCGTCAATTAGTGGAACAAAAATCACTAAACGTTGATTTAACTTCTCACGCTCCAGGAACCCGGGTTGCCTCAAGAGAGAGAGAGAGAAAGATTTAACTTTTTTCCGTGATGTTTGGTCGACCCTCGGGTATAATATATATTAATAATCGCCCCAATCTATATTTAAAAATGAATCAAAAGATCCAGTGTAGTATTAAAAGCGACGTGTTTCTTTAATGCGGAAAGTTTTCGATCAAAAGATCATCGACGGTCTTGAAGAATTTTGCTTTAGGCCCATCGATGATATTTTGATTGAGAGAGAGAGAGAAAGAGCTTGCCAGATTTTCAATAAAGAAACGCATCGTGTTCATAATATTTCGTGATTGTGATCTAAATTGATTTCTATCAATCCTAAATAGACGCTCAACAAGGGTTATTTGGAATAGCGTTGTGACCTCTCCTTTTCCTAAAAGACATACAATTAACAAAGTGAGGTATTGAGAAACAATGCACACACGCAGCAGCAACCCTTCAAACTTATCAACGTTGAGAAGAAAATATAGGTTAAAGATTTTTAATTAGTTTTTTTTTTCTTAATTTACTTTTTCCTGAGTGTAGATACAGTGCACGATATATAATTGTTGGAATTTAAGTGCGAGGCGCCATTTCAACTTTGGCGGAAGGTTGTTAAATATTGCATGGGTATCCCCCCCCCCCCCCCCCTTTTTTTTTTCTTCTTCGTTGATTATAATTAAATGCTTTGAAGCGCCCCCCCCCCCCCCCCCCTGCCCCTTTGCTAAACAACGTAGAATAACTCTATCAGAATTATTTGGGCTTCTTTAGTTTGTTTTAGCAAAGCGCGGAACTACACGATACAATTCTTCCGTATATTTTTAAATCAAAGGATCTAGCAAGGTCCCTCCTCCCAGAGATTTGAAGTCGGTCCTGAGAGCCGGACGAGACTGACACGTACCTTTGGGAGAGGAAACAAACAAAATATTCAGTTTCCTATTACGCTGCTGCTGTGTCAGCACTGCTCTGAGAAACATGCATGCTGTGGTTCACTTCAACACAATTCTATATTTTGAAGCGATCGTTGATAAATGCTGTACTTTCAGCACCCAAAAGGCAATATCTAGTTCTAATAGGGCAACGCTAATGCGATGACATTTAGGAAAGACATTACTGGAACTGTGTCCCGTTGAAATATAGCTGTTTAAAGTGAAATAACCCAATAGGCACAAAAATAAATAATTTCATCCATTCAGTGTGTTTTATAAAAGTTAGTCACCACTTTTCATGTAGTATAGAAACAAGGCAAACAAATTGAGCCAGGTAGTAAAGATATTAAGATGGTATTTCTCGAATCCTTCAGTTGAGAAGCTAACCAGGACGGTCAGTCAACTGGTGGCGGGTCTGGCAGGTGGGTCAATACGCTGGCGGGCGGGGCCGTCCTCTTATTATTGGTTAATCACACTGGGAGAGAGGCGATAAGACCCCGAGGTTCATTAGCGGCGGCGACGGAAGATAGAGAAATTACTTGCACAAATTACCTCCGACATGCAAAGATGGAGGGATCCTTCCTTCTCCCAAGCTTGATTCCACCCACGTTGCTGCTACGGGGATCCTCAGGCAAGGGGACATCGAGGAGGATGGACGGCGCCATCATGAGCTAACAGCAGCAGCGGCGAAGGCGGCTGTATATTAATGAATTTTTTCACCTCCCCTTGGATCCCCTGGAGTGGGTGTTACGCCACCCCACCTGACAGACAGACACTCCGTAATTAAAGTGTCTCTCAAACATGTTCTCCGTGAATCATCCGTTTTGCATAGAAGCGAGGGTCTGCCTGCCTGCCGAGGGGTATTGGCTCCTCCACACGTGGTGGTGCCTTGGGACAGGCACACAATGGAGACACGCGAGGCTCAGCGCCTCGTTAAAATTCTGTCCTCACAATGCTCGGCTTATCCCCTGCCAGAATCTATTACAGGTCCTTGGCACATTCCCGCCGACTTTGCAGCACCCTGGTTGGTACAATTGTAAAACTGAGTGAACAATTCGGTCGTCATTATCTGTTCCATATCCTCTTTAAGGAGTCCTATATGCGTCGCTTTATGCGAAAACCAACATTAAGGAATCAATGGATTTTTATTTATTTATTGTTATTTAAAATTTTCAAACAAAACGTTTCCAGACATTGACACTCCAACGCATTTTCCCAAAGAAATAGATCTTGAATCGGCGTGAGATTATTGTAGCACGTTTCCCCTCCCCATATTTATTCCCAATCTGATTGATTCACGTTATGCCTTCTCGGTAGGATCATGGATGTAAAAATGAGTGACTGTTTACATGTGTCTGACTTGAAAGAAAGGATCTCTCACTCTATTTCAGAAGGGCCCCAATTGATGTCCCACGTGGGGATGACGGCAGGCAGCAGCAACACAAAAAATGTCAACAAGGCCATTGGCGCGGGCCCAGCCACCTCGGGCACCCGCCCAAGCCATGTCTCCGCCGGCAATCGATGCCCAAGAAAAAAACTGCCGGAGGGATTCTGTAATATCTCCGACACATTCACCGATGTCGTCAAAATCTCCAGGCGAAGAAATTGAAACATGCTTGAGTATCGATGTTTCTGTAAAATTGGCCGCAGTTGGTTTTAACAGCCCAATATGGATATTTTGGTAGCATGGATCTAGCTGGCTCACTTAAACACATAGTAACTCCATGTTCCTGCATTTGTGAGATTTAAAAGTGAAATTGATTTATGCAAAAATTTCTTACCTAAAATAAACTTCGTAGATCTTTAGGTGTGCCGTATCAAATTTCTTCCATTTTCATCGTTTTTTTTTTATTTATAAAAACCTACTGGATTGATATTTAATCGTTTGTGAACTTTCATTATCCCCAACTTTCTTTAAAAAGAAATACTTTACAACATATGTTTTTATAATTAAAGGGAGAAATATATATTTTATGAGCCTGTTCAAACAGCGTCCCAAGTATTCGCATAGTTTTGTCTTCAGTTAATGTGCCCAATTCTCTTATTCCTACCTTTAAAAGCACGGCTTCACTGGTGGGGAAAAAAAAATACGTTAGCCGTATAGAATGCCTTAAGGACTTTGTAAGATAGTTACAACTTGCAAATCATTGGAGCACCTGAAAATGTGGTTTCAATACGCCATCAAATAAATTGACGTACGTTTCACCAAACCTTATTTGATGGTTGAACGCGAAATTAACATTTATGTAATTTGAAGCATGAGGAGTTTAGAAAATAATTTGTAGGAGAAATTTTAAAGGACAAAGGTTCTGAGACCCAAATCTTCAATAAGAGGGCGACAAACAAATCTCCGGGAGAAAAAGTTAATTTCGCAAAGTCACACGCCCACAAGAAATATGTTTTGAGAATATAATTATTGCGGTAATTGTGGGTCAAATAAGGTGGGGAGGGGGACCTTTTGATACATTTAGAAGTCACCTGCCACGACTTGACCGATGGTGCACAAGAATTTGGAAGAAAATGCGAAGGTTCAAATAGTGTGGTCGACCACAGGTCCGAGGGGCTGAGTCATCATCATCATCGCTCCACATCTCCCAGGCAGGAAGTCGCCACAATTTACGGCCGAATCTATCGCCAGATAATAAAACGAATTTCCTGCCAAGTAATCGCCAAGGAATCTCAAGGCAATTCCTACCTTTCTCTCGAGGAACTTTCCCCTTCCACAAAGGAATGTCCTATAAAAAGCTCCCGGCTTTTAGCACGCATTTAATTGGCAATAAGAAACAAACTTTCCAGTGGGTGGAGAAAAAAATTGTTTTCTAATCGTCTTGATTCTTTTTCTCTAAGAAGTAGGGTACTTTCAACCTCTTATGGTCTAATCCATCAAATTTTGATGGACAACCCAGGCATCCCACGTTCTGGACCGAGTGAGGCGAAGATCTGCATATATTATCGAGAGATAAGTTGGCCCGAGTTTGATAAACATCTACTCACTCATCAATCCGCCTACTCAATTCGTCATCTCAAACGACGCCAGCCTATCTGGCTACTACGGGAAATTGCAACGGCCTGGGGGAATAAAAACAATCTGAAGGGCTTGTTTATAACTTGCTATCAGAGAATAAACTCAGATGTGGGGTAAATAAAGAGTTGAGTGGAGGGGGAAACAAACTAGAATGACATTTTTTACATTCAATAAAACCTGTTTTAACCAGAAACCTGTTGTAAGGAGTTAAAATATTGTGGCCCCGTGGATACCTAGTACCCATGTTAAGTGACGTGTGCTATCCAACCATTAGGTCTTCTGAGTGATTGTTCATGGCAGGAACTAACTGTAGATAATATATTTCAAGTTTTTTAGCGTACTCACACAAATTTGTCCTTAAATACAAATTTCTCGCTTTTCATAATGGTTCTAAGATGAGCATTTTTGTTTTTGAGGTACAGCTTACACCAAGCTGATGAGAGTTAACAGCTCAAAGAGTGAATGTTAGGTTTTTTTTTTTGTTTATTTATAAAAAAAAAAAATGAATCGGTCAATATCTTCTTCTTCTATATATATATAAAAATGAATGTTTGTATGTTTGTTTGTTTGTATCTCCGGTATACAAATTCGCAGTAGTTCACTAATTCAAACCAAAATTTCCATACATAGGTAAAAAATACGGGGAAGACGATAGGCTATTTTAAAAAAATATATAAATCAATTATTAAAACTATATATTCAAATTATTCTACTTAGCTCACGAACAGCGCCCTCTATCAAAGATTAGATTAAATTATGCTGATGCAAACAAATAGATAATGCTAATAACAAACAATTATTTAAAAAATCTTATCTAAATATATATCACTCGGGTAGATATGCACACGGGTCAATCCCGGGGCGAAGCCCGGGTCACCCGCTATAGTATTAGCATAAACCTAAGGCAACATTTTAGTAGGCCATTGAAAATGCTCAATTGAACGGTCATGCTTTTTTCCCTATTTTATTAAATTAATAATGATCTTTGTCCAAAGATTATTTTGAAAAGCTGTCAGATTTAGCCAGTCAACAAGGACTAAACCTAGCCATTCCTCTTCATTCTTTCCAACCTTCCTTGTGGCCCAGTAGACAGACAGAAGACAAATTGAAAAAACCAGTTAGGTCTCAGCTGATTGACACAATAAGGACAAGGTTGGGGCTACCACCTCACAATATATCCTGTGATTTTACAAAGGATCCCACCATTTTAAAGGTGAGGTTAGCTAGAATGGACCTTCTATACTGTTTTGATGCTATCTAAAAATGATTCTATTCATTTACAAATCCCAACATTCAGGTAATTGAATTGCTTCTTGATAGAATGCACACACATTAAACCAATATTTTGAAGATATAATCTACTAAACCTGAAAAATAAGTGTAAGAGGCAAACATTATAATGGTGGTGGTGTCTTGTCCAAATCATTATAATGAATGTTTTAATTGATGTATAAATACAGTGTTTATTTTATTTGTCAGCTGATTGGCTTTGCCCCCTGCTTATAATCTCTTAATACATTAAAGATACACAAACAGTAAAACCTTTTATTATTATTATTATCCTATTGTGTAATTATACAGGGTCATGGCGACTATATTCATAGATCAAATTCACAATCTTGGTAGGATTGGAATATAGGTCCTGTCTTGAGGCTCCCATGTATTTCAAGAGGTGGTCTGGTGAGGCCTCTTTGGTCCTGCAGATGGTGCATTGTGGACAGTAAAACCTTGATATAGTGATGGGACTGAACTTTTGGTTCACTATGGCCCTATTGGGTCACTATATGGTACCACTAATATTGTGAGAGTTGTTTTAGGGTCATTATATAAGGGAAAGTTTGCTAGATCCACAGTTTGTTTTAGCAAGGCTTTGCTGTATTAACAAATTTAGTATTTTGTTTTAATTATAAGTCTCATGAGTGCTATAATGCCATTATATAATGAACACCTACAAACTTGAAAGTGTGTTTTGATAAGTTTTGAAAAGCATTTTTAACAAAGTTGTGCTAATTTTTTTGGCATTTATGGAAACATTTGGTGGTTCTAAGTTTGCAAGAAGTGTTCAAATGTATATAAATCATTTTAATCATGATTGAACGTTGTGGCCCACTGTACGTATTACATCCCAAACATGATGCAACGCCAGCCATCTCTGTCTTGAGCTCGATGTACCATCTTGGCGAAGGTTAAGCAAGCGAGTTCCTTTAGTGTTCAAGTAAATAAAAAAAAGTTCTCTCTCTCCTTTTATGTACTGATTCTATTTATGTCTACCTTAAATAAGAAAAAAATCTGCTTGTTCTCGATTGCTTACATATAGGTTTATGCCAAGTCCTTTTTACCTTCTTTCCCCTTATTTGATACATTGTAAATAACATTGCTGATTATTGTTACTTTTACTGCATATACCCTTTTCTACTCTGAGAATCTGTATAAGGCTAAAGTTTTAATAAAGCTTTTTGTCAATGTAAATAAGGAGAAAACCTTCATTAAATATCTTCTATTTAAAAATCACAAGCAAATAAACTTCTAAGGTTATATTGAATGTATAATTAGCCATTACCATTTCCACAAACATTTAGATAGATGGTTAGCTCCATTGTAAAGGCAGGAGTACAGAGTACTTGAAATGAGCAAGCTACTATACAATTGAGATTTCTCAATGGTAGCAACATGTGGAATCTACTTCAAGGCATCTACAAGGAATTGATACAAGTGATAACAAGATTGACTCACCAAGTCTTTCTACATAAGACACATTTCTGACAAGAGATAATATTCTCACAAGTCAAATGCTCTCCACGCTATCTTGCCTTCTTTATAAATACTCTTTTAAAAAATTACCTTTTGTAAAAGCTCTCTGCCCTTTATACCAAACATTTTTTTAATCGCCAAGTTCAAGTTTCTGCTATATAAATTTTGTCCTATTTTATAAATGTGATATACAGTATATATAGGCACACACATACTATATTCCAAGATATTCCTACATGTACCCTACATTAAGCTCAGAGAAACTGTACAAGACCAAAAGGTCTTAATAAAGCTTTTTGTGTTATTGTTGTTATATTTCAAGATAAACTTTGAAAAAAAAATTATTATAGACTGAAAATATTAGAGAAATCTATGTTATTATACCTCTATTAAGGAATATAAAAATGAAAATTTGAAGAAAAAATGCCTGACAAAACTCCCTTTAGCGAGCACCTCTCTACAAAGGACAGTTTTCATTTGCAAATTTACCATTTTTACTATTTAGCAACTCTCTGGTAAGAGGACACCTCTCCCTAAAGGACATTTTGACTCTGCAATTAGGTGTCCTTTACAGGGAGGTTCTACTGTACTTAGTCTAGCCATAAATATTGTTACAAAACCAAATCAGTGATAAAAATTTTAATTTGACCGCGTGAAGTATTCAAAATACAGTAGTTGTCATTTGAATATCATGTTCACACATGTTTAGAAAAAAAATCGGATATATATCTGTTTTTTTTTTTTTTTTTTTTATAATGGATTGGGGTGTTAAAGAAAAACTGTATAGCTGTAATAGCCTTACACAAGGTAGGCCTAAGTCCTTCATCTATTTTCAAACTTTTATAAAATTTGAATATTACGCGTCAATTTATTTATCGAATCATTGAAAGGTTCAACAAGGCTGGCACTATTAATGACCTTGAAAGATCTGTTCGACCACGCACCACACATGCAACGAACGCAAGCAGCTACAAAAGCCATTCACGAAAGAATTTGTCAAAATCCACGCCGCAAACAAAAGATCTTAGCAAGGCAGATGAATTTAGCTCCAAGTACCGTTTCAAGGATAATCAACGAATATCTTGGACTGAGAGCTTTCAAACGACGCACAGGTCATTTGATAACCCCTGCTCTTAGAGATATTAGAAGGGTTAGATCAAAAAGGTTGTTGGCGCGGCATGATGGTCGGTGGCATGAGAGAATCCTTTTCACAGAAGAGAAAAATTTCACTGTTGAGGAAAAGATTAATCGTCAGAATGATAGGATATATGCTCGTAGCTCTCTAGAAGCTTCTTTGAAAGTCAGAAGACTTGAAAAAATCACCATCCTTCTTCTGTCATGGTTTGGTGGAGAGTTAGCTACCAAGGTGTAACAGATCTCCACTTCTGTGCCAAAGGGGTAAAAACTACAGCTAAAAACTATCAAGAAGATATTTTGGAACAAATAGTAAAGCCTCTGAATACAAAAATGTTTAATGGAGAACATTGGATATTTCAACAAGGTTCAGCTCCTGCTCACAAAGCTAAGTCAACTCAACAATGGTTGGAGACGAATGTTCCGGAGTTCATAAAGGCCAATGAATGGCCCTCTGGAAGCCCTGATTTAAACCCCCTTGATTACAGTTTGCAGGCATATTTAGAGGAGAAGGTGTGCTCTAAAATATATCATAATTTGGATCAATTGAAATCAGCATTGGTGAGAGCAATGAAAAAATACCCTTAGAAAAGGTATGTGCCGCCATAGATCAGTGGCCCGAATGTTTGAGATCCTGTGTCAAAAATAAGGGAGGACATTTTGAATGATTGTATATATTTAAAATCTATGTCCTATTGGCTAATAAAATATGTATTTATATTCCATTAGTTTTTAAAACAAGGTAATAAGACCAAATCCAAATAAATAAATAGTGTGTGACATTTCGGTAACAGCGTTGTACTGAAACAGTACTTTTGTCTGAAGATGGTAACAATGCTGTTACCAAAACGTCACACTATTTATCTATTTGGTATTGGTCTTATTACCTTGTTTTATAATCTACTAGCGGATGTACCAGGCTTCGCCCGGGTTTTACCCGAGTAAAGGTTTGTCTAACGAACATTTGTTAAAACAATTCTCTATAAACTTATAAAAAATAATAATAGATATATTTTGATAATTTGAAACTCTTAAATTTGAATCTCTCGATAAAGTGAACATTTTTTCCCGGTCCCTGTGTGCCGTGTCATCCTGAATTTTGGCTTTCCTAATTTTCTACATTACAAAATCATCGTTTTATCTAGTGAACATTTTTTCCCGGTCCCTTGAAAAATACTCGATAAGTTGAATAAAATCAATATTAATTGGTTCTCTCGGTAATTGGAAGTTAAAGGAATAGTATCTTTGCTTTGAAATTGTATCATTATTCTTGTCTCAAATAAATTGCTGTGTCGATAAATGATAAAACTAACTTTGACTTGTGCGCAAAATTCCTACGCTCTACGGGCGGAGATCAGAGCTTGGTTAAGTGGATTCGTCAGTGTAGAGGACAAAACGTTCCGTCGGCGGTTTCATGTTCAAGTCTTTCACGCAGTCTCTTGGGATTAAAGGATTTGCTTCAAGCAAGGGGTGGCTCTCAAATTATAAAAAAAAAAAGGACACGGGATATCATTTTAAAAATCTGCGGAGAGAGCGCCAGCGTGGATATTTCCATTTGTTTGCAAAGGATTGACGACCTAAACCAACTTTTGAATGGCTATGACCTATGGTTATCGTCTGATTTCTACTAATTCAAAAATGAATAGAGGTTCGATCAAGCAAATTCAAAGGGAAAACAGGAAACTTTTATCAAGTTGGTATGCTTACAGGACGAAACTATGCAAAAGCTTCTATATAAGTTATTTAATTTTTAGTATCGCATTTATATTTATTCGAATTTTATATTTAAACGATACTCATTATTTCTTTTGATTTTTATATATCGTATATATCGTCTTGCACAATTATTTAAACTTTTTTAAATAAAGTACAATACTTAAAATAAAATATGTTTCTTATACAATCTAAAATTCGAAAATAAACTTTTAAATCGGTAACCTCAAGGAGATAGCCATTATAAAGCACTAATATTTGAATTAGTTTTACTTAATATATTAGCCCTGAAAGACCTAAGGTCATCAGGCGTGGAGCAGACTTCCTGCCTAAGCCTATCTCCGTCGCAATGGTGGCGCTGCTTGCAAGTTAAATCTACAAATCTGCAAATAACTCTAAGGATATTCAAGATATTCAAGAAATTATTTTTCAGAAACCTTCCCAGTACTATACTAAATAACTTCCCAAAGTTTCATGGCGTTCCAATGAGTGGTTTGGTCAGGCATAAAGGACACACACACATACATTCATTTTTATATATATATAGACTAGCGGACGTACCCGGCTTCGCCCGAGGTTTTACCCGAGTAAAGGTTTGTCTAACGAACATTTGTTAAAACAATTCTCTATAAACTTATAAAAAAAAAAGATATATTTTGATAATTTGAAACTCTCGATAAAGTGAACATTTTTCCCCGGTCCCTGCGTGCCGTGTCATCCTGAATTTTGTCTTTCATAATTTTCTACATTACAAAATCATTGTTTTATCTAGTGAACATATTTTCCCGGTCCCTTGAAAAATACTCGATAAGTTGAATAAAATCATGGTCGTGAATCTCTCGATAAAGTGATTATTTTTTCCCGGTCCCTGTGTGCCGTGTCATCCTGAATTTTGTCTTTCCTAATTTTCTACATTACAAAATCATCGTTTTTATCTACATATTTTCCCGGTCCCTTGAAAAATACTCGATAAGTTGAATAAAATCATGGTCGTTTATGGAAGATGGACGTAGTTCCCGGAGGTCACCCGCCCCCCCGCTTGCGAGTTAAAGCTACAAATCTGCAAATAACTCTAAGGATATTTAAGATATTCAAGAAATTATTTTTCGTAAACCTTTCCGGGGATATGCCTAATAATATCCCAAATTTTCACGGCGATTGGATGTATGGTTTTTGAATCCATAGAGGACACACACACAGACATTCAATTTTATATATATAGATAATCCAAATTGTGCCTTATCTCTCTCAATCCATTAGTTTTTGTTCTTAATCATTTAATTTATAAAATAGCTTGTAACAGAATTAATGGCTAGACTGTGTATATAAAAAGAGTGAGGTGCAGGAGAAAAATAATTATCTGTGATATCAGAGTTATTGAAATTTGAGAGAGTTTGGAGAAAGTAACAAGAATTATATATACAGTAGAACCTCCCTGTAAAGGACACCTAATTGCAGAGCCAAAGTGTCTTTTAGGGAGAGATGTCCTCTTACTGGAGAGTTACTAAATAGTAAAAATGGTTATTTTGCAAATGAAAACTGTCCTTTGTAGAGAGATGTCCGCTAGCGGGAGGTTCACTGTATATATAAAACACTGATGTGGTTCCGTCAGTATGGGGTAAAAGGGATAGGGAGGAAAGAAATCAATTACTGCTGTTACACTATTTTGTTTCTGCAACGGCTTACCTAACCTACACATCCTCCTATCATTACTTGACCTCAACTATTTCACATGGGGAGGGAACTTTTCCACATTCCAACTATGAAAAATGACATTTCTATAACAATTTCTTAATACTTAAATTCAGGATGAAATGTGAGCAATTACCTTATTATCTAGTTAAATATAAATAAATGGAATGTCTCATAAGTGTCTTTTTTAAAAATGAAATTCAACTATGGAAATTAAAAACAAGCAAGAGGTTGTGTCTTCTTCTTCTTCTTTCTTATCTCCACTCAATCATATTAGGGTATCAAGCTTATAGAGCTTGAGACTTTTGATGGTGTCTGCTGGGGATGAGTAGATCCCATCAATGGAAGAGTCAATACAGTCAATAATGTGTTTTGGGGTTGCAGGGTGACACTCAGTACATAGTGGGAAAACCTTGCAACCATTCTGGAAAGTCACAGGAGGTTGTGTTGTTTATTTAAACTGACATCAGCCTTGAAAAATCCCCTCCAAAATTCCTATCCATCCACTTATTTTAGTAGCAAAATCCTCAATTTCCCAATGTTTTAGAGTACTACAGAGAGGTCTCCAATCTAGCTTGATTAGGTCCATAGATTACCCTGGCCTCTAACCACATCACTATAATACACCTACTCTTAAGCAGCTACTATGGTTTCTGTTATGTGTTCCTCCCACTTCTATCTGGTGAGTTATGTGCAGTTCATTTCCTTTCTGTTGCCTTTGCATACACACTGGTGAGGTGCCCTGTCAGCACTAAATAAGATCTCTCTCTCTCCTCTCTCTCTCTCTTTTGGCCTTGTATCTGTAAAGTCTCTAAAGAAACAGAAAGTGAAGTGGAGCCATTAAAAAGCATCTAGTCGGTAGCCAAGTACAATTCATTATTATCTGTTTCAAAGTTGAAATATTCCCAAACCTGGTTTTTTCTGAAGGTAGTGGTCTATCATCAAAGAAAGTCTCTGATAAGAGACCACCTCCAGGAGAAACTTTGTTTAGCCCTATTTATAGACAGTTTCTAATGGGAGACCCTAATGTATACTTCATCATCAAGTGTAGTAAAGCTCTACTGAGAATATACAAAGCTAAATATAGAGCTGGCACAGCTTGTAGATGAAATTAACAATCCAGTGTGAAGTTAACAACACTGTTACTGTGAAGAACATCCCCACATACATTGTGAAGATTACATATACTGTATTTGGACTTTATTACCATCTGTAAATCTAATTGGACATCATTAATGACACATTTTGAAAAATTACCATTGACACACAGACTGAAAAGAGTGCACATTATCTAATCAGCTTTTAGGGAATCTGAAAAGAGGACCTCTACAAGAAATGTTCACAAGTTCTAGGAAAAACTGTGAATGTGTTGCCTAGGGGCCACTGAGAAATAGAGGAAAACCAACCAGTGGGTAAATAACATCCGGACACCATTAGAAAAATAAAAGTACCTTATCATCTGGACAACAAATATATACAAATACTGATTGAGGTGAATAGTGATATTTCAATATTGAGGTCTGTCCAATCTATAAAATAACTTTAACACAGAGTGTAACATCGGTATGTAGTATTCTTCTTTCTTATCTCCACTCAATCATATTAGGGTATCAAGTTTGTAGAGCTTGAGATGGTGTCTGCTGGGGATGAGTATAGCTCATCAATGGATGAGCCAATACAGTCAATGATGTGGTTTGGGGTTGCAGGTTGAGAATTGCACTTAGTACATAGTGGGAAAACCTTGCAACCATTCTGGAAAGTCATTGTTCGTAGACGACTAGATTTAAGTTTATAAATCAAGGACTGCTGTTCCCTTGGGAGGATAGAATTGGCGCTTTTCCCTCCTACTCTGTACCAGTCATGTACAGCAGTAGATTTCCATTCTTGCTGGCATTGGGCCTTGATGGTTTGGGGTCTCTTTTGAATAGTTGGGTGGTAACTTTCTGACCTCACAGGATGGTCAAAAGCTCTATAGAGATGTGTAGCAATCGTTACCATTGAAGATGGTATCCTACACTGTATGAGGAATCCAGGGAGACAATTCCAGCATTCAGAGTACATCTTGGGAGTCTGAACATGGTGAAATGGAATTCCATGATGGCTGTCTTCCATATTGGAGATGGCATTCACTTTAAGAGTCAACAAAATATTCTAACAAAACATTGCTAACTTTTCCAGACACCCTATATTATTATGAAGGATATATTTAAAATATTTTTTAAAATCGTAACAAATTTTTCAAGTAAAAAATAAAAATTTCCACAAAATATTAAACCGAGAAAAAAAAGGGGGGGCACACTTATAATTTTGTTGCTCTGAAAGATTTATGAGATGATAGGAGATGTAGCACAACTAGAGAGAAGTTGGCTTGTTTCTCCCTTCAGCTTTTTTTTATCTTTAAATTTAATGGGAACAATTTTTACAATGGGGAGAAACACTTAAAGCCTGAGGATGAAAAATAAGAGAAAGAAAAAGAAGTTTCAGTGAATAATTTTCAGGGCAGCCAATTGACAAGTCAGTTGTCAGAGAAAATGATTTATGTAGAGGAGGCTTTACATGATACCCCCTTTATGTCAAAACTGTCTGGGAACATGGGGGGAAAAACAAGATGAGGTCAAAGGAGGATTTAGCTTACACGGGAGAATAGGAGCTGTATTACATACACTAGCTGCCTACACATCCATTGGGGGGAGAGCATATATAATATATGCTCTCTTTACATATTCATTAATGTTATTGCTTGTCCAGGTTGCTCTTTCCATATGAGAAAATATATATTCCCATTCTGGAATGACTCACAGGAATACTTTAATGAGAATTCATATAACCTCACCAAACTAATTACTATTAAGAAAGAAAAAAATACCGGATTGTTCAAATTAATTATTTATCAGGAAAAGGTTTTTCTTTAACCCTTAAGCGGTCGCAATGGGTAAAAATTACCCAGAAGGAACTTTTCGAAATATTTCTATATTAAAATATATATATATTTAAAATATATTCTCAGTACCTTTCTAATCTATCTAAAGATTATTATAATAAACCTATAATTTTAATTTTATGACATATATTCATTTTATTAGCATGTTTGGGTCAATTTTACCCAGTGCGACCTTTTGAGTTCTCGTCATTGGGTAATTTTTACCCAGCGCGACCTTTTAACGCTTTTGGTTTGGGTTTGCGTAAATAAGTTTCGAGTTAATTTCTGGCTTCTTTTTGTTTGGTTTTGCTGCCCCAAGTGCAATAATACAATCTATTCTTCCAACAATAAGGTAGGATTTATATTTTATTTCCTCTTTTTACATTATTTTACATAAAATGCTTTCAAATGCTGATTTTCTCCGTTATGATAATAATATTCCAAATCCCGATGATGAGGAATCAGAAACTGATGATCATATAGAAGAGAGGAATTGGAGTACAGACACTGAAAAGTATACATTATCAGAAGAAGAAAACAATGAGGATCCAAGCTTCAATTACTATATAGGAAAGGACCAAAAGACTAAATGGAAGAAAGCTCTTCCCCCAAAAAATGTTCGAACTCGCAGTGAAAATATTATCACCCATCTACCAGGGGTAAAGGGTGAAGCAAAAAATGCTAAATCGATATTAGATTGTTGGAATCTCTTTATAGATGACAATATACTTGAATGTTAAAAATCAATAAGCTAGAGGGATGAGTATCTTTAGATACTCATCCCTCTAGCTTATTGATTTTAACATTCTATTAAGGGATTAGCCTATTAAATATACTTGAATGCATAGTTACAAATACTAACATTTACATTAGGAATATTCAGCAGAACTATAGCAGAGAAAGAGATGCTAATTTGACAAACCTACATGAAATTAAAGCTTTATTGGGAATTATTTTCTTTCTTGGGGTCATGAAAGCGAATAAATTGAATACAGATGATGCATGGGCAAGAGATAGTACTGGATTTGAATTGTGTAGAATAGCTATGTCTGAAAACAGATTCCGATTTCTTCTCAGAGTAATTCGTTTTGATGACAAAGCTACAAGAAATGAAAGACTTCGTCAAGATAAATTAGCAGCTGTGAGATTGATTCTTGATACTTTTGTAAAAAATTGCCAAAAGCATTATTCTCCTTCGGAATATACACTGCGTGACATTGAAAATGGAACACCAAGAAATAGTGGCCAGAAAATTATGCAAATTTCAGGGTAGACGCGCCTAACCGAGTTATGCAAATGATGTAAAATGCGCAGCTCTCGTGCGCACATGGAGTAAGATATAAGGGAAGGAACTTGCAGAAAGGACAGTATCGTGTCGTTATTTCTTCAAGGAAAATCATTGTAGAAATTTTGTTCTTGTGTCAAAAGACACGTGTAATAACAGAGAATGCCAGGTCATCGTAAACAGAGGCAGTTCAAGCAGACAGACGCTTTTACGAGGGGCATGGTGATCGGACTGAAAAGGGCAGGTTGGTCCATACGTCAAATCGCAGCTGATACACACCTTGGTGCGTCCACGGTGCACCGACTGTGGAGAAGATGGTTGGAACAAGGAAATGTGGCAATTTATAGGAATGTCGGTGCAACCAGAGTGACGTCAGCACGTGTGGATCGGCGTATCCTTCGACAAGCAGTGGCGGCCCCACAAGCCACTTGTACCGCCATCCTGCAACATGTGCAAGACACCCTAGATCATTCCATCTCGACCAGAACCATTTCCCGTCGATTGGTTGCTAATGGCTTGCACTCATGCCGTCCGCTAAGAAGACTGCCATTGACCCCACCGAATAGGCGCCAACGTTTGGAATGGTGCCGGGCTAGATCGACGTGGATGACGGAATGGCACAGGGTCGTGTTCTCAGATGAGTCGCGTTTCTGCTTGTCCAGTGATAGTCGCCGTGTACGCGTGTGGCGTCGACGTGGAGAAAGGTCCAATCCGGCAGCAATTGTGGAACGCCCCACCGTGCGACAACGTGGAATCATGGTTTGGGGCGCAATCGCGTATGATTCCAGGTCACCTTTACTTCGTATTCAGGGCACTATGACGGCCCAACGATACGTTGATGATGTGCTGCGACCGGTGACACTCCCCTACCTTCAGGGGGTGCCCAATGCCCTTTATCAGCAGGATAACGCCCGACCGCACACTGCTCGCATTAGCCAACAAGCTCTGCAAGATGTACAGATGCTTCCCTGGCCACCGTACTCTCCTGATCTCTCACCAATCGAGCACGTCTGGGACATCATTGGACGCCGTTTGCATGCCTTGCCACAGCCGCGTTCAGAAGACGAACTGTGGCAAATGGTTGAGAGGGAATGGAGAGCCATCCCTCAGGACGCCATCCGTACTCTGATTGACTCTCTACCTAGACGTGTTGCTGCGTGCATCGCCGTCCGCGGTGGTCCTACTTGCTACTAAGCCGACGCCGTTCTCGCTCTGTATTATGACTATCATTTTGAAATAAAGATCACTTATTGTTCGTCCCTGTCTCTCTCTCTGTCTGCCGAGTTTCATCACTTTCTGGCCACTATTTCTTGGTGTTCCATTTTCAATGTCACGCAGTGTATAACGGTGGATGAAAAGCTTGACGCTTTCAGAGGGAAATGCAATTTCAGGCAGTATATTCCGAGTAAACACAATAAATATAGAATAAAATTATTTGCTCTCGTGGATTCAAAAATGTTTTATACTTGTAACTTGGAGATTTATTCAGGAAAAAACCCTGAAGGTCCTTACAATGTCAGCAAAAGTCCAAGTGACGTTGTGGAACGATTGTGTGAGCCAATCAAGGGAATTGGCCGCAATGTAACAATGGATAACTGGTTCACCAGTTATTCTTTAGCTCTAAAACTTTTACAACAATATAGACTAATAATTGTTGGTACCTTAAAAAGAATTAAAAAGGAAATCCCCTCAGAGTTTGTCATCAGCAGAGGTAGAAATGTACACACTAGTGTTTTTGGCTTTCAAAGTGAAATGACACTTCTTTCATTTAAGCCTAAAGAGAATAAAGTTGTACTTATGCTTTCAACTCTGCACCACGATGCAAATATAGATGATTCAACGGGAGAATTGAAAAAGCCAGAGATGATAATGTTTTATAATATGACAAAGGGTGGTGTAGATATGATGGACGAAATGACAGCTACATATAACTGTGCTAGAAATTCAAGAAGATGGCCCATGGTTATTTTTTATTCACTTTTAAATATTGGGGCAATAAATTCCCAGATAATTCATTTTGCAAATGGCAACGCATCAAAGGTTAAATCAAGACGTCATTTTTTGAAAACCTTATCCTTAGATCTTATTGAAGAGATGGTCAAAGTTCGCACAGTAAGCGGAAGAATGCCATGTGAAATAAAGGAAAAGGCATCCGATATTTTTAATTTGTTAGAGCCTGGTCCATCTAAAAAGCCAAAAATAGGAGAAATACATCGATGCAAGAAATGCCAGAAAGAAAAAAAGGACAGAAAAACTATTCAACATTGCCAGTACTGTTTTGCTTTTTTGTGTAAGGAACACTCTGTAATAATTTGTCAAGAATGTCATAAAGGACGAAACAAGTCCTAATTTCTATGAAAGGAAGTTATAAATTTCATACAAATTTATATTTTATAACCTATCTTCAATATATATTTTTATTTTCATAAAATAGTCAAATATATCATAAATATTTGATATTTTGATTTGTTATTAATAAAATAAATAAAATATGATTTTTATATCTCAGGATTTTATGTAAAGTTATTTAATAGACAAATCATTATTCTAACATAGAAAACAATAAAAATATTGAAAATAATATTTGATTTATTTAGGTTTTAAAAAGTGGGTAAATTTTACCCACCGCGACCTTTCAAGGTATAAAAGAGGGCGCGACCGCTGCCGGGTTAATAGTCTGGAATATAAAGTAATCAACATTTATTTAATAGATAGTAAAGTTATTGGCCTCAATATTCTGTTATCTCATCATCTGGAGATGTCATCTTATTTTGATTATCCCATCTTCCTGTTTGTTCATTTTATTATCAACACTAAACCTGATGTCTGTGATGTACAGTAGAACCTCCATGATAGGACACCTCTCTATAAAGGACACTTTGGCTCTGCAATTAGGTGTCCATTACAGAGAGGTTCTACTGTATAAACTGCCAAGGAAATCACCGGCAAAATAAAAACAAAATTATGTGTTTTTGTGTTAAGTGTATAATATTTACGTATATGGGGAGTGTTGTGGATGTTATGAATTTGTATTGTGTGCGTGTACTCATGTGTATTCAGTGATTTAAATAGAGCATAAGCTTGTTATAACAGCCTCTTTTATAAAAAAAAAGATATTTATTCTAAGGTCCCGAAGTTTTAACATGGTGCTATATTACCAACATAGATGTTGCCAGGTTCAACTATAAAAATATGGCCCAATAAGAATTACAGATGGGAAAGACCAAATAGCTACTCAAAGTATATTTTGAGTAGTTGCCATACTTGTACTCAAATGGTAGCAAAATGTTTACTGATGGAAAGTGTCATGTAAAACTGGGTTATAGCAAGCTATTCTGGGATCTGGGATAAAAGCGCACTTAAATTGGATAGCTATATAAACTGGATTGTCAATAAAAGTAAAATCAGTACAGTAGAACCTCCCTTTAGCAGACGCCCCACTAGCGGACATCTCTCCACAAAGGACAGTTTTCATTTGCAAAATAACCATTTTTACAATTTAGCAACTCTCCGGTAAGAGGACACCTCTCCCTACAGGACACTTTGGCTTTGCAATTAGGTGTACTTTACAGGAAGGTTCTACTGTACCAGGAAAATTATTGCATTATGTGGGATAATATTTGAAGTGATATAATGTTTGAATAAATTTTTATTCTTGTTTACTCATTGAGGGTGGATTGTTGCTTTGGCATAATCTGTATACGGTCCCAAGTTGAGCAAAACTTCTTGTTTCATACACACAACTAGAATAAGCTTAGCTTTCAAACCTTTTTAGGTCATTTTGCAACATATACATTTTGTTGATGTAAATTTCCATACCCCTAGACTCTACCTGAATTCTCTACAAATGCTTGTGAACACACTATAAGGGCCTCAGTACCCACTGGGAAGTGGTAGTGCCATGATGGAAATCAACAAAAGATAATGCTCACAAAACCCAGATTGAGTTTTATCTATATCTTAAAATGATTAAGGTTTGATCCCTAATCTATACTGATAAAAAGGATGTTTAACTCTGGTGGGAGTGAAGACTGAAAACCTCAGCCAGGAATGGTCATGTCACGAATGTAAAGTATCCGGACTCTACAGGCCCTGTGACAAATTCCTTCAAGACTAACGACCAAATAAGTAAATTGTGATATTTCACAGTAGCTACACGCTTTACTATCAACAACAACAAACAAACAACAAAAAACCTTTATTAAGACACTATAGTCTTACAAGGGGATTGATTCCCCTACAGGTTATATATGTACATGAGTGAGGAGGAAAAGCAATCTAGAGGGGAGGGGGAGCAATCAGCCGTTGTCTGTGGAGTTGAGCACCTCTTCTCTCATTTTATCAATCGCCTTGAAAATTTAAAATATTTATAAACAAATGTTTTATCCAGCAGGAGAGCATTAAAGATTTTATATACATGTTGTTCATTGTAGTGAGCTAGCTCCGAAATTTCACGAATTTCCAGTCTCTTTTCATGTAGGAATGGGCAAAACACGCTTTACTATCATCACATCTTGTTATTTCTGGGAACCTTCTTTTTGGCCTAATGGTTTGAATTCAAGCCTAACATGGCGCCCTGACCTCAATTACTGAGAGATAAGTCTATATATATATATTTTTACAAAGACCTATCTTGGGCATTCAGGATGTATATAGGTAACATTCTAAATTCTACAGGATTTTCAGGATTGTCAAAGGCATCTTCCATAGAGAAATTCCCTTAGTAGGGAATCCCTATATAAGACTAAATGTCTTAATATTAAGGCTTTTGTGTCATTTCTGGGATGGATAAGAGCACTACAACATTGCTAATGCTGGACATGACTGGTACAGAGCAGGAGGGACAAGCAACGGTTCTTTCTTCCCAAGAGAACAACAGTCTTTGATTTCCAGATTTAAGTCTGGTCACCTACGGACAATGACTTTCCAGAATGGTTGCAAGGTTTTCCACTATGTACTAAGTGCAATTCTCAACCTGCAACCCCAAAACACATTATTGACTGTATTGACTCATCCATTGATGAGCTCTACTCATCCCCAGCAGACACCATCAAAAGTCTCAAGCTTTACAAGTTTGATACCCTAATATGATTGAGGCGAGATAAGAAAGAAGAAGACTACATCATTGTCACACACCTTATCTAAGGATGGGTAGGTAAAGTGAGAGGACTCTGTAGATGATTTCAAGAAGTAACAACGTGGGAAGAAACAGTGAGGGAGGGTTACATCTACTTGTTTCTTACATTTGCTACAAAGATTTGTTAGTTGCACTTTAGACTTGAGGTAGAAGAGAGAGTGGGTCATCTGCCAAGATAAGATTTATTTTTTAAATGATAATATAGAAAGAGATTTTATACAAGATTAGAATACAAACTGGAACGTTCTAATGGCTAGACTGGCCAGAACCCTCCTATTACTAAACTATCTTAGAATTATACCACTTGTTATCAGTGATATTTTCTCAACTGTGATGCTATGGGTAGAGACCACTTACCAAGGAGTGTTATGGTTCTAGCAGCTGTTTACCATAGTTTGGAAAAATATCAAACTTGAAAAGCAACAACTCCTTGGTTATCAGATGCCACAAATTGAAAGATGAAAACTTCTGAGGAATTTGGTTGAGAGTGAACAAATCTACCACAAATTATAATATCTTTCCAGCCGGCTATCAGCATACACTCATGGACAAAACTTAAGAAAGTTGTATCTTTTAGCATGTATATAGGAATTCAGACATTAACTCTGAAAGATATTTGATACACAGTGACCTTTATTGAAGAAATGAGATAACCAATTGTGAATAAAATTGTCTGTCTCCTTCAAAAAACAGATGACCGGTGACATCAAAGACTTTCCAAAGACTTTTCAAAGTTTTGCCCAGCAGTGTACATTGTTTCTATCTAACTTGTATGAAGCCTCTAGGACTTCTCCTTTACCTTCTGTGTTGACCACATCCTTACATGAGATTCCACTCTTCAGAAAAAGAATATGGAAATTTAGTCAATAACATTTTAGTAGGGCACAGCTAACTAGTATGAAGCTAAGATAACTGATTGGAATGTTTTAGGTATATAACTTAGGCAGTAGAACATTACTTTTGGGACACTATTGTTTACATCACTAGTCATTACTCTCTATTGATTTTTATTTATATATACAGTAGAACCTCCATGTAAAGGAGACCTAATTGCCGGGCCAAACTGTCTTTTAGGGAGAGGTGTCCTCTTACTGGAGAGTTGCTAAATTGTAAAAATGTTAATTTTGCAAATGAAAACTGTCCGTTGTGAAGAAGTGTTCGCTAGCGGGGTGTCCACTAAAGGAAGGTTCTACTATATATATATTAGGTTCATCTGTTGCAGTAATGGACTTTGGTGATAAAACACACAAGGAGGTGTCACAGAATCCCCTATTACAACAACTGAGGTAGTTACAATACTGTGATGTGGAAGACAAACCATTGCAAAAAAATACCAAATATACATTTAATGATGATAATGATAACAAGCTAGATCTGTTTGATTGCCGAAGACCCTGTGGGTGGTTTCACTGTGAACAATCATGCTTGTGAAGGGCTAAGTGATCATTTATACATTTATTCTCCTGGTTCAATTGCCATTTCAATGTTTGGTGACAAGGAAAAGTTGTGGAATAGTAAGATATTTTGATACTAATTGAAATTTTCAAGTAACAAATGTTTAATGTGGGATTCGATCTCAGATCGTTGATGTCAAAAAGCAACGACCTATACCACTCGTCCACCAAACATGAGCAACAAATGTGAATGGTAGGTGTGACTGCTGGTATTAAGTAGAGATCCTTTGTCTCTTCACACAATTTATAAATGTACAGGATTTCAAATTTAATGCTAGTTTCATTTTTTTTTTTTTAATGCTTATGAAAGTAAGTTGGGTTTTGGAATAAATCTCAATCTATGCAGCGGCAATTAGCATAACTTCACATAAGAAGTGGAGGATTAAACGCCTAAAATATTTAATTAATACATGACTGAAAGATGAGAATATTTTTGAATGACTTATATAAAAAGTTTTTGATATTTTAAAAAATACTTTCTTCTAAAAAAATCCTAAGCATATCCGAGATCCATACCTACATAGATATTTTTAGTATATCAATCCAGCCAATGGCATCTCTCCAAAATTGTCCAATCATACAGATTACAATTTCAAGTTATATCTTGAGAATCTGTATGGTACTGTATTCAATTGTAACAGATGCCTGTACTTTGACCAAAAAGTTTGGCTAAGTAAACATCTGATCCAAGATTATTGATTACTAGCGGACGTACCCGGCTTCGCCCGGGTTTTACCCGAGTAAAGGTTTTGTCTAACGAATCTCTCGATAAAGTGAACATTTTTTCCCGGTCCCTTGAAAAATACTCGATAAGTTGAATAAAATCAATATTAATTGGTTCCCTCGGTAATTGGAAGTTAAAGGAATAGTATCTTGCCTTGGAATTGTATCATTATTCTTGTCTCAAATAAATTGCCGTGTCATCCTGAATTTTGTCTTTTCCTAATTTTCTACATTACAAAATCATCGTATCATCATGATAATATTTAGAGCAGATTGTTGAATTATAACAGATAAATTAGAATATTTATCTTGATTATTTTTAGGCGAAAAGTTATTTCAAAAATTTTATTTGCTAGAAACCTTCCCAGTACTATACTAAATAACTTCCCAAAGTTTCATGGCGTTCCAATGAGTGGTTTGGTCTGGCATAAAAGACAGACACACATACATTCATTTTTATATATTAGATAATAAAAGGCATATATTGGATTTAATAAAATATTTATTTTGCCAATATTTTGGCTGGCTGAACGCCAACCTTTATCGAGGCATTACATTTTCAAAACGATTTTTATATATATATAGATTAGTCCTTTACAGTAGAATCTACATAATTCCTAAAAATATTTGACACTCCCAGAGGATGTCCTTCAATGGAGATTGGATTAGGTCTGGTAAAGTCATTTTTGATTTATATTGTTTATTTACATCATGCATATCGGCCAGAGGCCTTTTTTCATATTGAGGCAAAATGATCTCACGCTCGCCCCTAAAGGGTCACCAAAGAAAGATTTTAATATATATACTAATTTTTCATCTACAATGATAGTAGTCAACAAAGGATCTCCAGTGATCAGCTTTGAGTGTGAAGTTTTTGGTATGAACTGAGTTAGAATGTTTTCTTTTTTTATATATCCATCTGGTTCATTCTATTTTTCCTAATCTCATCCATTCTGTTATAATAAGGTTTTGTATCGGAGTCTAGACAGACTTTTTAACTATGTGACCAAGTGTATATATAGAAACTAATAAAAATAAATATGCATTAAAAATGGATGTTAACTGTAACTGGCATTCGTATTCAGAATTGAAGAGATACCTTGGCCAGATGAAACTTCTTTATTTTCAGAAATTTTCACTGAAGATCATAAGGAATTTTGATTTGGCCAATAATGAAAACTAAATATTTTATCGAAATATATTCCATAAATTTTGTGTTTCAAGTTGTTATACTAGAGATGATGATGTCTTCTCCTTTCTTACTTTCATTAGATCATATAAGGATGTCTTAACTTTTCAATTGTGTTGAATGACATCATTTTAACAACTGTGTTTTGAGTCACAAGTTGTTGCTTATTCTCATGGTAGGAAAAAATGGCACAATTTTTCATATATATTTCTATGGCCAGACTGTAGCCGTATCTAAGATTTCTATAAAGGAGTCAAGTAGTTTATAATTCATCTTGCATTGATCCAGACTGCCTATGGAAATGGCTCTTTTATAAGACCAGCTGTTGCTTCATAGCAACATTTTATACACCTTATTTATTCAAAATAGTATAGGTCATTATTCATCTGGATGGTTGGAAAGTATTTTGTATACTATTATTGATTTTTGAAACCCAATATCAACTAATAGTTCATAGGTGCACTATAAGTGTGTGGGTAACCTATTTGTTTTTTAATAAAAAGGATTTTTTTCTTTAAAAAATATTTAGAACTGAATTGTATTTGGGTTGAGAATATATATTTAAAAAAAAAAACTTATGCAGAGTTAATATAACAAACTTTTAAAAAAATTCAACTTTTGTTATATTTGAAAGATTTATATAAACAAATCTAAAAAAATTTAAAATAGTACTTATATTCTCAGTGAAATTCCTTTAAAAAGTCACGATTAAATGCAATAATTTTATCATGCCTTTGAAAAAAAAATCTGTGATAATTATTTTTAAATATACAAGGCAAACAACTCACACTTACAAAAATAATTTTAAATTGTATTTGAAAATATATATCTACAATTTCAAAAATATATACTCTTTTTATATTACTTCGCCAAAAGCTGTGGACAATTCGTTATCTTGATTTTGACACTATAAAAAAATAAAAACAGGAAAAAAAAGAACGTTAAAAACTGTTAACTAGTTCACCTAAATTTAACGTCGTTTAATTACATCCAAATGTAATGAAATTATTAAATTTTCTATTATTCATCACAAATATTATCTAAGAGAACTAAAATATACCATAAAAAAATAACAGGTTTTATAAACTATCTGTTATATATATATAGTAACCTGTAAATAAATAATGTAAATACGTGTTTCTCTTATTATAAGCTTCTGGCATAATATTTTTAAATGAAAATGATCAAATATTTAGGTAGGCTTTGCATTTTCTTTTTATAAAATAAAAATAAAAAAATGAATTCACCTGGTCACAGGTGTAGTAAAAGAAAACAGCCCCTCCCCGAGAAATATAATGCTACGTGTTGCAGAAGGCGAGGCCTAAAGTTTATTTAACCCAGAAAATCAATGGGTTCTCGATCAATATTCTTCCAGAAGACTTACCTGAGGTTCGTAGCTGATGAGCATCCAATAACTAGGCACAAGTTCGATAGAAGTAAGGCTCCTCTCGTAATTTGTGAATGACCTCCAAAGAGAAGAAACAGCACCGATGGAGTCACAGACACCGACCAACTGGTCTTGGGTCAACGAGGAGCGCCGCTCCTGCCATCT
This sequence comes from Cordylochernes scorpioides, assembly GCA_030710605.1. Lineage (NCBI taxonomy): Eukaryota > Metazoa > Arthropoda > Arachnida > Pseudoscorpiones > Chernetidae > Cordylochernes > Cordylochernes scorpioides. Next base: position 37,292,881 of record CP092883.1, read on the forward strand.
ACCGGCGCTATTTTTGTTATCGATTTTTAAAAATATTATATAGTAGTCTTTAATGGCAGTGGATTTTCTTGAAGCTCACCTTGTGTTTGAAGATAAAAGCGCCTTTTAATTTTAAAAAATCAATTTTAATCATGGGTTGATGAATATTTTTTATCAAATAAAGACAAAGAATGCGTAATTTATTTGTTTTGAAAAAATAAAAATTATTTTCTCGGAACGGATGTTTTATAATTATGCATTTAAAATGTATTTATTTAATCGTTATACTTAGTTTTAATTGCGTGTTGTTTGTGTTCTTTACGAATATTTTGCAAAATAAAAATTTGGAATATGTATAAACTAGACAATTTTCTTATTTTAAAAGTGCACAAAATGTCATTTTGTTATTAACATTTGTAATTATTTCACTCTAACCATTCGGAAACGGGTATTCATTGTTTTGAGACATATTTTCAACACGAAGTGTACATCTACATGAATGCGTGGGTGGGTCTTGAGGCCTACATTGTCGCCCGTGTCAACCAGAGTGCCAGTGTTTAAACCCAAAGGGAGACGCAATATTAACTGAAATCTCTTATATAGCTGGCCAAATCCATGCATAAATTGAACCCCACAGTAAACTTTGTAAGTGTAATGTCAAACCGCTACATCCGTAGACATATGGTATAATTGCAATAAAATCAGTATTCCACACCAAAACTTTTTTGACCTTTTTGGGTTTCGTGTTCTAAGTCAATTTTGTATTTATGATCAAGGCATTTATTTACAGCATTTATATTTTACTTTAGGGGGTCGGTGGTGGTCTAAACCGTTGATTTTTCTACCGCTATGACCCGGGATCGAGTCCCGCATTGGACACTTTTTTTTCCGATTTAAGAAAAAAAAGATGCTCCAATGGCCCCCGATTCTTGTAAAAGTGCAACCCCACCAGCGAGTGCAAGTAACCAAACGGGGCTGTAAGTGCAAAGTCGAACTGCTTTTCACATGTGTAGACATGTGGTGCACTTACAGTAAAAGCAGTCGTCAACTTCTACCCACCAAGATTATAATGGCCTGTACTACGTGTACTTGAGATATTACTTTTTCTTCAATACAAATTGACGATTGAGTTAATGTACCAATTTGTGGTAAACAAGAACATGAAGACAAGACGGAAGAATATCACTGGTTTGAGATAACATCTTCTGTTTATTTAATTGAACTTTGCGAGCTGCCTTACTGCCATCTATCGGAACAAATATCAACTAAAGGTCGATTTTTACCCCCGAAATTTCGAAAAAATGTGTTAATTTATCAATAAGTTTTGTTTAGTAAATGTTTTGTCAAATAAAAGACCAGGTTACAGAGATCTCCACTGAACTAAAATTGCCGATATACTACTCTGATCAAAAAGTTTCGACACACTTTGCTCATAAGTTAAAAAAAAAACTTTATTATTCTACCAAATTCAAATTGTCCCCTTCAGAGTAGTCCCCGTTGGCCGCGATGCACTTCAGCCACCTTTTTTTCCAGTTGGCAAAACACCTCTGGTAGTCTGTTTTCGGGACCATGGCCTTCTTCGATTCCACTTTGATCTCTTCTATGCTCTGAAATTTCCGACCCTTTTAACTTTTTTTTTTTTTGCTTTCAAAAATGGAAGAAGACGCAGGGAGCCAAATCGGGACTGTAGGGGGGTTGGGGGAACACAGAGGTTGAGTGGTCCTGCAGGAACTTCGAGATTTTGAGGGCTGTGTGCGCCGGCGCGATATCGTGGTGGAGGATCCACGACTTGCTCCTCCACAGCTCCGGCCGTTTCTGCCTGATCGCTTCCCTCAATCGCCTCAAAACTCCCAGGTAGGAGTCAGCAGTTATTGTAGAGCCTTGTTGTTGAAATTCATGATGAACGATGCCCTGGTAGTCGAAGAACACCGTCAACATGACCTTGACTTTGCTGGGAGCCTTCCTCGCTGTCTTTGGTCTCGGCTCATTTTTGAAGGGCCACTCCGATGCCTGTTGGGTAGTTTCCTAATCAAAGCCGTGAATCCATGTTTCGTCTCCAGTAATGACCCTCTTCAGCAATTCGGGGTCGTCGGTTGTTGCTTCGAGATTGAGACTGGCCGTTTCTTTCTGGGCGATCTTTTGATCAAAAGTCAAATCTTTGGGAACGAGAACGGCGTTGAGTCTTCTCACTCCCAAAATGTCCTTCATTATCGATTGAGTCGACCCGAATGATATCCCTGCTTCTTCGGCGACCTCGCTGACAGTTATTCGTCGGTCTTCACGCACCAGTTCCAACACCTTGTCCACTTTTTCAGGCGTGGTTGATGTGAACGGTCTCCCGGAACGCTCGTTATCGGCGGTCTCTTCCCGACCCTCCTTGAAGCGCTTGTACCACTCGAAAACTCGTCTTCGGCTCATGACGGCATCCCCGTAGGCTGTTTGCAACATCCAAAAAATTTCGGCACCCTTGAATCCGTTTTTCACACAGAACTTGATGCAAATTCGTTGATCCTCCATTTCGGTGACTAACGAAATCGAAGCACGGGCAAAATTGCTTCACTTCGAAAAGCCGCTGCTCGCGCTGTTGTGGCGCGTGATTTTTGAAAATTGCCAGGTCTCCAAGCCAAGGGCGACGCTTGCGTTTGCCACAAACCGGGAGAAAATATATTGAGTTTTCAGGATTTTATGAGCAAAGTGTCGAAACTTTTTGATCAGAGTAGTTGTAGTATGTGTGTGCACATTTTAAAATTTTGATTATCGTTTTTTTTTTTTTTAAGATAATCTTTAACACAATGCCTATCTTTCTGATTTGAGAATTTTTATTTCCAATACATGTCAAATTATGCAAATATTATTCTGTTTATTTATGTAAATATCTCTTAAGTCTCGATGTTACTATCCGGAAGAAGTCTTTTACATGCAGTTTACATAACACCCTCGATTCCCGACAGCCATGAACCGGGATCGAATCCCGCATTAACATTCTGTTTAATATGTGAATAACCTTCACATATTATTCATTGATTCAAATATCATAAACTAGGTTGCTCTTTTTGAGCGGTACCTAATAAAGTGATTTTGGAACAAGAACAATATTTAAAGACTCCTCCACATTTGGGACAATTTCCTGTGTACGAGACAAGTGAAGTTCCCCACTACCCTCCTAATTTGGCACACCAGATTGGCTTATAACCCTTACAAAAATTATCATAAATAATTTTAATCTTGCAAAACAGAATATACTGTTGTGTAATTCTCTCACTTTAACGAAAGCAAAACGAAGTTAGGCGCGAGCTGAGAGGGTCAAAAATTAAGGATTTTGTGGAAGTACCCCAGGTGTATTGTTGTAAAATGGGAAGAACTGGTTAGGATATTGAGCCTCAATATTAAAAGAGAAATATACTGTTTATAATAAACAAACAACAAACAGAACTTCCATCAATTTTATTTTTTTTCTTAATTTCACCTCAGAGAGTCGATGCAACCCAATGGCACCGAAGAACTCTAGGATTGGCTGAGAAAACTTGATTCAACAATTCGTTAAGAAGGTGTGATACCACGAGACACCGCATGGACTCCCTCGGGTTGGAAGCACGGCTGGCCTCGAGGCCGCGATGGAAACAAAAATCCACCGAGCAGTTGGCATCGACAGATGCTCCAGGATCAATAGCGATCTAAAAAATGAGCGCTGGCCATTAATTGTCTCTTTCGCTCTAACTCTACCGGCCTCTACACGATCTACGCGGGATAGCTGTCGTACATCAAGTACTCCCTCTACAAATTCATACAAGCACTACAAACCTACACGATAAAATATTTTAATCAAAATTTTCATGTGTTACCCCATTCATTGTCGATGTTTTTGATTACATCGCGTGGGTATATCAGGAGACCCCTGTTGATGGAGTGTAAATAAAGAGTAGTGATTTATTGGTATTAGCGTTCAAAGATGAAATAATCATTGAAAACTATTTAAATACTCCGTTGTTTGTTATATCATTAGGTGAGATTCCTGCGGCACGTGCCGCCGAGTGCATCAATATGCTAGGTTTGGTCAGGTTAGGTTAGCTCCGGTGGGGTGGTTTAGAAAGAGGAATATTTTTGCCGACAGCGAGTAGCGTGGAATAATATTGTAGCGTAGAAAATTAGGTCTTTGTATATCTGGGGATGTGAAAGTATTTATTGATGACGTCAGCACGACAAGTCGACAATTATCAACAAATTAACCAAACTATCTGCAGCTAGAGAATATCGAGCAAGCAAGCTAGGCAACTAAATAATGATTTAGGAAATGTAAAATTTTAAATCTGTATCCAAATAATTTCATCGAATAATTAAATTAAATCTGTTTCCAAATATTTGCATTGAATAATTAAATAAAATAATAAATTATTTCTTCGCCACACAATATGATCGGCGACATGTTTTCAGCGACCGCAGAAATTAGTATAATGGATAATATAAACATAGGACTCCATAAACACAAACGTAATGTCATAAAAACTTTGGGTAATGAATGCATATATTTGCAAATGTGATTAATATATTTGACCCTAATCCTTTAGAGTGCTCTTGTATATTTTGAGAAAAAAAAATGCAATGTGTGTGTCTGACCCCTCATTGTGTGTGCGTCATTTTTTTAGGTATGCATATATTATTAGGACATTACCTCGTCCACGTGGTGGAGAATGCACTTCTTCTGATGATGATTGGACGGCAAGACATATGCACTAACACGCCGGCCAGTTAAAATATTGCTACGACGCTTTCCATCTGTCGTTGTTTGCGTACAAGGTTTCTAGAAAAACAATATGGGTTCTTTGTGGATACAACTTGACGCGACGTACTTTATTACAAGTAGTTGTTAGCGGAAATAGGAATTAAATAGACTTGCCTCCAATGTCTGCCACCTGAAGGATACTCCTGTTCATCGGCCGACTCAGTCCTGGTTTGGTCAGATCCCTCGGCACCGTATTACCGGTCAATCCACACGGTCACACTCATTCCGGTGTCCAGTTACCCAGAGCAGTCGCCAACCCGGCCTGGTCAGTTTCAGGACACTTCCTGCCTTTAGGCCAGCAGCTGCTATACACAGGACCTTCTTCGACCCCTTCTTCAGGACTCATTCTGTCACCCGCCTGTCTCTTCCTCATGTGACCCCTTTCTTTAATTCCACGGTCTCCCCTGGGTCAGTAGTACTTCCATGTCAACCATCCACGTCGTTCTCTTGTCATCTGATGGTCCTTTGATCTCTGTGATATATCTGGCCACATGAGGCTCGTCAGCCACTCCTGGAAGTGTAACGGTTAAGTTAGCGTCAGCCCTTGTTTGCAAAACCACGTCCCGATTAGGGATTTTTTCCCCTATTTTCAAGTGACGACACCCTTGATCTGTCTCGCTGTCCAGCAGAGGGAGGTGGTTTTCCACGCGAGGGCGGCTATGTATCACTGACTTCGATGCTGTCGCCTGAGTTTTGGATTTCATCTAAGAAGCACTCTGTAGCCGTGATGCTTATTTCCATATCGTTGTGATATTTTATATTAAGCTGTAGCCACTTCTTCCAACGATGGGGCTTTAGATCGTCGCTCTTTACAGTAGATGCGCCTTCCAAATCCACGCTGTCTATATCATGGCTGTCCAGCACGTATTCCTCCTTGTCAGACTCCCAGAGGTTATTGGAGCGGTTTTCTTGATAGATCAAGTCCTCTGTCGGGATCTTATTTTATTGTTTCTGTAAATCTTAATACTTTTAATATCTTTAGACCTAGTTTTCTTCTCGCTTATTCTGCACTGAGTTGTGGATTCTGCAAAGCTTTTCGAAACCTGAAACCGCGTGGGACGTTTTAAATTTTTATAGAAGTCTTTCTTGGTAATGGTTGATGGGTTTGAGCTTTCTCGGATGAAAGGGAAAAGGTGATGAATACAAATTCGTGGCACTTTTTTTTTTTTTTTTTTCAGTTTGTATTGCAGATGGCGGCGCTGACACATTGCGTTTGACTTCCGTGCCACAGACATTGTTGTCGTGCCTCCACAGAGCATTCGATTCTCCATCCCGATTAGTGGGGTTGCTGGCTCCAACTTTGGAGTGATTCGACCATCTAGTCTTGTCGTAATATCACGGAACACACAGTTCCTTCCCGTCTAGTTGGATCGCCACTGTAATCCTTGGCAGTCTGGCACCGTCGCAGAAGTCAGCCACGCCGTCGCATTGCAGTTCGCTAAGATCGTTGTTGTCTTCACGGAGGTATTCAGAAGAGATCCAGGGAGTCGAGTTTCCGCACGGTACATCATATAGACTCTCCCTTCGTCTGTTTGACTTGGTCCAAAGCATTAGTGCTGCAGCCGTTATCGGAGGCGATCAGTCTGCCTTTCTCTACAATAATACAACACCTGTTTGGATCATTTTATTATCCATTCGACAATTTCTAGTGTAGTCCATCCAACCATATTGATCATTCGTACTGAGTAGCCTTGCGGGAGGTCTCGTCGTCTAAATAAATCTTGTTTTCGATTAATCTGGTGGGATTGTCACACAAATTATTGCTTAGAACAGCTCGAGTCAATTGATCGTATATCAGCTTTAAGACCTCCATTGATCCATTTACTGAGTCATCTGCCTAGAAAAGTCTCCGTTCAATAACTTTAATTCTTCCATCTCGAGGCCGGTTAGTTCTTCCATTCTGTTTTCAAATTAGCGTCAAAAATGTATAATCTTCAAGAATCAAAACTAATCAAACTGTTCCTCGCTTTTGGGACCAAATGTTATGACGCTTTCCACCCGTCTTTGTTTGCGTATAAAGTTTTTAGAAAAAACTAAATGAATTTGTGTGTGTGTGTGTGGAAACAGCTTAGTGCAACGCATTTCATTACAAATAGTTGTTAGCGAAATTAGGAATTAGACAGAATTGCCTCAAATGTCCGCCACCAGAAGGATCATCCGACTCAGTCCTGGTTTGGTCGACTCCCTTGGCACGGTCTTTCCACACGGTCACACTCGTTCCGGTGTCCACTTCCAGAGAGCAGTCACCAACCCAGCCTTGTCCATTTCAAGGCACCTTCAAGCCAACAGTTGCTATCCACCGAACCTTCTCCGACCACCTTCTTAAGGAATTCCTTTCTGTCGAACTGCTGTCACAAGACTGTCTGTTCTTCCCCGCCTGTCTCTTCCTCAGCTGACCCCTTTCTCTAATCCCATAGTCCCCCCTGGGCTATTAGTACTTCTTTGTATTACCACCCACGTCGCCTTGGCTCTTGTGAAGGGATAGCCAGATGCCACATTACCTTTTTAAAAAGAAGAATCGGCTCTATTAAAGAACGTCAGACAAAAAGACTTGATTACAGTGTTTTAAACTGAGGGTATGTTGTTGTTGACGCTTCCAATAAAGAGCCTCAGATTTCCCCATGCATCTCTATCACAGCAGTCGCAATTTCCACATCTTGGGTGTATAAAGCTGCTGCTCTGGGTTCATGTCAATTTTCCGCAAGGCTGCGGCCATTTCTGGGCATGAGAATATGTGAGCAGGTGTTAGTTCCACACCGGGACAGTTGTTGCATGTCCTATAGGTTCTTGAGGGTATGTTGAAGATGAAATAATCCAGCTCTATTTCATTTTATAATATATATGGGGAATTTATTCAATCGGTGAACTGAAGGCTAAAAAGATTTGGAAAGACTTTCCTCCTTAGTGGTGAACTTTTTGGCGAAATCGATGGTCACAAATGATGAGCCAAACCTTCCCAGCTATTTTATTTCTCGGTTCACCAACCTTTGAGAAATTATTTCAATGTGGTTTTGAAAAAATAGAGAACCGAATAATTTTAGTACAGTAGAACCTCCTTGTAAAGGACAACACCTAATTGCAGAGCCAAAGTGTCCATTAGGGAGAGGTGTCCTCTTACCGGAGAGTTGCTAAATTGTAAAAATGGTAATTTTTCAAATGAAAACTGTCCTTTGTGGAGAGGTGTCCGCTAGCTGGGTATCCGCTAAAGGGAGGTTCTACTGTATATTAAATTGGCGCTGAGAAGGTTTATTATGATGAGCCAGGCCTACCCAAAGCTATTTCATCTTCAATTTACTAATCGTCGAAACTCGTCCTATATTATTAAAGAAGATATATTCCTGAAACTTCAACATACAAGGATAGTTTTTTTGGTGTGTGTTTGTTGCGCTAGGTGGTATTATTTGTAATTATAATTGTAGTTGTAATTACTAAAAGTGAAAGCATAACAACTATTTTTTATTTTTATCCCGACGTTAGCTATGTGTGATCTCCTGTGTGTTTCTCCTTTTAAGTCAAATTGAAACATATTGCTGCGTATGTCTTTCTGTAAGTATTTTGCTATCTGTTTTAAATTAAAAACCTTTTTAAAGTGTATGTATTGTATGCCTTTATTTAGAACTCCTTTTTTAGTAGAAAAAAACAATATGTAAACAACAAAGATGGTTTGTGATGATGAAGTTAAAATTAATATTCTATGAAATATAAAATAAAAAATAATTTATATAAAAATAATAAATTGAGAGATTTCAAATATTTACAACATTATATTTTTTGTATCTCGATATGGTTTAGATATACTCGAAAGTATTGTCGTATGTGCGTCTGTTGGCAAAAATATACTATATTATTCATATAGGCAGTAAAAACGCGCGCGTGCTCCCCTACCCGAATGAACACGAAGAAATTAAAAATAATTTGTTTTAGTTTTTTTTTTTTTTTGTATTAGGTAAGTGCAAAAATAATTGGCATTTTTGCCTGTAATTTTAAAATGTAATAACTCGCTTCAAACAATATTGATCATAATAAAAACTATTGAAATCTCTTTTTCGCCAACGGGAACCTAGCTGGTTTATTCAATTTTGATAAAATTATTATTATTTTTTTGCTTATCCCTAGTATACGTGGTACAGGCCATGATAATCATGGTGGGGAGTTAGCGACTGCTTTTACTGTAAGCGCACCACATGTCTACACATGTGAAAAGCAGTTCGACTTTGCACTTACAAATGTGCCAGAGCCCCGTTTGGTTACTTGCACTCGCTGGTGGGGTTGGACTTTTGCAAGAATCGGGGACCATTGGAGAATTTTTTTTTTAACAGAAAAAAGTGTCCAATGCCGGATTCGAACCCGGGTCGTAGTGGTCGAAAACCAAAAGGTTTAATCAGCCTTCCACCGAACCCCCTGATAAAAATTATGAAGTTCTAGAAGCAATGAATCCATTAAAGGCAGTTTCGACATCGTCTTGATTTCTAAAGCATTTCCCGTCTGGAAGTTGGTGAGGTGCCTAAAAAAAAAAGGTAGTCGGTAGACCGCTGTGATTGTTTCACCAGAATTCAGGAAGCTGTGATGAATCAAACCTGTTCTAGACCACCAAACAGTCATCATAATCTTATTTTGGCGCAATTTGGGCTTTGGGAAGTGTTTCTCAGCTGCGGCACGGTCCAACCATTGCGCTGAGGTCGCCGGTTGTCATAGAGAATCCGTTTTTCGTTGTAGATCACAATACGTTCGGGAAAAGGCTCATTCTTGTTTCGTAGAAGTAGCGCCGAAGACACTTCAAAACGCCGATTTTTTAATTTTTATTTTCACTCAATTCGTATAGTACCCATTTTCGAGATTTTTCACCTTTCCTGTGTGTTTCAAATAACGAACAACTGTAGAGTGGTCAACGTTGAGCTCTTCAGCTACTTCTCGTGTAGTTTTGTTTGTGTCCGCCTCGATTCATCTCCAAGCCTGGTATCGCCGTTGCGAAATTTTTCAAACCACCTGCGCGTATTACGTTCTGAAATGGTACCCTTGCCTCATGCGCTAATGATATTTCTAGTTGTTTCCGCAGCGTTGCCTCCGAGTTTGAACTCACGAAGCAAAATGATGCGAATTTAATGCTTCGAAAGCATTTTTTTTAACACAGTCTAATATCGAGAAAATTTTATTGGAAAATATAGATTTTAGTAGATTTGATGACAGTTCGAAAAACGTGCTTATAATGATATACGCCTTGAAAATATTAAAATAAAATTTTATGAAATAATCAATGCTTGAAATTTTATTTACTGAAAAATCGGCTATTATTTTCGTCCCCACTCAATGAAATAGAGAGGGTGAGAAATATATAAAAATATTTATAAAGAAATATAACAAAAATGAATCGAAAGATCCCAACAACATTGTGGTTAAGATTTTACAAATAACTTTTGATCTCGAAAGAGAGAATATAGTTTACAATTAAGAAACACGAATCACCTTTATATATATACTAGCCGAATGACCAGGGCAACGCCCGGGTTTTAACCGATTAAATGCTTTTATTCAAATACTATTCGTTACAATTATAAATTGGCGCCGTGGATGTCATTCTTGTATAATATATAAATGAGTTTTAAAAATTAAAAAAAAAAAAAAAATGCATCGGCCGGGAATTGAACCCGGGCCGCCCGCGTAGCAGGCGAATATTCTACCACTGAATCACCGATGGTTATGAGAAATTGGGGATTTATTCCATTCACAAAGCAAACGGTGACAGAATTGATTAAGAATTGTTGCTTGATTATGACGCTGATAACTGTATATATTAATATATTTGGGTCTTTTGTGATTAAAAATTTATTTATATATATTGCATAACGCGCGTTTATTAATATTATTTATGAGGTTTACGTTAGAGTGTTTCGCGCTATATAGTTTTTAATTGAAAAAAAGGACAGACTTCATGTCAATAAATACATTTTTTAAAATGCAACGGAAATTATGCGTCCTCTAATGTCTTCTATGCAATTAAGTAGACTCCGACCGCGAAAGGCGATCCGAAGACTTGAGGCTACGGCCTTCGTCAGCCCAACAAGGAACTAGATTTTTCAGATGGTCAGATACATTCTAAGCATAAAGCTGGTTCAAAACACAACTTCGATCTTACGAGAATTTATTACAGGGAAATCTTCAGGGGAATATCATGTAATTAATCTTTCTCTATTAATAATGAAAATATACATACTATAAAATACACATTATTTTTCTAAAAATCCGTTAAAATGTGTTATTTATGAATGGATATTTTAAAATGAAAGATCGATTTTTAGGATCTGATATTTGCTTCTAGGGAAATTTACATTGTCATACATTTTTACAATGGCTAAATTTTAAATATTTGCCCTACTCTATAATGTGTCTAACTGAAGAAATAATTTACTACCAAATGAAGACGGATTATTACAACTGAGTTGTGAATCTATATCCTCATCTTCACCAGAAGATGTCTGTCTACGGCGAAGAAACATCAACGACCACTTGGTAAGTTCCGAACAAATCGCAGCCTATTAGTCACTTTCAAACTGCTCATGGCAAAACAGTATCTATGGCCGCTTAGTGTCTTCCACACAAATCACAGCAAGATAACACTCACGGTCGTTCGGTGTCTTCCACACAAATCACAGCAAGATAATACCAACGGCAGCTCAGTGTCTTCCACACAAATCACAGCAAGATAACACTCACGGGCGCTCGGTGTCTTCCACACAAATCACAGCAAGATAACACTCACGGGCGCTCGGTGTCTTCCACAAAAATCACAGCAAGATAACACTCACGGTCATTCTGTGTCTTCCACACAAATCATAGCAAGATAATACCAACGACAGCTCAGTGTCTTCCACACAAATCAAAGCAAGATAACACTCACGGGCGCTCGGTGTCTTCCGCACAAATCACAGCAAGATAATACCAACGACAGCTCAGTGTCTTCCACACAAATCACAGCAATATAACACTCACGGGCGCTCGGTGTCTTCCACACAAATCACAGCAAGAAAACACTCACGGGCGCTCGGTGTCTTCCACACAAATCACAGCAAGATAACACTCACGGTCGTTCGGTGTCTTCCACACAAATCACAGCAAGATAATACCAACGACAGCTCAGTGTCTTCCACACAAATCACAGCAAGTTAACACTCACGGGCGCTCGGTGTCTTCCACACAAATCACAGCAAGATAACACTCACAGCCGCTCGGTGTCTTCGACACAAATCACAGCAAGATAATACTAACGACAGCTCAGTGCCTTCCGCACAAATCACAGCAAGATAACACGGTCGCTCGGTATCTTCCACACAAATCACAGCAAGATAACACTAACGGCCGCTCGGTGTCTTCCACACAAATTATAGCAAGATAATACTAACGACAGCTCAGGGTCTTCCACACAAATCACAGCAAGATAATACTCACGGCCGCTCGGTGTCTTCCACGCAAATCACAGCAAGATAACACTCACGGCCGCTTGGTGTGTTCCACACAAATCACAGCAAGATAATACTAACGACAGCTCAGTGTCTTCCACACAAATCACAGCAAGATAACACTCACGGCCGCTCGGTGTCTTCCACACAAATCACAGCAAGATAATACTAACGAAAGCTCAGTGTCTTCCACACAAATCACAGCAAGATAACACTCACGGCCGCTCGGTGTCTTCGACACAAATCACAGCAAGATAATACTAACGACAGCTCAGTGCCTTCCGCACAAATCACAGCAAGATAACACGGTCGCTCGGTATCTTCCACACAAATCACAGCAAGATAACACTAACGGCCGCTCGGTGTCTTCCACACAAATTATAGCAAGATAATACTAACGACAGCTCAGGGTCTTCCACACAAATCACAGCAAGATAATACTCACGGCCGCTCGGTGTCTTCCACGCAAATCACAGCAAGATAACACTCACGGCCGCTTGGTGTGTTCCACACAAACCACAGCAAGATAATACTAACGACAGCTCAGTGTCTTCCACACAAATCACAGCAAGATAACACTCACGGCCGCTCGGTGTCTTCCACACAAATCACAGCAAGATAATACTAACGAAAGCTCAGTGTCTTCCACACAAATCACAGCAAGATAACACTCACGGCCGCTCGGTGTCTTCCACACAAATCACAGCAAGATAACACTCACGGCCGCTCGGTGTCTTCCACACAAATCACAGCAAGATAACACTCACGGCCGCTCGGTGTCTTCCACACAAATCACAGCAAGATAATACCAACGACAGCTCAGTGTCTTCCACACAAATCACAGCAAGATAACACTCACGGCCGCTCGGTGTCTTCCACACAAATTATAGCAAGATAACACTTACGGCCGCTCGGTGTCTTCCACACAAATTATAGCAAGATAATACCAACGACATCTCAGTGTCTTCCACACAAATCACAGCAAGATAACACTCACGGCCGCTCGGTATCTTCCACACAAATCACAGCAAGATAACACTAACGGCCCGCTCGGTGTCTTCCACACAAATCACAGCAAGATAATACTCACGGCCGCTCGGTGTCTTTCACAAAAATCACAGCAAGATAATACTCACGGAGGCTCGGTGTCTTCCACACAAATTATAACAAGATAACACTTACGGCCGCTCGGTGTCTTCCACACAAATTATAGCAAGATAATACTTACGACCGCTCAGTGTCTTCCAAACAAATCACAGCAAGATAATACTTACGATCGCTTGGTGCCTTCCAAACATATCACAGCAAGATAATACCATTTTTTAACAAGCTTATGCTGGAAGCCACTACAAGATTCAATTTCGAAAAAAAAAAATCCGAAACGTATACAGGGTGTATCGGGTAAATTGGTAATAACTTTAGCTGAGTCCATAAGAAAAATATGCTTTTAGAGAACACATTTCCTTTTTTTTCCATTCCGTAGACACATTCATGTAAAGTAACAGCACATGTGTTTGGAGTGATGAACAATTTTCGAGAATTCGAAAATCGAGCAGTCATCATCGTTGCTCTGCGCGCCGGAAGTAGCCCCGAATAGATAGTGAACTTACTTAAGTTGCCCAAAACCACTGTTTACGGTGTCAAGAAGCAATTTGACGAGGCCGATAGTAACAAAGAGAAAATGGCTGCAAGGAAAAAGCCCTCGCGTCGATCAGACGGACATGGACATTGACTCTATGACAATTGTCAGTACTCTCTCTATCCACGAGAACCTTGGTCAAGTCCTATGTCTTTCGTAAAGACCAGTTGCTGACTGAAAATATGAAGAATAACAGAAAAGGAAAGGCTGCCTTCCTCAACAACCTAAAACATGAATATCCTAGCATGATGAGGTTCTTCTCTGATGAAAATAACTTTAACGTGGACAAAAGGTAAATCTCAAGAATGATCGCTGGATCTGTAAAGACCCCACCGAGGTACTTGGTCGTGATGTAAACGAATTTTTCTGCCTCTGTGATGGTCCTTGGCATTATCAGCAGTGAAGGTGATATCATACCTTCCCATTTAAAAAAATGCCTTAGGATGAATGCTGACACCTACAACAACGTCCTGGAGACTTCCTTGGATGGACATGGTGGCCGCAGGAAGGAAGTATGTCTTCTAACAGGACTCAGCTTCATCCGACAAGGCAAAAAAGACACAATCGTGGCTGGCACTGAACGTCACCAGTCACTAGAGTCTTGATATTTGACCCCTAACTCCCCAGACTGCAATCCCCTCGGCTACTATATACGGGGCGTTGTTGAGAGATATGTCAATATAAAGCTCCCCACAACATCATCCAGTGAGTCAATAAAGCTGTTCACACAGTGATGAATCAAAAGGACAGGGTCATCGTCGCCAAGGCCTGTGCTTCATTACGAACTATTGACTATTTTAGCTAATAATGGGGGGAAACACTACATTGAATAAATCAAAACTATCATTTTATCTACTACTGTGCCAAATTTATTTTTTATTTTTCATTTTCACTTGCAATAAATTTTAGTTAAAATTCCATTGTTGTTTTTCCGAATTTACCTGATACACCCTGTGTAGCATAGCTCAGGCTAAAAGCATCTCAGGGGCTTCAAATTCCTAATCAACTTATTAAAGAATTCTCTTATTAGCCTATACTTTAATAGGCATTCTACTTAATTTCAATACTTTTGTATAAGCTACAAGATAATAGGTAAAACTATTATATTTCCAAGTCATAGAGGAAGATTTTGATTTTTTTTTTCAGGTCGGTTGTAAGAAGAATCAGTTTAATTAATTCTGAATTATATCGTCGTTCAAATTTATTGGAGGAAATCCATGCTACCGGGGAAACTAATTGATATTTAGTACCTTCTAAATAAACAAAACCGACAATCGCCAATATTCATAAGGCCTCTATTCTAAAAGAAGAATACAAGAGACTTTCAGTCATCCTCGTAAAATATTTCCAGCAATGGAATAATTCGATTAAAGAAACAAAAATCCAGGTCCTGGCATACTTCTGTTGAATAGATGAACAAACCATTTCCTAGAAGAGAAAGAGAGAGACTATCCAAGCACACACTAAAACAACGTTATTTATAAATTTCATTTTAAAACTATCCGGACAGGGAGTTGGGTTAGAAGAAAAAAAGTAATTCGTAAGAAGAAGAAGAGAGAGAAAGAACGCAAAGTTTTCCCTCCAAGTTGGAAGAAAAAGATGATGGATCAATTTAGTTAAGTCTATAAATTTATCAGAGGTTTCATCTTCTCTCGAACTTCCTCTCCGTGATGGATAGACGCTCTGAGATAGCAGCGTTAGCTCGATAACAACCCACAACTTTGGAGAAAACATCTTTTTGATATGGACACAACTGCAGACAATACATGAGATAACAACGTTGATATTCAGAAACAATCTTATAGTAGGATAAGAAAGTTAGGTAACAGAAAGTTAGATGAAGACATCTGAAATATTCTTTGAAGTTTTGGAATTTGAGGCCTTTGCAGGTAATTGAGGGGAATATCCAGGTCAACGAGAGGTAACTCCGAAGATTTTTCTAGAACCTCACCGAGAAATATCTAAGAAGGGTAGTGATACTAGAAATATAGATTAGACAAACATAAATTTTTTAAATCGGAATTTTATATATTTTGGGAAATCTATCCAGATGTTTTTATTGAAATTCCTATATAAAACTAAACAGTAAATCGATTAAAACAATACATTCATATGAGAAACTTAACGAAGTTTCATATTTTGGTGTCGCCGGTCGTCTATTATTATTATTTTATTTTTTTTTAAGAAGACAGAGGAAATTTTGTTCACACTTGGTTATCTCATTTGTCTTCAATAAAGGTCAACGTGTATCAAATATCTTTCAGAGTTATTGTCTGAATCCCAATATACATCTACAACTTTCTTAAGTTTTGTCCATAAGTGTATAATAAAGGTGATAAAGCTCCGGGCAACCTTTTGGAAGTTTTTTGTAATTTCTATATCTGAGTATTAAAAAAATGTATTTTACTTCTGCTATTTGAATACAATTGAATAATATGTATCAGAGCAGTGTGTGTGAGAGCTTAAATTGTCTTGTTCCATATGTAAATACCTGTTTTCTTTCCTCTTTTCGCTCTCCACTTCTCCCATCCATATTTCCAAAATTTTTTTTTTTTCTTTTTTTTGATTTTTTTTTATTCTTCTTATTTTTTATTCTTTCTTATAATCTGTATATATTTACCAAATGTATATAATCTTTCTCCATTTTTTATTTCCCACTTTCATAGGTTTCTCCGTTTTGTAACCCAAAGGAGAATCCTCTGTAAGACCTGTGTGTCTTAATAAAGGCTTTTGTGTGTGTGTGTGTGTGTATCAGAGCAGTGGAAGTTTATTTTCATTAATTTTTTTTCATTTGAGTCAAAAGGTGATCCATTAAATAAGTTTATATAAAAAAAGGGCGTACCTGGATCTGTAAAGGAAAAGGAAAAAAAAAACAAACATTTTTTTCTCAAAATATTTCGAGAGATTGTTCTCTCTTTATCTATTTATTACAGAGTAAACTAAATTTACAAATTCTGGAAACGTTTCCATGTGATCTACATGAATTTGTAAATTAAGTTTACTGTGCAATAAATTGATAAAGAGCGAGCAATCTCTCGAAATATTTTGAGAAAAAAAAATTGTGTTTTTTTTTTCTTTACAGATCCAGGTACGCCCTTTTTTATATAAACTTTTTCCATTGTTGGTCACCATGCGTTGTTATATCAAATGCGATTATAGAGCTGAATTCTTTATGGTCGAGAACATATTCCTTGTTATCTTTTCCATTAAACTATTCGTTAATTTAGTGAAGTCTTGGGGCCTCGACGGATTGTTCTCTCGCTATAGTTATTATGATTTTTTTTTAAAGTATGTATTTAAAAATGAAGGAAGAGATTTCACGTCAATGCCATTGTTTGATAACTTTTACCTTTTTTTTTGCTAATCCCTGTACACGTGGCACAGGCCACGATAATCATGGTGGGTAGACGACTGCTTTTACTGTAAGTGCACCACATGTCTACACATGTGAAAAGCAGTTCGACTTTGCACTTACAAAATGTGCCAAATCCCCGTTTAGTTACTTGCATTCGCTGGCGGGCTTGGACTTTTACAAGAATCAGGAGCCATTGAACCTTTTTTTTTTTTTAAGCTTTTATTTAACTTGCCTCCATGCCTGTCTGTCTGGATGTCTGTCGCTAAATCTTGTAATCAATTTTTAATATACTTATAAGGCACCTAGAAATATGAAATTTGGTACACATGTTCAAACCTGATGACAATGCTAGCTGACCAATCTTCAGACTTCTGGGTTTTCAGGTTGGCCAAGAACGGACAAATTTCCAAATTTCCTTTCAAATTTTGTATATTTAATTTTATTTATTTTGTTTTGCCAATATCTCGCGAACCGTTCGTTTTAGGGATTTTCCTTCGATTTCTCCTTCTATGGATAAGCTTTCTTGGTATACTTTTTACGCTCTTTCTAATGGTACGATTTTCATTGAGATTGGTCGACTTTTTTATTTATTTGAAAGCTTTTATTTAACTTGCCTCCATGTCTGTCTGTCTGGATGTCTGTCGCCAAATCTTTTAATCAATTTTTAATATACTTATAGGGCACCTAGAAATATGAAATTTGGTACACATGTTCAAACCTGATGACAATGCTAGCTGACCAATCTTCAGACTTCTGGGTTTTCAGGTTGGCCAAGAACGGACAAATTTCCAAATTTCCTTTCAAATTTTGTATATTTAATTTTAATATGCTTCCAGACCATATAGAATAATGAAACTCACAATACTCGCTCGGTCCAATTAACAATGCAAGTGTACTAATTTTCAGACTTCTGGGTGGTCGGGAAGGCGAAAAATGAACCATTATATATATTTCTTTTTAATATTATGTGTTGCATTATATCTACTCGGAAAATGCTGGAGGTTGCGAAAGGATTTTTTCAATAAATGTTCAACACATGGAAGGAATTAGAAATCCAAATATTCAGATTCCTACCTAAAACGTCCTTGGAATTACAAGCAAATAAATGAGAAAAGCCAACAAATATATTGTAACATAGTATTTATTAATTTTATTTATGTAACATTGTATTTCTCAATTTTAATATTTTTTATTTAACAGAGTGGTCATTTTTATGTTTTATATCTTGCGACTCTGTAAATTTCCCTCGTGGCTTATCTTTTGTTTACCTTTGATAGTTTGTCCTTCCCTGAAATAAATTTTGCTTCCTCCTGAAGTTTTTGTCTTCCCTAATTTTCCACGTGACATTTTGGTGGAGATGCTGGGTAAGTTAGGGAAGACAAACTGAAGATCGCCGAGAAGACCTTGAAGCCATGGGTGCTGTGATCTACATTTTCGGAGGACTGACATCAGGATTCCACCGCCGTGCTAAAGCCAAGACTTCCCTCGAAGATGACGATGTCCCTATAGACGATACGACGACAAAGCCGCTCTTCACGCCGCAAGAAAATGGACGCAAAGGTACTAGGGACAAAGTTCCAAGACTTCGATGGAATCCTTGGCAGAAGCACGTCAAATTCACGTCAGTATCTACAATAATTGCTAGCTGTGGGTCACAGCTCCCATAGGGAAGAAGCTATGTAACATAGTATTTATTAATTTTATTTATGTAACATTGTATTTCTCAATTTTAATATTTTTTATTTAACAGAGTGGTCATTTTTATGTTTTATATCTTGCGACTCTGTAAATTTCCCTCGTGGCTTATCTTTTGTTTACCTTTGATAGTTTGTCCTTCCCTGAAATAAATTTTGCTTCCTCCTGAAGTTTTTGTCTTCCCTAATTTTCCACGTGACAATATTAATTTTATCTGTTATAATTTAGTCATCTTATTCCAATATCATCACGCATATATTTATATTCATTATACGAGGTGTGCTCAAAAAGTTTCGCGACTTTTGAATTTTCGCGGGTTACGTATATTCGAATTTCGATCTTTTTGTGGCTTTATGTTGGTACTCATGTCTCTCACTTATGCCGACAAGCTCGGCCATTTTGAATGTTCACTTAATTGTTGACAGCTGCTTTGCTTGCAGGTGTTTTGGATCGTCTTCGATTTTTACCTATTAAAAAAAAAAAAAAATGGATCAAAGAACCTGTATCAAATTTTGTGTGAAAAACGAAATTAAGTGCGCGGATGGATTTAGAATGTTGACTGTGGCATACGGAGAAGCTACCTTGGACCGAAGCAACGTTTATCGGTGGTACAAAATGTTCTCAGAAGGCCGAGAAGATGTGAACGACGAAGAGCGTGCCGGACGCCCGAGCACTTCAACAACAGACGAAAAAATTAATGAAGTGGAGAAAATGATATTGTCCAATCGTCGAATCACCGTTAGAGAAGTTGCTGATGACCTAAACATATCGATTGGCTCGTGCCATTCGATTTTTATCAATGATTTGGGCATGAGACGGGTCGCCGCGAAATTCGTACCAAAAATGCTCAATTGCGACCAAAAACAGCATCGCATGAACATTGCTAATGAGATGTTGGACTCTGTCCGCGACGACCCCAATTTGCTCCAGAGGGTCATAACTGGTGACGAAGCGTGGGTTTATGGTTATGACGTGGAAACCAAAGCTCAATCATCTCAATGGAAGCTGCCGCACGAACCAAGACCGAAAAAAGCGCGCCAAGTTCGGTCGAATGTGAAAGTTTTGCTGACAGTTTTCTTCGATTGCAGGGGCGTGGTGCATCATGAGTTCTTGCCACAGGGTAGAACGGTCAATAAGGAATATTACCTGCAAGTTATGCGCAATTTGCGCGAAGCAATCCGCCAGAAACGCCCGGATTTGTGGAAGAACAAAAATTGGCTTTTGCACCACGATAACGCCCCTGCTCACACATCGTTGCTTGTGAGCGAATTTTTGGCCAAAAACAACACACTAATGATGCCGCAGCCACCGTATTCCCCAGATCTGGCCCCCTGTGACTTTTTCTTGTTCCCTAAACTGAAGAGGCCCATGAAAGGACGACGTTACGCTACGCTTGACGAGATAAAGACGGCATCGAAGGAGGAGCTGAAAAAGATTTAAAAATATATATTTTTTGAAGTGCTTCGAAGTGCAGCGGTATGGTAGATTAAACTGGCGAAACCGCTGGGAGGGTTCACCACTGATGAGCCAGGCCCTCCCTTTAATTTTCCATCGCAGTAAGGACAGTAGAAATTGTTTTATTTTAAAAAGAATATTACGCCTCTAAAATAGTTTTATAATATATATATATAGGTGTGTGTGTAACAATATACCACCATACATTTCACGACACCTTTTTGAATAGTTCCCTTTTTTCACAATTAGTATGTTGTTACTTTTAACTATTTAATCAATTGTTAAATTATAATTCAAATTTTATATGTACCAATTATCCCCTAACAATATTCCACTGGGTATCTCTAACTTTGTAATATAATTCAATAAATTTAGGGTTCCCAAAAGCAAAGAGACGCAGTTCTGTTAGTAACGGATTTTGCTTACGTCACTTCCGACCTCCCACGAGGAATTGACCAATCTGCTGCGAGCAGGCTTGCAGCTATTTAAGGCCAACGTCGTCTCAGTGATAAGGCTTTTTTTTTTTTTGGACTGGCATATATATACGACTAAAAATAGCGTGAATAATTAATTAAAAAAAAACACTTTTTGAAAAAAGCTTTTATTTAAATGCACTAAAAATAACAGAATAAATATTTCTGAAGTATTGCTTTTTTTTCTGAAGGTACCATTTAACAAATAAAATAATAGACTTAGAAATAAAAGCGGTGGGGTACAATAATAATAAATATGAGATCAATGTGATTTTATATGAAGCAAATGATTAGCAAGATTATGCCTTTCATTAAATTTATACCTATTTACTGCATAAATGATTATCATCCCCCCACCGCTTTTATTTCTAAGTCTATTATTTTATTTGTTAAATGGTACCTTCAGAAAAAAAAAAGCAATACTTCAGAAATATTTATTCTGTTATTTTTAGTGCATTTTAAATAAAAGCTTTTTTTAAAGTGTTTTTTTTTTATAATTAATTATTAATTAAATGTTTATTATATGAACATTGAATATTATATAAAAAGAAATTAATCTCCAGAAAACTGTTACATTATTTATTTGATTATGTTTGACTTCACTGACTAATATTTTATTGACCAGGTTCCTGGGGCGTACATATGTCGCCAACTGACTGAATAGAGATAGTGGAACAAAAGGAAATTGTACGATGCTTCTGTAGAGCCCGGTGTAGATCTGCCAGGTTTACACGAGGTGGTCTCCGGTTACTTCATCTCCCCTCCCCCCACTCCCCTTACAATCCCATTGCCCCAATCCCCTCAAGCCCCTCCATATCTATTGTATCATCCCTAGGTGCTCAAATATTTCGCTTCATGCCGAGTAGCGCCTAATGTCCACTACATCAACTCGACTTCTTACCTCCTCTCGACTCCTTTAGATTATAATCCACCTACTTGGATATAATCTTTATTTGGATTTTCATCTTAAACATTCACCTGATCTGTACAAATCACTTTTTGTCTGATCCAATCCTCTTTATTTCAATCAACCTACTTAGATCAATATTTCACCAGAATCTTCATCTCAAGTCATATGCTCAACTCAATCTTTGCCTGCTTAAATGCTTTTGTTAGCAATCAACTTGGATACGTTTAGTTGATTTCTGTTCCACTAGATCGCGCTCTGCCATCTAAAAGGCACATGTGCTCCTGGTCAGGATATGCCTTCTTTATTTTTAATATGTATATATTCGTCGGAATATTTATCGCTAGACAAGATATGCCCGATCCTTTTGTTTTACAAGAGAAAAAAAGATGCGCTCTTGAAAAAAATCCTCGAATTAAAGCAAAGTAAATGTATTAGCTAAAATGAGAATGAATCAAGTATCAGCACCTATATTATATTGCAGCGTAGAAAATAAGTCGTTAGACATCTTAAGATTTAAAAGTACTTATCAATGACGTCAGCACGTCTAGACGGTAATTATTAATTAATTATTTACAGCTAGACTATAAAGAAGGACCAATATATTCTTCATATATGATGAATAAATAATTGTATCTGTGTGTGTTAGAGAACTGTTTTCAAAATAAGATATAAATTATAATCGAATTATTTAATTATTAAAATAAATTCTTATATTATTTCTTCGCTACATAGCCTCCTCCTATAAAGAGCATCGACCCGATGCTCAGAAGAAGCCTTACGTCCTCAGTCTCAGGGCTCGAGAACGTTTAATAGGGCCAGGGATCTCTCTTCGTGTTTGTGGTGGTTATCTTCTTCCAGTTGGGATGTTCTATTCCAGGGAGCTTGATGAATCGTCTACTGTGTCCTCTTCTAGGTGGTCCTCTGGGTTCAAGTAAGGCTTCATCTGCAGAAATGAGCTATATTACGAAAGGATCACAGGCAATTGATGCGTTTTAGTCGAGCATTGCGAGAAAAAAAAAAAACGGCTGCAATACGCCAATAGACACGACAAAGTTATTTTGCAACATGATAATGCTCGGCTACATGCTGCAGCACCCGTTAAAATGTACCTAGAAATGCTCAAATGGGAAATCCTATCCCACCCGCCAGATATTGCTCCTTCCGATTATTATCTCTTCCGATCAATGCAACATGGCCTGGCTGACCAGCACTTCTCCAATTTCGTTGAAGTTAAAAAATGGATCGATGAATGTATAGTGGCTAAAGAGCGGGCCTTTTTCGCGATGGGATCCGTCAATTGCCAGAAGATGGGGAAAAGTAGTGGCTAGCGACGGGCGATACCTCGAACATTGAAGGTCTAACCAATTTTTCACAATAAAGCTTAATTTTGGAAAAAAAAAAAGAAACGCGCGAGCCTATATATACTCAAATGTGAATCTGCATTAACGTTATATATATATATATTAAAAATAAAGAAGGCATTTCCTGACCACGAGCACATGTGTTTTTTAGATGGCAGAGCGCCATCTAATGGAGCAAAAATAAACTAAACGTTTATTTAGCTTGCTCCGTGATATTTGGCCAACCCAATTTCTTGATAAATCAAAACAATCCATCCCCGAACGCGTTTTCGCGCTTTTGGCGCTCGTCAGCGTGGAGTAGGCTGTAACCACTGCGACCAAAATATTTTTGGTCCCAATGGCTTCCTGAGAATCAAGAAATGGGTATTTAAGGGCAAATTTGCGTGAAGACGTTTAACACATGAAAAAAAAAAAAAAACAATAGAAAAAAATAAAAAGGCAGGTGTTGATATTAAAAAAAAAAAAAAAAGGCATATCCTGACCAGGAGCACATGTGCTTTTCAGAAGGCAGAGCGCCATCTGGTGGAACAGAAATCAACTATTCATTGATTTAGCCTGTTCCCTGATATTTGGCCAACCCAATTTCTTGATAAATCAAGAAAAGCCATCCACGAACGCGTTTCGCGTTGTTGGCGCTCGTCAGCGTGGAGTAGGCTGTACCACTGCGACCAAAAATATTTTTGGTCCCAGTGGCTTCTTGAAAAACCAAGAAATGGGTATTTAAGGCCAAACTTGCGTAAATACGCTTAACACATGAAAAAACAATTGAAAAATAAAAAGGTCAGGTGTTAATATTAAAAATAAAAAAGGCATATCCTGACCAGGAGCACGTGTGTTTTTCAGAAGGCATTAATAGTTGATTTCTGTTCCACCAGATGACGCTCTGCCTTCTGAAAAGCACAAGTGCTCCTGGTCAGGATATGCTTTTTTATTTTTAATATATATATATATTAGATATGAGTAAAAGATTTGAAGCGTACGAGGATACTTTTCTTTTGATCTTTAATAAAGATTCGAGCTTTCGGGCGAAAACAGCCCTTCTACAGGAACATTATATAGAAAAACAATTTCAAATAGTAACGTTTGTAAACAAATAAATGGTATCTCTATTTGGTCTTGTATTGCGCGAGTGAATCTCACGCCCACGCGACCCTGACTATGATACATTGATTAAATCAGCTGAGTTGAAACTTTCCGAAGTAAAACAAACTGGCATAGGGCAACTATGGTACACAATTTATGGAAATATTGCTTTATATGCGTCAGGGATCTCTATGTGTCGGTTAATACTATTGTGTTTCAAAGAGAGCAACGCCTCGACGACTAATCTTTTGAATTTGCTGTTGATATTAGAGTAATATGCATGTGGGTGGGATGTGTTAAAAGAATGTCCTGTTTGTCTAATATGTTGTACGATAAGGGACTTGGGTTCATTATTAGTGAAAAAAGGCAGGGGTAACGGGGAAAACTATTCCTGGTTATGGGATTTCTGATTATTGTTTCTAATTTGGGGGTGTTGGTGTAAAAGGTACGAATACCATAGTTATTTTTTAGGAATCTAGAAATGTTGACACTATGAGTAGAGAATGGGATGGAACATATGGATCTATAAACTTGGCTATTAAGGTGCTGTTGGGGATTATAAAAGTGTCTGAGTATGAAATTTTTCGGGTATCCAGAGTTCATCAGGTGATCGATTACGTTTTGGGTTTCTATTTGCTTGAATTCTTGCGAAGAACAGTGTGTGAAAATGCGTTTCGACAAGGTTTTTACGGTGTTAATCTTATGGCTAAGGGGGCAGTATGATGTGTAGTGTATATAGGAGGGATAGAAAGAGGGCTTATAGTAAACATTGGTCATGTATCTGCAATTCTATCTTGTAATCAGAATGTCTAAAAAGGCTAGTGAACTATTGCTTTCTTTTTCTACTGTTATATTATTTCTATAATATGTGTTATGATAGAAAAATAAATAGACACCCAACAAAAGCTAACCTAGGGTTGGCTTCTAGCAATTAAAATATACAAGTATCAGAGTCATCAATCAATTCTTAATCAATTCTGTCACCGTTTGCTTTTGTGAATGGAATAAATACCCAAATATGGCCATTTCTCATAACCATCGGTGGTTCAGTGGTAGAATGCTCGCCTGCCACCCGGGCGGCCCGGGTTCGATTCCCGGCCGATGCATTTTTTTTTTTTTTTTACAATTTTTAAAACTCATTTATTTTATTATCCCTATATATATAAAAGTCAGCGTATGTATGTATGTATGTTTGTCAACTATACACGTCCGCAATACGTAACTAATCTGACTGAAAAT
The DNA here is from genome assembly GCA_030710605.1 of Cordylochernes scorpioides. NCBI lineage: Eukaryota > Metazoa > Arthropoda > Arachnida > Pseudoscorpiones > Chernetidae > Cordylochernes > Cordylochernes scorpioides. The sequence continues at coordinate 37,318,304 of CP092883.1, forward strand.
TTAACAGTATATAAAGTAGAATCTGGAAAAACTCTTAGTGAAAATTTCAGGTCTCTATCCCGAATATTCGTCGTGTTATTTGCAAATTTGCTCTTTCGCTCGCGCCTCTAGCGGTGAAAATGGGGGGTAATACCAGCTGACCTAATGTACATGTAAAGTTTGGAGCGGGACGTTTCACAAGAGTGACATCCACGGCTCCAATTTATAATTGTAACGAATAGTATTTGAATAAAAAAATTTAATCGGGTAAAACCCGGGCGTTGCCCGGGTCATTCGGCTAGTGTGAAATATACAGAAGTGTGGTTGATTTCTGTTACATTTAAGCCCAGCTGTCTTGGCTATTAGCATAGAGTATGATGGCCTCCAAACATGCCAGAATGTTTGAGATTTTGGATGATGAGCTCCTATCTAAACATCAGGGCCAGGGTGTCGGGGATTAAGGTCATTTTGGTTTAAAAAAAAAAAAACTTCCTGAATAGGTGAGTTTGATGATTTTGAATTTAGTAAATATTTTTTACGGAGTTTTGGAAAATTTCTTCTAGGTTAGTTAATGTCTTCTTTGAGTATAGGGTTTTGGCAGTCTGAACGACTTTCCCCACAATAGTTATTCGTAGGCAGAGCCTCAGAAATGCTTTTATTCTTTTCCTGCCTATGTGTGAGTTGTTTCTGTACAAATCTGGCAGTACGTGCAACACAGATAGCTTTGGTAGAGAGTAAATCTATGAAAACTACAAAGTTCTTTCAGATGATCATAAATTTTCCTTGTTTTTCGATAAGGTGCTTTAGCTGGTAAAGTTGTAGCGACTAATTTAGGCCAATATAATTTAAAAATTCAAGTTTGAACTATATCGATGTGTTTTCCCAACTAAAAGGGGAACATTTCAGCCTTTGAAACCTACAAAAATAGAAAAAACAAAGAATTTTGACAGCGAATCGAAGCTAATAAAGGGACCAACTTAGGGGTGACATGACCTGTCACTCCCCGGTGTTGACACAGAGGGTGGGTTGGACAATGCTCGGCTGGCTAAACACGTGGAATGATTTGATTGGATGGTGACAATTGTATCGAGAGCTCAATATGTTTGCTTTATGGTTAGTGAACCCTTCCTTCCCCAGCAGAAATAATGATATATTCCAGCTACTCCTAATTCTTATTTCACGCAATAACACACAGATTTAACATCACAGATATAACCACTCTGTTCCGCTATAAGCATACTGTTTTAGAATACGTCATAGCCATAAACACAATATTTTAGAAGCAGCATAAATATCACCACAATGTTCTAGAATACATAATGGATATATCTACACTGTTATACAATACGTCATAGATGTAATCACAATGTTTTAAAACGCATTATAGAGATAGAACCACAATGAACTACATTATCTAACCGATCGTGGATCTTCCAAGCAATCAATCGCGGACCAATCTAACCAACTAATCGTTGAACAAGCCAACCAATAAATCGTGGGCCATTCTAACCAAGCGTGGATCAATCCAACCAATCAGTCGTGGACCAATCCAACCAATCAGTCGTGGACCATTAAAACCAACTGATATTTGAACAATCCAATCAACTAATCGTGGACCAATCTAACCAATCAGTCGTGGACCAATAAAACCAACTGATATTTGAACAATCCAATCAACTAATCATGTTTCAATTTAACCATTCAATATCGAATCACGCCAATCAACCATTCATAGACAAATCCAACCAACCAGTCATGAAACAATCAGCCAGCCATTCGTAGACCAATCCCACCACCAAATCGTGGAATAATCCAACCAGCCAATCGTAGACAGATTCAGCCGCCAAATAGCGGACCATATCAATCACCCAATGGACCAATCTAGCCAACCAATCGTGGACCAAGTAAACCATCCAATCATAGAACAATCCAACCACAAAATCATAGACCAATCGAACCAACCGTGGACCAAACCAAACAATCAAAAGCTCTCCGAAAGAGAAAAAGGTTTATTTTGCCTCGTTGAAAAGTTAATTCAAACAAATTTACATTCAATTTCTCTTTATTGCCTCATTTTTCTACAGGCCGGCGCTTTTTTTTTTTTCTTTTCGGGTTTCTGTAATTTATGGAACGGAAGCGAAATTGTAATTTGGAGGGTGTGTGTACTATCGCCATCTCTCACACTCTGATATGTCCTGCCATGATGACGTCTCGTGTACAAATCTACATTCTCAGGGAATATCATACAGGGAACTTTTATGTCATAGATCGCAGAGCTTGTTATTTCGACAAAAAGTTTTTAGTGTTTATTTTGTCTCTCTCTTCTGAATATATTCTACCTGGTTTATCGAAAATATCTGAAAATTTATTTAGTTTCACACATTTTGTTTTTGAAAGAACCTACATTGGCTCTTTTGAGTTACAGAGCAAATAAATAATCAAAGGATCTCCCTCTCTCTCTCGACAATTATCTTAACTTTATTGAGACTCGGTCTACAATCGAAAAAATAAATTTGAAAAAAAAAATTACCTCTTTCTCTTTATTTAATCATTTCAGTTTAACTCACGAGCCCAAATTGTAATGATTCCATTCTTTGGAGGTTAGTCCATCCAGGAATTTGGAGGCATCCACGATCTCTGGAAGTCGAGGTTTGTGTCTTAGCCGGTGTCCACCTGTTACAAACCTTTTGCTGCGTCACTCGGTATCATTAAATATAATATCGCGCCATCTGTTTATTAGTAATGAAACTATTTGGACGCGAATACTAATATTTAACTTACCAAAAAAAAAAAAAAGAAGACATAAAACCTTTCTATTGCCTAATACAACGATTTATTTTTGAGCCAGGTCCTCCCAATATTTTATCATTGCATTAAGGACGTAGGAAGTTGCTTTATTCGTGAGTACATACATTTGTGGACTCAATCCTTATTTTTTCCCCTGAAAGTAATCTTCGAAAGAAAGATCATCCTAGTTTATTCTTTTGAACTATTTCAGTGAACGGGAACCGATAAAGGTGGCGCAGTGCTTGCTAACGCAATGTGATTAAGTTCAGAAAGCATAACTTTAAGGCATTGCAAATTTAATTCCAATTTGACGATCCTATATGAGCGTATTTTGAATTGTTGAACATATCAGTAGAAACAAGGGATATAATATGGCATTTTATTACTTGTATATGTTTAATATACCGCACGGACACTTCCAATATTTTGCTTTTACTTAATTCAAACTACGCTCAAAATACTCCTACTCGCATGTTTCTTGAACTTCATATACACAAAGTGTTTTTTTTTTTTTTTAGCCAAAAGAGTGTTTATAAATAAAACAACCGCTATCAATGACTATTTCAAATTATAAAATTAAAAATATAATTATTAATATATTTATATGTGATAAAAGCGACCAAGATTTTCCCGGAAATTTCCCAAGTGAATGTTTGCCATATTGTAATAAACAAAATATATTTTGAGATTATTGCGAAACAACAACAACAAACAAAAAAAAAACCATTGTTGTATTATTCTTTTCCACTTGTACTAATATGAATTTCTGTCAATACTACTAACTATTGGTATTTAAGAAAATGGACAGCTTGTTCTTGATTGCTTGGATATAAGTTTATGTCAAGCCCTTTCTTTCTTCTTTCCATTTATTTGATACATTGTAAATGACATTGCTAATTATTGTTACTATTACTGTAATTTCTGTATACACCCTCTTCTACTCTAAGAATCTGTATAAGACCAAAAGATCTTAATAAATATTTTTTGTTCTATAAAATAATCCCTTTAATCAATATTAAATATAAACATTTAGGCGTCCAGGGAAAGGTTTCTTTAAAAAAAAATTACAAATCTCTCTAACTTTCGGGCAAGAAAGCCCTTCTACAGGAAAAAAATATTTTAAGCGGGCCTCCATTGCACGAGCGTGCTGAATAGCAAACTCGATAAGCCCGCGCAATGGAGGCCCGCGTTGATAATACATTCAAACAACTGTAAACACCTAAAGCATTTTATTTAATTTCAATTCTAATTCTATTGGCGATTTGTTGTAAAATATTTTCTCCTGTAGAAGTGCTTTCTTGCCCGAAGACTAGAGATTTGTAAATTTAAAAAAATAAAAAATTGAAAAAGAAACTTTTCCCTGGAGGCCAATTATTTTATTTTCATAAAGATTTTTGTTGTAAAAAATATATATATATATATTTCGCACTTTGCTTATAACACATACATAGAAAACCCATAATTTTCGGGGACTTATAAGATAACAAGAATTATACTCGCAACCATTCGCTGTTCTCCTGGCTGGTACGGCTCGTAAGCTAAGACAGAGTAAAACCACGAACTCAGTTTGAAATAAACGGCAAAACTCCAATGAGGCGGTTAATGCGGGCAGATAATGGCCGGTGATCAAGGTAAGATGCTGGCAGCCCGTGAGAAGGGAAAGTTCTGGGTCCATTCCTTCTTCCTTGGCAGCATCGCTGATGTTTCACGATCTATTCTTAGATAATCTCTTTTTTGAATTGGAACAACTCCAATAGATGGAAATTTTGCCGGAAAAATAATGATATGTAAAAAGAAAGGATAAATTTATATCATCGATAAAAGCACAAAAAACTAAGCGCTATTTAATGTCATATTGTGGCTTTGTCACCGTTCCGAGTCTGCTAGTTTGCCGAGACGGTCAAAAGATAGAGCTCAGTTTTAGCGTCTCTTTTGAAAAAAAAAAAAAAAGGTAGCCTTTTTCTTTTTATAGGCCAATATCCTTCTGGAAAAATTTCCACTTATATTTTGGCTATAGAATTGGCCTAGCCACTTTACCAGCTAAACACCTCTTTAGAAAATTTTAAGGATTTAAAGAATACATTGTGAATCCCATGTAATCAGTCTTTCCTGGACTGAGAGGGTCATTAGTCCGAAATCATGGTCTCACAGAAGCATTCTGAGTTTCAAAAGATGGTGTTGTGTTTTTGTCACTGACCCGAGTCTTCCAGATTGCAGAAAAGGTTGATAAATAGAGCTCTCGACCCTGATTAATTGCTTTTTCATTTCCTCAACCACCGCTCTTTCTGAGATTTTTTCTGGATCGTCTTCAGAAGTCTGCTTTTTTGATGGTCTTTTCTATTTCCTCAGCGACCGACTTCTCTCTCGAAATAAAAAAATGTCAGGAGCTATTTATTGTTTGCTAATTCGCTGATATCTACATCTTGTATTTCATAATTGTTCATAAAAAATTTACATCACTTTCTTGATTGCCAGTTCACGATTTCTACAATGGCCAAATTCATAAAGGCATATTTAGGACCTGGACGGAGCACATCATCCACATATCGTTGGGCCGTCATGGTGACCCGAATATGAACCAGAAATGACCTGCCATTATGGGATGGCGCCCCAAATCATGATGTCGCGTTGTCGCGCGGTGGAGCGTTCCACAGATGCTGCCGGATTCGACTTGTCACCACGTCTGCACCATCCTCGCACGCGGCGTCCATCTTCAGAGAAATAGAAACGTGTCTCATCTGAGAAGACAACACTGTGCCATTCACGCGTTCCATGATTGCAAACAATCACGTCTGTTCTGTGGGCTCAATGTAAATCTTCTTAACGGACGCCATGAGTACAAGCCGCTAGCAACCAATAGACGGGGAATTTTTCTGTTCGAAATGGGGACGTTCTGCAAAAAATGGGCAGAAATGGCATATGAGGCCGACACCGCATGTGGCGGATGAGTCGATTTACGTTCTGACGTCGCTCTGGCTGCATTGGCTCCCCTCAAACTTGCCACACTTCAATGTGTCGTACATCTGTGTCACAGTCGGTGCAACATGAACGCGTCTGGGTGAGTGTCAGCTGCGATTTGATGTATGGATTAACTGGGTTTTCTCAGCCTATTATCTCCTTCTTAAAAACATATGTCAGGCGGCCTGCCATTCTCTATTCTTCCACATCTCCTCTGAGGCCAGCAACAAATTCCTGCAATGATTTTCATGGAAGCAATATAGATCATCCTTACATCGTACTCCACGTGCGCGTCAGAGTAACGCATTTCAAATCATTTGTAAAACAGTGAGATGCATCTACCTCGAAATTGTCCTGATTTCCTGGTAGCTTCTTCTTGGTATTGCATTATTAATGTCAGTTAATGTTTCCAATATTGTGACACGGGCTTCATCATTCCCGCATGTTTCAGTTTAAAAATACTTTGATGTAGGTTCCCGTGATATATCTTCACGTGGTTACACACTCATTGTGTGCAGTCATAAAACTAATCCCTCTGTACATTATGTAGTTGTTTAATTTGTAAACTAATAAATTTACTGGCAATGTGTTTTTTTTCATTAATGTCAATATTATCTCTACAGACCTTACTGCAATGATATAAGTTATTGAATGAGAAGGCTTGACTCATCAGTAGTGAACCCTCTCATCGGTTTCGCCATATTATTGAAAAGAAACACATTGCCAGTAAATTTATTAGTTACAAATTTTACCGATAGATGACATTTAAATTTATAAATTTAATTATTCACACATATATTTCGTTCTATCTTGAATTGAAAAAAATACTTTCATATAGATCTTCAAAAAATAATTCGCATTTTTTGGGAATAGTTTACATATTGATAATAAGATAGGTTTTGGCCTTTTTATAAGATTCTATAACACTTTTTCTTCATTAAGGTGACACTATTGTTATAAACACACATTCAAATACAGAATTAAAGATAAGTTATTTCATATTGTTGCATCGATTTTGATGCGCCCTACATTTATTCAAAATATTCTATGATATTTAATTTTATTTAAAACAGATTATTTACAAGGGTATCATTCCTTTTATAGTTTCATTCCTTTTGTAATATTGTTATTGTACATATCTTGATTGACTATTAGTCCAGCATCCCTAGAAAATCTCCCAAGAAAGAAATCTGCCTGGCAACACCTCATTAATTGGACTTCCACTGACATTGTTAAAACAGATTATTTACAAGGGTATCATTCCTTTTTATAGTTTCATTCCTTTTGTAATATTGTTATTGTACATATCTTGATTGACTATTAGTCCAGCATCCCTAGAAAATCTCCCAAGAAAGAAATCTGCCTGGCAACACCTCATTAATTGGACTTCCACTGACATTGTATATAAATCCAAGAAGACTTAGTGTTGAATTTAAGATATATCACAGAATATTTTATCAATAGATTTTTATAAATATAGTTATCATCATCAATGGTTGTTATTCTTCTTCTTATTTTAGTTTTTACATATGTATGTTTGTATCTAGATGATAAATAAAGTTTTATTAAATTAAAACGTATTTGTTATGCATTGATTGAATATAATAAAAAACCAATAATTGGTAGCAGACCGTGGTTGATAAAAGTAAGTAAATAAAATATTTTCCTGAAATCTAAAGCGGTACGTAATTAAAATAAGAACATTCAAAATGGCGGAAAATATAAGAATTCCTGAATTTAATGGAGAAAATTTCCATAGCTGGAAATTCAGAATAGAAGCCTTCCTTGAAGGAAAGGGATTAAAAAGGTATTTATATGAAGACCCGCCACAATTAGATGATAAGACAGATTGGAGTATCAAGGATGCCCAAGCAAAAGGAATAATGACTAGTGCAATGAATGATAGTCAAGTAAGTTTAATTTTGAATTGCAAAACTACAAAAGACATTTGGAACTCAATTCATAGAAGATATGAAGGAGATATAAAAAAACAAAAAAATTGAGGCTAAAAATAACCTCTTCAGAATGCAGATGAAAAAGGATGAAAATTTAAATCAGTTCTTACTTAGATCAGAAAAATTACTAGAAACTGCAAGGATATTGGGAAACAGTATTGAAGAAGAGGAATTTGTAGATGCATTTATAAAGGCTTTACCAACAAAATATAATATCATAGTGATGCAATTGAGCAGCATTAGTGATCCAGGAATTCTAGACATAAGAAGAATTGTACAACTTTATCTAGAGAGATACAAATTTCAGGAAAAAGAAGAAAATCCTAATGCATATAAAATGTTCACTAAAGAAAATGTGCACTTTAATAGGAATACAACATTTGAAAATACAAGACCTAAAAGGAAGATTCAATGCTTCATATGCAGTAAATATGGACATAAAGCAAATGATTGTTGGTACAACCCAAAAAACAAAGGAGAAAATTCCACAAGAAAGAACAATGGACCACAATCAAACACACATTCTTGGAAAACAAGACAAAATGTGCCCAGAGCTACAGCTGCTAAAGTAAAAGAAGAACAGACATTTACCACAATCAGTAAAGAAGAGGAGATAAAGGAAGATAAATATCAAGGTTGGATTCTAGACAGTGGAGCAACTTGTCATATGACATCCTCTCTTGAGCAAATGAAAGACATTCAACCTGATGAAAGAAAAATTGTTCTAGCTGATGGGAGCTACACCAAATCAAATTACATAGGAAATGTGAAACTAAATGGTGTGAATCATTTTTTAATACTAAATAATGTTTTACATGTCCCTAGTTTAACTGATAATTTGATTTCCGTAAACAAACTTGTACAAGAAAATAACAAAGTGATTTTTGATCAAAAAGGAGGACATATTATTGATCAAGCTGGATATACTATAATTACAGCAAACAAAGTAGGAGACCTATATTTTATAAAAGGAAATAATAATAAAATAGATATCACTTTCAAAGTAACTAATATCCCATGGGAGGTGTGGCACAAAAGACTTGGACATATAAATGATCAATACATGGAAATAATGAAAAAGAATCAATTAGTTTATAAATTTGACTACAATGAACAGAAATCAATGGAAAATTGCATCAGCTGTATAAAAGGAAAGTATTCAAGAAAACCCTTTAAGACAGTTACTGAAAATCAATCAAACCAGCCACTTGAGCTACTACATTTGGATTTGATAGGTCCAATCAAACAACTCTCAATTGGATCTGCAAAATATGTTTTAACTATAGTAGATGATTTTTCAAGAAAAATATTTGTTAAATTTTTACATTCAAAATCTGATACTTTAGAAATATTCAAAGAATTTTTAGAAAGTACTGAAAACCTATTGAATAAAAGAGCTAAATGCATAAGAAGTGATAATGGGCTTGAATTTGTAAATCAAGAATTTGAGAATTATCTGAAAAATAAAGGCATTATACACCAAAAAACAACTATTTACACTCCACCGCAAAATGGCATAGCAGAAAGGGCTAATAGAAGCATCATAAATGGAACAAGAACACTACTTGTAGAATCAGAGCTTCCCACCAAATTTTGGGCAGAAGCCATGCATAACTTTGTTTATACTAAAAATAGAACACCAAACAAACATAATTTGAAAATAACACCTGAAGAACTCTTTACAGGTAAAAAGCCTACAGTGGCACATCTAAGAACATTTGGTTGTATTGCTGAATTTTGGATACCAAAAGAAAAAAGAGCAAAATTTGACATGATTACACATTCAGGTATATTCATGGGCTACTCATCAAACAGAAAGGCATATAGAATTTTTAACCCAAACACTTATTCAATAGTTGAATCAAGAGATGTAAAATTTATAGAAAATAAAAAAGGAGTATCATTACTAAAGAGTGATCAAAATGAAGTACAGGACTATTGCATCTTTAAGTTTCCAGAAGAAAATTTTGATTATGATTCAGAAAATAAACCATCAGAAGAGTACAACATTCAAGAACTTGAAGAAGCTACACAACAACAACAAAATAATGTTGTTCCCTACCTCAGGCCAAGTGCAAGAAATAAATATTATTGTGAGCTTTCTTCAGATGAAGAAGAATTATCAGATGATTCAAGACTTGATCCAACATTTGATCCTACAGAACACAACCTTTTTGCCTTGGATGAAATTCCTATACCCAACTCATATGAAGAGGCCATTAATAGCAAAAATCCAGAATATTGGATTGAGGCCATGCAAAGGGAAATGAATTCTCTACAAGAACATCAAGTTTGGGACCATGTTTATCTACCTAAAGGGGTAAAACCCATAAAATCTAAATGGGTATATTCATCAAAGGTTGATCCATCAACAGGACAAACTATCTTCAAAGCAAGACTTGTGGCTCTTGGATGCTGCCAAAAGGATGGAACCTACTTCCAGAATATCTGCTCACCTGTGATGAAAAGTGACAGCTTTAGAACACTTTTAGCATATTGTGTGTTACAGGGTTGGAGCTTAATACACTGTGATGTACAGACTGCATTCCTATATGGAAAATTAGATGAGGACATTTACCTACTTCCACCTCAAGGATATCAGCCTACTGATGAAAATCTTGTCTGTAAGTTAAACCAGGCATTGTATGGGCTGAAACAGTCAAGTAAGGTATGGTACAATACTTTTTCTGATCATTTGGTTAAAATAGGGTTTACTAGATTTAATTCTGATAAATGTTTATTTGAATTTAAAATTGGAAATTCTAATCTTATTTTAGGCCTATATGTTGATGACATGATAATAATTTACTCAGATATCAATATATTAAATGTGGCCATAGGCAAAATTGAATCAAAGTTTAAATTAAAAAGAAATGCTGATAATTTTACCATTTTAGGATTTGAGATTACTCAGCATGAAAATAAAATAACTCTAAAACAAGAGGGCTATATTAACAAATTATTACAAAAATACCATATGCAAGATTGCAAAGGTGTTTCTACACCAATGGATGTTAACACAGATTTTGGAAATTTCCACAGTTCTAAAAAGATAGATCAGCATAAATACCAAGAACTTATTGGTAGTTTGCTTTATTTGGCATGTAAATCTAGGGCAGATATAGCATTTTCTGTTACTGTTTTAAGTAAATACAATACAGATCCTAGAGAAATTCACTGGAATGCTGCCAAAAGAGTATTAAGATATTTACAATTCACAAAAAAATTAGGTTTAGTTTATACTGTGGGTGACACCAAGCTAGAAGGCTTTACAGATGCAAGTTGGAATTCAAAGAATTTTAAATGTTCATTTGGAGGTATAGCCTTTAAATTTGGAAATAATCTTATTTCTTGGTCATGTAAAAGCTTGCCAAATGTTTGTCTCTCAACTACAGATTCTGAACTTTATGCTTTTACACTGGGTGTAAAGACAAGTATTTACATACGATATCTGATTGAAGAATTAACTGGCAAAAATTGTAAGCCAACAATATTTTGTGATAATCAATCAGGAATTACTTTGATAAAATCTGGACAAACTAGCAATAAATCTAACCACTTGATTAGAACCATCAATTTTTTAAATACCAACTTATGTGTATATAATAGCTTTGATATTATGTATATAAATACTGATCAAAATGTTGCTGACATCTTAACAAAACCCTTAAGTAAAGGGAAATTTCATTATTTTTTAAATTGTTGCAATATTATCTCATAACTTTAACTACTGAACTTTAATAAAATTTGAAAATATTAGCCTATAACTAAAGGTTATTGTAACTTGAATAATATAAGGCATATTTTACTATATTCATATGAAGTGTTAACAGATTGTTGACTTCATTTAATCATATGTTTCAAATTAAATTGTAATATTATTAGTTTAAATACTTGATTTTATATCTTTTGTCAAATATTGCTTTATTCAAATATTTAGGCTTAACAATACCTAAAAGTTGTAAACAAATAAATGGGGATGTCGCCGCCATCTAGATGACGTCATTGTTATGACGCAATGCTCGGCCATTCCAACTACTACCTTAGTTACCTGTCTATACTTATAAATTTTAAAACCATGATAAAATATTCAGCTAAATCTTACGGGGGCATTTGTTGAATTTAAGATATATCACAGAATATTTTATCAATAGATTTTTATAAATATAGTTATCATCATCAATGGTTGTTATTCTTCTTCTTATTTTAGTTTTACATATGTATGTTTGTATCTAGATGATAAATAAAGTTTTATTAAATTAAAACGTATTTGTTATGCATTGATTGAATATAATAAAAAACCAATACTTAGGTTAGAAGGACATCCCGGGTAGTTGGCGACTTCTGTACGCTCCAGGAACCTGGGTTACTTAAATAAATAAATAAAATTGACTATTAGAGCGAGAGAGGACCTAGACGAGGACTCAGGATCACAAACTACGAGAAAGACAACGAATAAATAAACACAATACTTTAAAAGGTAATTTACTTTTGTATACTTTTATTTATTTGCTTTAAATATGGAAACCCGCTCGGGAAACGTGATTAGCACCAGGAAGGAGGAAACCAAGGTTGATGACCCTGCAAAGCTGCAACTTGGTGCAACGATGTTTTTATGGAGGTGAATATTATTTGTGATTTATTAGCTGAAGAGCAATGTTCAGTACAATATTCCAATATGCTCCTGCTGTCTTCAAAGATCCCTAGTTTCCTTAAATGTCTCTACCAAGAATGATCCAAAGTTCAGGATTTAATGGTTAAGCAGCCCAAATTATTATTAGAACGTTATAGTATATTAAGGCGGCGTAAGATTTTACCTCTGAGTACTTTTATTTTTGCATGAAAATATTGCCGGGAGGATATTAATCTAAAAAGACAAAGGTCATCATCCGTCAAAATAGACTTCAATAGATAGCGTCTAGACATCTATTTTGACGGGAGAGGTGGCCTTAGTCTTTTCAGATCAATATCCTCCCGGTAGAATTTCCATCTATATTTTAGCCATAGATTTGGCCCAGTCACTTAGTCAGCTAAACACCTTTTTGGCAGATTGTCAAGATTCCATTAGATCCCTTGTGGATCTCATAGAATAAAGTCCGCCCTAGGCTGACGAGGGCCATTAGCCCGAAACCATGATCTCTAGGTGGATGCTTTTCAGTTTGCCAAAGCTGGTGTTGTGGCTTTGTCACCGACCCGAGGCCGCTAGTTTGCGGCGACGGTCAATAGATGGCGTCTAGCTTTGACGTCTATTTTGACGGGAGAGGTGACCGTGATCTTTTTAGATTTATTATTGCAGTAAGGACAGTAAGAAATTGCTTTATTTTGAAAAATTAACATTCGTGGTTAAATAGCGATTCTATGAATGCAAATACTGTAAAAAAGCTTAGTTGAGAATAATTCTTTAGCTGAGAATTTTTTTAATAAAAGGAAAGATCTTAGTAAAGGCTTAGGTATGCATGTATCATATGTAAAATAGCAGTGTTTTTATACTTTTATTTATCTATAAGAGCATAGGGCGCCTCTCCCGTCAAATTAAACGTCAAAAACTAGACGCCATCTATTGACCGTCGCCGCAAACTAGCGGCTTCGGGTCGGTGACAAAGCCACAACACCAGCTTTGGCAAACTGAGAAGCGTCCACCTAGAGACCATGGTTTCGGGCTAATGGCCCTCGTCAGCCTAGAGCGGACTTTATTCCACGAGATCCAAACGGGATCTAATGGAATCTTCACAATCTGCCAAAGTGGCTGGGCCAAATCTATGGCCAAAATATAGATAGAAATTTTGCCGGGAGGAAATTGATCTATAAAAGCATTTTATTTATTTTAAAAATATTTTTCTTTTTCAATTGGATTTACCCAGACCAATCTGTGTTTATGATCTTAATTGTCTTAATTAAGCTTTCCTGTATATAAATTTCATTCTTATCATTAAATGTGATAGGTTTTATTAAAAGCAATAAAAATATTTTTTGTAGACTTCGTGGTAAAATCATGTATTAGACTATATGTGTTGTCTTAATAAATTTAAAATTTATCCACCAGATACCAGCACAATTTCACCTTTATACTATTTTTAATATATATAGATAGTTGAGTGTTCATAGCTGGAAATCATTCTCTCTATAGCTCCCAAAAATATTCTAAATAACAATATTTCGTATGAGAATAGCTAGACCAACAAATCCCGATATATTAGAAGAAAAAAGCCTTCAAATTTTGGAAGAAATTGAAGCAGCCTAGAAGAAATGCCATCAAGAGTGAGCGCGGCAAGCAAATATGGCTGAAGGGCGTGCTTTGGAACAGTTTATTTTGTTGGAGTAATGAAGGTCGTGTGGAACTGTTCTGTTTTCTTCATTGTGAATAATAAATTAATATTATGGCAAATATAGAAATTGTAATTGCCACCCTTGCGTGCCATACCCCAATCACTTCGATGCTATAGGATTAGGTTTGATCATATTTGTATTAGGTGCTCAGGTATGACTCTGCGTTTTTTTCCTGGATAGAAAATTTTATGGAAAGAAAACAAAATTATACTTGAGACATTTATTTAAAATAATTTCCATTGTTAGATTCTCTCAGAATTCTCCCATAATTTGGATTGTTTATCATAAAAAATGATTGGTTTCTGGCCAATCCATTCATAATGCCAATTTTCAACTTCGTGACGATTCTGGAAACGCTGATCAGCCAGATCATGTGATTACGACTGGAACAGATGATAATCTGATGGATCGATGTCTGGAGAGTATGGTGGGTGGGGGAAAACTACCCATTTGAAGTCTTTCAGGGTGTATTTTACTGATAGTGAGAGATGTGGCCTTGTGCGTTGTCACGAAGCGGTATCAGCTTGTCATATCGTTGCGCCTAATCTGGTCGTTTCACTGCGATTTCTTGGTGTAACTGTGTTAAATGTTGTTGATAGGGTTGAGCATTGACTGTTTATCCTGATGGCCAGATGCACAGAAGAAATTTTTGTCCTGGGAATATTGTGTTTAGGGGTCGAAGTTGTCGGCTGTCCTGAGATTACCCATGATTTCTTGCGCTTGGATTATCAAATATACCAAATTTTGTCCCCAGTCTCAATACGACGAAGAAAATACTTTCTTGGTAATATTTACAGCAGTATTCATATATCGCGTTCTTCGGTTCTCCTTGTACTTTTCATTTAATTCGTTTGGTAACCATTTTCTTTCCTTCAGGATCTTTCACAAAGCATGCAAACGATTTGAAACAGCCTATCGAGAGAAGCCGGTACCTGTTCTTGTGTGATTGAACATCGTCTTCATCCAATAATGCTTGCAGTTCCTCACCCTTAAAAAATATTTTGCAGCCTTTCATGTGTTCAAAAATTTCATATTTAAATCTCTTAAACCACTCTTGACAGGTTCTTAATGAAAGTGCACTGTCACCATAGGCGCTATATAGAGTTTTTGATGTGAATACGGTTGCCCTTTTCTTGAGGTTGAAGCAAAGATTCCCGCAAATGAATCTTTCCAGGCCCAAAGATAGACATCTAAGAACCTAAAATAAAAATACGCCTAATATTTTATATCAAGTATCATATATGAGTAGCTAACTTTTAAGACGCAGAATTCAATACAAAACAAAGCAATAGGTAAAAGTTTATGAAAAATAAAATTGGATTAAGAATATACGCGGAGTCATATTTGCGCACTCAATAGAAAATTATGTTCCCATTCATTTTTTTCACACAAGAAATAACTTTTTTTTTTAATGAATCAAACATTTCTCAATTATTCTTCGTTAAGACGTTCAGTCATGTTATATTTATTATATTTTGGTTAAAAGATAGAAGTTACACTTGGAATTATTAATATTATTTCTCTAGGCCTTTCGCCAAATGACACAAGTTCAACGATGCAACTGTGTTGAAACAAGGCTTAAAGGAAGGCTGATGTAAGATCACCTGGACTGATCCCTCTAGATAGGCGAAAAAGGGAAGAAGAGATTATGCTGTAGGAAGAGGCGGGATCTATTGAACATGGAGTTAGGAGGGAATTATAACTCGTTTTTAAATAAAGAAGTGGGGTAGAAGAACGTAAGGCAATTAAAGCGTGCTTCAGAAAGGGGATTGACATGATCCGTGTGTACATAGGGTGGGCCGCGTGGACTGGAGATCGATGTACATCTATGGGATTTGATGGTCTTTGTAGATCCAAGCTACCTCCGGGGTTTATATTAGAAGGTCGGAGTTGGCTCCAGACATATCTGGGATTTGATGGTCTTTGTAGATCCACGCTACCTCTGGGGTTTATATTAGAAGGTCGGAGTTGGCTCCAGACATATCTGGGATTTGATGGTCTTTGTAGATCCACGCTAACTCTGGGGTTTATATTAGAAAGTCGGAGTTGGCTTCAGACATATCTGGGATTTGATGGTCTTTGTAGATCCACGCTACCTCCGGGGTTTATATTAGAAGGTCAGAGTTGGCTCCAGACATATCTGGGATTTGATGGCCTTTGTAGATCCCCGCTACCTCCGGTGCAACAATATTAGAAGGCCGGAGTTGTATTTAGGTGTGTCTAGGATTTGATGGTACTTTTAGATATCTATTCGCAACTGTTGGGGTATGCAGGCTCTACTGGTAGATAAAACAAATTATCAGCACACTTCTAGGAAAGTCAAATTAGTATTAATATTCTCATGAGCAACCTCCTCACTTGGCATCAATATTTATAAAACCAAATTCCTGAGACAACCTAAATCAAATCTCACATAACTACGACGGGACATCCGAATAAACGGTTTCTTGTGAGAACGTCTATTACTCCTCCCACACTCCTGGGTATCGTACATCGTCCATACGGTAGAAAACTACCAAGTACTGGCTTTGTACTCTCTTTCTAAACCAAAATAAAAAGATAAACCTATGAAAGGTGAAGATGAATAAATATGTACAATTAGGAAAAGTCAAGAAGACTGATGACGAAAAGTCCTCTTCCAAACAATTAGAGCTCTTCTCGTTCTTCCTTCCCCTCAAGGCTCAGGCAAATCCTGCAACTGGACGCTTTGGTCGACACGAAGATGACGGACCACCGTCCTGAAAGACCTTCCGAAGAATAAATACGTCTCAGGCCGAACTATTTCCTAAATTGGATCTCCTTGGAAGACACACATTGTAAATCAAGCAGGCTTAGGTATGAACACCATTCCGGAGAGGAGGCTTCACTTCGAGCCAATCAAGTAAGGAAGTAGGAACCACCCAGGAAGAAAAGGAGGAAAGATTTTGAAAGAAATCTCCTCATTTCGACTCTTAATAGGGCCAATTGTTCCTTCGTTAGGCTTTCTTTTGGGCGGCCGTGGTGGAGGACTCTCGAGGACAATGGAGCCGCGCCCGGTTCAGGTAGCAGTCCGGTGTGTCTAATTGACTTTGTTAATTAACCCCAAACATGGCGGCGGTGCATTTGAATAGAACCTTGGGGGGTGTGTGCAAACACCACAGCGTGGGATGGTCAACGACCTTTTTGGAATTTCTCAGGAATTACCACATGGCTATCTAGGGAGCCAAAAATTGAAAATTACAACACGCGCTCTGGACAACAATATAATTTATATTCTCAACAATCTTTTTTAGCGACCATTCTCTTCGCGCCCATCCCTCTGAACAACAACCCTCTCTGTGAGCTACCACTATTCTGAACGACCATCTCTGTGAGCTTTCACCTTTATGAGCTGCCACCTTTCTGAGCGACCATCTCTGTGAGCTTTCGCCTTTATGAGCTACCACCTTTATGAACGACCATCTCTTGTGAGATTTCACCTTTATGAGCTACCGCCTTTATGAGCGACCATCTCTGTGAGCTTTCACTTCTCAAGCTACCACCTTTCTGAGCGACCATCTCTGTGAGCTTTCACTTATCAAGCTACCACCTTTCTGAGAGACCATCTCTGTGAGCTTTCACTTCTCAAGCTATCACCTTTCTGAGAGACCATCTCTGTGAGCTTTCACTTCTCAAGCTATCACCTTTCTGAGCGACCATCTCTGTGAGCTTTCACTTCTCAAGCTACCACCTTTCAGAGTGATCATCTCTGTGAGCTTTCACTTCTCAAGCTACCACCTTTCTGAGTGACCAACTCTGTGAGCTTTCACCTTTATGAGCTACCACCTTTATGGGCGACCATCTCTGTGAGCTTTCACTTAACAAGCTTCCACCTTTATGAGCGACCATCTCTGTGAGCTTTTGCCATTGTGAGCTACCACTTTTATGAGCGACCATCTCTGTGAGCTTTCACCTTTATGAGCTACCACCTTTCTGAGCGACCATCTCTATGAGCTTTCACTTCTCAAGCTACCACCTTTTTGAGCGATCATCTCTGTGAGCTTTCACTTCTCAAGCTACCACCTTTCTGAGCGACCATCTCTGTGAGTTTTTACCTTTATGAGCGACCATCTCTGTGATATTTCACCTTTATGAGCTACCACCTTTCTGAGCTATCATCTCTGTGAGCTTTCACTTCTCAAGCCACCACCATTCTGAGCGACCATTTCTGTGATATTTCATCTCTTTGAGCTACCACCTTTCTGAGCGACCATTTCTGTGAGATTTAAACCTAATGGGATACCACCTTTCTGAACGGCCATCTCTCTAAGCGATCATCTCTCTGTGCGAACATATCTCTGAGTGACTATCTCTCTGAGAGAACATCCTTCAGAGCAACCATCTCTCTGAGTGAACATATCTCTGTGTGAACATCTCTCTGAGCAACCACCTCTCTGAGTGACCACGCCTCTAAGCGACCGTCTCTTTGAGTGACCACGCCTCTGAGCGACCGCCTCTTTGAGTGACCATCATCAAAGATGGTGCGGTGGCAATAAGACGCTACATGGAATATCTACGGATATCCGTACTAGGATACGCTCACTTTACGAAATATTTGGCTTGAACAAATAATCTAAAATAATATATAAAAAGATGTAATGGTACTAACTCTAGACGCCACATAGTTGCTTCAAAGAATATATCTACCAGGGAAATACGCTATTGAAATATCTAATATGTGTGTAGATAGAAATTAAAAAAACTGAAAATATATAAACATTTGATGATGGTAATCAGTTGCTAAATAAGGTATTCACTATGATATATTCATTAAATGAAACATATAACTTACCGATATGATAAAATATCTACAAAGATGGAATGGTAGTAACCATACGCTACATGAAATATCTATCAGGTATCTTCATATGCATATAGCATTGACCCCATTGATATAAAAATATTTTAAAATATAGCGGAGTAGTAATAGAGACAAATGGTAAGAAAGAAGAGATGGTAATCCATTTGGTAAAGAAGAATGGTAAGAACCCAAACTGTTCAATGCGGTGTAGCCATCAGAATTCTAACTTAAGAGCCACAACTCCTCATCCTAATTATTCCCACTTCATCCGCAGCGGTTGTTCTTCCAGAGTATCTTGGCGATGTGAAGATCGCTGAAACGGCACCGATTTATTTCTAGAAGTTACGGCTCAGTTGCCACACTTGCCTCCGACTATTCCCTAAATTCTCCCTTTTTAATAATAGCAACAAGAAATCATCTAGGATTAAGTTTCTTGCACCATTTTTCTCTAGCTTGACTAGTATGACTTCTAGGTGCTTCTGCTGAAGGACATGCTAGCCCGAAAGCTAGAGAAATAAAACCGGTGCAATAAATTAACCCTGGATTGCTTGTTTCTATTATTAAATTATAAGTCAGGAGAGACGAACGTTTATAATAAATATACACTATGTTTTAAAGTTACACAAAATAAGAAAGAAGTGTTTCACAGGTAAGAAATGTATTCAGGTAAAATAGCTGCATGTTTCTACTTAAAAAAAAAATAGAGCACATGTGAGGAGGCTGACATTTTATTGTTTTAGTTGGGGAAATCGTGTGATGAGACTCTATATTAATTGATTTTTTTTTGCAGAATTCTTGGCATTTTTGTTTCTAGGGTAGCTATCGTGACGTTTTAAATTGTCATATATTATTTACAGTTGTCAAGCAGCTCTTTTTATACTCAAACATTTAATCATTACTATGATTTATAAGAGAGAAAAAAGCATTTTAGCATTTTAAGAGCAATATTAAAAATAAATTAATCACTGGACGAGAGAGAAAATGAAATATCAGAGCTATATATATTTAAAAAAAAATTACACCATGTCATTGAAAAATAATTTATTTTAGAAACAATCACCATTATGATCTACACTTTTCTATTCCTGACGGACAAGTCTCAAAGCCACTTCTCATAAAGCTTCTTAAGTTGGGAACGTAAGTCATTCAACCACTGAGGCCTTCTCCTCAGCATCCGATTGCAAAAAGCCCTTGGTTTAAGAGTTTTATTGAAAGATAGAATCAATTAGATCCACTTCAAGAAAGGTCTTCATACTCTATAGTACCGCCTTAGTTACCTAGGGCGTTATCCTATAAGAGATTTCGTGGTAACAACTCAGGTCTCATGTTATTTATTTCCACACAGAGATTTTGTTGAAGGATATATCTCTGGGCGTTGTGGTTCAACGGAGCACACATGAAGCGCCGAGATACGATCCTTGCGAACAAAGATCGACATTTCTTTGGTGCCACTACACCTGGGGTAGTCATTACTATCTCTATTCTCTGATTTCAGGACCATGTCACCAATTTTCATCAACAGTCACTATCCGTTTTAATAGGTCCATACATTCGATTGGGAATAGCTCAAGTTGAGTCTCAAAGAACAATACTCTTCTGTCTTGCTGTCCGGGCGTGCGGAACCCATTGTGTGCGTCACATTTTCTTCGCAAACGTAAGTTTTTGTCAGAACAAAATTTTCAGTTCATATTAAGACCAATAGTCAGGGAGGAATTCGTAGTTTACTTAAAGAATAGCCTAATGCAAGAATAGGGAAATTCATCTAAAAATGTGATTACAAGGCTGTTTCCATTCATCTCTAATATTGAATTTTGGCTATCGAAAACAGCCGGACATTTAAATAATCCATAAGATATAAAAATACTCCAAAACTGAATTGGAATTTATTAACAGCTAACTATACAAAGTCGTCCAAAACTGTTTAAGATAATTTCACATAGACATTCTAAATGTTCATAGATGAACTGTTTTCTACACACCAGGCATGTATGTCATTCTGTTAGAATCTAGGTAAAGTCAGAAGGTAATTATTACGGTAGAAAATGCACCAATGAGAAATGGCACCGCGCTACAAAAACAATACCTTCATGGAGGGAGGGCACTAGCTGATAATTAAGTCCATTGTTGTTTTTGAACAATGCAACTTTGTTATTAGCTATAATAATTAACTTTTCTTGGACGCCAGGATTAGATCCTCTCTCCCTAAACCTTCGAAGGTATAAAGGGAGAAATTTTAATTAGAGAAAGGATTTGCACACAGAATCGCTCAAGTAATTGTCACACTTGGTTGTTTCCAACATTCTTTAAAACTTGTTTTTTTTTCTTCTTCCTTCTTCAAAAGTGTAGTGAATATCCTTTAAAATTTTATTTTAATTTAATGAATATATATAACATTTTGAAAATAGAGCAATCCATAGATAAATCTTTAATTAAAAAGACATATATTGAATCAAAATATCATTTATTTTACCAATATTTCAGTTGGCTGAACGCCAACCTTTATCAAGGCATTATAACATAAAGGTTGGCGTTTAGCCAACTGAAATATTGGTAAAATAAATGATATTTTGATTTAATATATGCCTTTTTAATTAAAAATATATAACATTATCGATAATATATTTGAAATATAAACGTCTGCATATATTAAAACAATATATATATAAATTCAAATTCTTCGAGAAATAACATTGATCACAAAAGAATACACCCAGGTGATTATGCACTTTAAGAATGGATTTTAAGTTCTTATTAAAGCTCTCACTCAAAATATAATTAAATCATCTTATATTGACGGTATAAACGGCTATATACATATAAATTTTAATGATTATCAATATGCCTATAACAATCTATATATATTACAAAATAAATTTCTATTTTTTTTTTAAATTAGAAATATGGAATTATTACTTGCTGTTGCTGATCATCTTTTTGGTATTGCTATGCAGTAATTTTATGATATTGCAGTGTTGGTAAAATAATAAAACAGTTTAAATCATTATTTGCTTTAATATTGAGCTGATAGACATAATTGAGGAAGAAATACCTGATTTAAGGCGTAAAGAAGAAAATAAAAGATTAAATATTCACATATGTACGGAAAGATTTAAGCCGGCTAACGGGGAACAACAACAATGGGTTTATATAGGGAAAGCCGCAACATCTGGTGGTCGCCTTTACAGTGTATTTTATTCTAGAAATTATATTTTTAAATTAAATATTTTTTTATATAACATATATTCTTGGAAAACGGAACACACGTATCAAAATCAATAATCTTTTGAAAAAAAAAAAATTAAAAGAAAAATTTATATATTCAAATATTTAAAAAATGAGTTTAATAATTATGTATATATATCTCCCTACATGACAAATATATTTGATAGCAATCACATATATATGTTGATTGATTTATACCATTTTAAAGACATCTCTTAACGAGTACTAGCATATCTATCGAAGAAATAACAACCAACCGATGATAAAAAGATTGAACGTTGAAAAATTATTCCAAAGATGTGACAATAACGATCTTTTAATAATTTAGTTGAATAATCAGAAGATTCTCTTGGCATTAATATATCCTATATTGGACATCTTTCTTTCAAAAGATGAATATATTCTAATTACAAAATAATTTATTTGATATCTTCAACGTGAAAGTGTATCTATTCAAAATGGATGGATAAGAAAGAAGAAAGAATGTATATATCTTCTTGGATGATAATTTATCGCAACTTGTTCTTTCTTTCTCTCTCTCTCTCTCTCTCTCTCTCGAGAGAGAGAGAGTATGCTGCTAACAGAGGTCCAAATATTTACGAGAAAAAAAAAAAAAACTTCATTTGTTTTTTTTTTTCTTTGCAGACGAGCCTTGGGGCGTACTTTGTTTGGCTGATTGTAGCTGAGATTGGAGTCGTGGAGGCCTAATAAAATTCCACTAGGAAGGGTTATAAAAGTGGGGGCCTGTAAAATCGATTGAACTTGGATTTCCACATTTCCTTTGCTCGGGATTTGAACAGACAACTTTTCGAAGGATTTGTAGAATGATTGTTGATAGGGGTCGAACATATTACAATACAATTTCTTCATTTATATAGAAAAATGTTCATATAGTGGATTTTTATATGTTTTTATTATTCTAATATATTTCATGGTGAAACTCGCCTCTCTTTATCGAGGATATTTATGTTTTGAACTAAAACATGTAAGTAGGAGGCCACTCTAGCTTTGTAAAACCAACACGAATAGAATTATTTCTTTATTCAACTATTATGTCAAGTACATATACAGCCAATATATTATATCATATTAGCACATTAATTTTATATTAATTCATATATAAAATATAAAGTAACGCGTCATCTATACATAAGAAATAGAATCATAAGGCACGAGAATGTGTTTCTTTTAAATCCAAATGAAACAAACTTCTACTGTGTGTCCTTACTGCATGAAACATATTGGGAGGGCTTGGTCCATCAGTGGGGAACCCTCCCTGCGAATTAGGCGAAACCGCTGAGAGGGTTCTCTACTGATGAGCCAGGCCCAAATTTTTCATGCAGTAAGTGGAGTAGAAGTGCCTTATATGGTTTTATTTTTTAAATAAATAAAATATTGATTATAAATATACTGCTACTCTTTTTGTGTTGATTTCTTGCTTCCCTCTTTCTTCTTCTTATATATTTTTTCCTTTTCTTGTTTTTTTTCTTTCTCTTTTTACTCTGTATATATCGTTATTTCCTTTGTCTCACTGCTTTGTTCTTATGCATACCCTGGTGAATCCTGTATAGGGTCAGTGACCCTAAATAAAGGCTTTTTTGTTGTTGTTGTTGTTGATTATAAATATATATTGAATATTAATGTTATATTGGTGGTGGTGTCTTGTTCATTGAGCAGATCAGATTGGTCCATGCACCCTGATCACAATACCGGCCAACTGAGGTGCCTTGTCCGTGTGGATGTCCTCTTCTGGATTGATGTCTTCCATATAGAGTGCAGAAAGGATGGCCGGGCAACTGTATATATGGTCCGGAGTGAGTTGGGTGTTGTGACAGTTATTGCAGTTCCTGTAGGATCTAGTCAAGTCTGGGTTTTGATTCTTGAAATAATACACAATAAACAATAAATAAATTAAAAGTACATGATATATTTGGAAGAAATAATTTCTTAGGATTTAGTAACTTAATTATTTAAAAATATTATGTGTATGTACACTTCTAATTTATTAATTCATTGTTTTAATATAGCACATAGCTATTTAATATATTTATAGGATTATTTATAATCACTCAACACATATAATTTATATTATATAATATAATAATAATGTATATACAATGTGCATTAGCCCGCCATCTGTCCATAGTTCATTTAAAATACCCATTCCAAGAGTCTAGCATCAGTATCACTATAAAAGGAAAACCGGAATATACAATATTATACAGCGCTATGGTAGATTAAACTGGGGAAACCGCTGGGAGGGTTCACCACTGATGAGCCAGGCCCTCCCAATATTTTATCATTGCAGTAAGGGCAGTAGAAAATTGATTATTTTTCAAAAAATCATACGCGTCAAAAATAGTTCAAATTTCCTATAATAATAATGTGTTAATATAATTATCAGCTGTATATATACTGGAGGTAATATTTGAATCAAGGAGATAATCCCTTCGTTGGTCTTGCAGAACGAGAGTGGTACATGCGTGTATTTTAGTTCAAAACAAAAATATTTTCGATAAAGAGAAGCGCGAGTTGCTCTTCGAAATACTGTATTGGAATAATAACAGAACATTTTAAAACCTATATGTGCATGTTATATTCCTATTTATTTTTATTAAATTAAAGAATATATAAGATACAAAAGATAATTAAGCTTTATATATATATATATTGCTCGAAATACAAAAAGTAACAACAACCCGTTCGATGGGCGCGCGTCTCGTGAAGTCACTCAGCTCCACGCGACGGGCAAGCAAATTATCGCTTTCTCTCCTTTCCTTTCTTCTTTTATATTACAAGGTATATTACAATGCATATTTAAAAAAATATAATTTTCATAGATTGCTCAATCTTCAAAATAATAAATATTTGAAAATCTATTCAAGATGCAGAACACACAAATGATCAAAATTTACAAATCTTCAGATACTCAACAAAGAGAACTAACGATAGTATTTATATTCACACATCCACCAAAGATATGCGTTAATTGTCATATGAGTTAAATAAATATATACATGTATATTCCAAAAATGGCACCCTTTAAAAATGCATTAGAACAATGTATTATGGTTTATCACTTCAGTACAAAAAGTAAAGTTGGCGATAACGAATGAGACTCAACACCAGTTTTGGGAAATTGAGACAAAGGCCAACCTGTATACCATGGTTGTCTATTTCTTAATTGTTTTTATTCAATGGCCAATAGTCGCTTTACGACTAGCTGGTGTGAGTGAAGACATTTAAAGAAAATAAGTGAGAAAGATAAAGGGGGAAGTAGAAAACTTATTAAATCAAACGCTAATGTTGTTCTCCGTTATCAGTTATATAAAAATGTAATTCTACTGTCCTAAAAGCATATGTCCATAGTTTGCTTAAATACCATTTCTAAGAATCCACCCTTCAGTGAGGAAATATAAAAGCAAAATGATCCAATATAGTATTAGAGCTCTAAAGAAGCGGTCTGGTAGATTAAAAATTGGCGAAACCGCTGGGAGGGTTCACCACTGATGAACCAAGCCCTCCCAATATTTTTCATCGCAGTAAGGACAATAGAAGTTTGATACATTCGCGTCTTAATGTTTTCATTTGTTATATATATATTTCTCTTGAATGGTTTTTCCTCCACCACTAAAAAAGAGAATTTTTATGAATAAAAACGTTAAAAAACAATAAAAACGATAAGGTAAGTAATGAAGATTGTGGAAATCCAAAGTTCTCAATGTTGTCAGGAAGAGCGGTCCAGAGTTATATTTTGATTGAATTTCTTAAATGACCAAATATATACAAACAACATTTACTGACTTCATAAATCATTTAAGAAAATAAATTAGAATCTCTTTAAATCCTTTCATCTTTAAGAATCCTGCCCAGAAGTCCTCCTCTACGTGGCGGGCGGGAGAAACAGCACAAGTAAGGGACTGCCCTGTAGGGCGAAGTACGGTGTCGTGAGCCACGAGCCGCTACGGTAACCGTGAAGGCCTACAGGGAACTATTACATATGGCTGACTAACGGGGCAATGGCACCTCCCCTTTCCACGGAGGACAAGACATCACCCATCTTTAAGAATGATATATCATGGATGAAAATGAAAAACGTTTATAAGGATATTTTAATTTTGCCATTTTCTCATTGCTATAAAAACAGTCTGAAAGTGTTCGTATAAAATACATTGCGGTAGACATTTCAGAGTTTCTGTTGAATAAAAAAAAAAAAAAGGGGGGGGGGGGGGGGTGGTAGATAAATAATGATTATGTTGCCCTGATGGCTGAATTTGATTGGCTTTGTTCTGCGATGCCCCAAAGAAACCTCTCATAATACAGCTATGAATGATGTGAGGCAAGTCAAGTGAAGACAAAATAACTACAGGAATTGAAAGCTTGCCGTCTAACGGCGACACAAGTACTAGCCTACACACAGTCGGAATATAGAATCTAATTCCAGTGGAAGTTCCAAACTTTCGCTTTAAAGTCGAAAATATTATCTCATCACGTTCAGAATAAGTACCTTGGAAACTCCAGCTAGAGATCATAGCACCAAATGGATACTCCTGGTCTCACCTGTAGGTGGTCGTTCCTTAGAGATGGTATTAGATCAGATCATCTTCGATTTTATAAAGGCGATCCTCTTTAGAAATGGTACTAGATCAGGTCATCTTCGATCATATAAAGTCGATCCTTTTTCGAGATGGTATCAGACAGATCAACTATATATATAAAAATGAATGTATGTGTGTGTGTGTCTGTCTGTCCTTTATGCCTGACCAAACCACTCATTGGAACGCCATGAAACTTTGGGAAGTTATTTAGTATAGTACTGGGAAGGTTTCTAGCAAATAAAATTTTTGAAATAACTTTTCGCTTTAAAATAATCAAGATAAATATTCTAATTTATCTGTTATAATTCAACAATCTGCTTTAAATAATATCATGATGATACGATGATTTTGTAATGTAGAAAATTAGGAAAGACAAAATTCAGGATGACACGGCAATTTATTTGAGACAAGAATAACGATACAATTCCAAGGCAAGATACTATTCCTTTAACTTTCAATTACCGAGGGAACCAATTAATATTGATTTTATTCCACTTATCGAGTATTTTTCAAGGGACCGGGAAAAAATTTTCACTTTATCGAGAGATTCGTTAGACAAACCTTTACTCGGGTAAAACCCGGGCGAAGCCGGGTACATACGCTAGTCTTCGATATTACAAAGACGACTTTCTTCAGAAAAGGTATTAGATCAGGTCAGCTTCGATATTACAAAGGCGGTCGCTCTTTAAAGAGGGCATTAGATCAGGTCATCTTGGATCTTTTAAAGGTGATCCTCCTTAGAGATGGTATTAGATCAAGTCATCTTCGATCTTATAAAGGCGATCTTCTTTAGAGATGGTATTAGATCAGGTCATCTTCAATATTAAAAAGAGGGCATTGGATCAGATCATCTTCGATCTTTTAAAGGTGGTCCTCCTTTGATATGGTATTAGATCAGGTCATCTTCGATCTTATAAAGGCGATCTTCTTTAGAGATGGTATTAGATCAGGTCATCTCCGATCTTATAAAGGCGATCTTTTTTAGAGATGGTATTAGATCAGGTCATCTTCGATCTTACAAAGGCAGTCGCTAATTACAGATGGTTTTGGATCAGGACAACTTCGATCTTACAAAGGCGATGTTCTTTCGATATCAGGTCACCCCGATCTCACAAGAGCACTCGCTCATTACAGATGGTATTAGATCAGGTCACCTCCGTTGTTACAAAAGTGGTTGTTCGTTAGAAATTGAGTTATATCAGGTCATCTTGAATCTTTTAAAATTAGTTTCCACATAAACTAATTGAATTTCATTACTTTCAACGTTTCTTTTTCTCTTTGTCGCCGTTATCAAGGGTTATGCTTGTTAAGCAAGATTGTTGGACCTTGTAGCCCTAACATGGTAGAATTCCTTGAAACGACGAGGCGCACCGAATCGTTGAGATAATAAATTGAATGGTGGATGTGAAGAGAATAATTGATATATATATATATAATTCAGGCAGCAAAAATGATTTCCTAACTGAAACAATCCACTGCCGAACCTGTCAATAAGAGCAAAATATTCACTGACCTCTTACCACAGGGTCTCGGCTGAAGAACCACCTCCTTGATATAAATCTGTCGTTCATTTAAAAAACTGCTGCTCATGACAGGTGGCAGCTTGAAGCATTGCTCGCTGTCGGCTACTGGCTTTTGTTTAGTAAAATATGAGATATCAAACCATTTAGTGAATTTTTTTCAAATCAAAATAATTTTCTTCAGCCTCTATATATGTATATATACTTTAATGAAGAAAAAAATATTGAAGGGCTTAGCTCATCTCTCTCAGTGGCGAACCTTCCCATCGATTTCTCCAGTTTAAGTTCTACCTTACCGCTCAAAAATATTGTATTGAGATGTTTTGATTATTTAGTAGGCAATTTTTTTTGGATTTATTGTTTTTATTTTTTAAAAACTATGACGTAAGTTTAGGAAGGTATACGTATATACATATTGGTATTCATTGTGGAAGAGGAGAAGCATTACGATGTTGTATTCATTCAAGAATTTATTTGCTTTCACAGATAATGGTGAACTCAGTGCTAATACATTGGTCTCTACCTTTGCGACTGATAGTGTTTGAATTGTAATAAGAGCTAATATGGGAAAATCAATATCCAAAGACTATTTTAAGGATCTGTTTGAGGAATAATATACGCAAAAATCCACAAAGATCGCGAAATAGCATAGGCTCGATAGAATACTTTTTTTTTTCTTATCTCTAGTACTCGTGGTACAGGCCATGATAATCATGGTGGGTAGAAGTAGGCGACTGCTTTTACTGTAAGTGCAACCACATGTGCCCCGTTTGGTTACTTGCACTCGCTGGTGGGGTTGGAATTTTGTAAGAATCGGGGGCTAATTGGAACATTTTTTTTTAAATAAGAAAAAGTGCCCAATGCGGGGATCGAACCCGGGTCGTAGCGGACCATCCTTCTACCGACCCCCGATAGAATACGTAGCGTCATTGAATAATTAGATCAGTGATTCTCAACCAATGTGCCGCGGTAATTTTGTGTGCCGCGAAATTCTAAAAATGTGCCGCCGAATTTTAGTCATATGATTATGTTCACGTTTGTATTGGTTTTTCTTTTTTTCTTTTTCATTTTTTTACTTTTTAAAATAACGAAATTAGCAAATTGAATGTTAGAGATGTATATACTTATATTTTGCATAGAAATATTGATACATAATTTGAATTTTCTCGCATTCAAGTTAGCAAAAGTGTGCCGCGAAATTCTAAAATTGTGCCGCCAAATTTTTCAAATCTTTAAAATAATGCCGCAACAAAAAAAAGGTTGAGAATCACTGAATTAGATATTCATGTAATAGCGATATTTTAGATTTTAAGTATGCAAGGATGTGTGTTCATGAGTTATACAAATTCTGGTGTTTGAACAAAGTATTTGGCAAGCACGCCTGTCCTGCAATTTTCACAACAGCAGATTGTAGAGATCTGAAGATACCTAGAGTTCAGAAAGAGAAGAAACTACAACTTGAGAGAGATGTCACATTGGGATTTACATCGATAGCAATATCATTCGACGTAAGGATAGGTAATCCACTTATAGAAATTCTGCTCACGCTATTTGGTATGAATATTACATTTTGTAATTTTTCATTAGATTGAAAAATATATTAATCTACAAAATAACAATATACTTGACAAATTATCTATATTTTAATAATTGTTTGTATATATATTTCATCCCATTTTATAATATATATTATTTTTAGCTGGAAACAGTCTGATGCACGCCCGCGAGAGCACATGAGCAGTATATTTGTTCGAAATTTTGCAAAACCAAAATTAAAAGAACTTTTCACCTGATTTTATTTCCTTTTTCAAATCTACAAAATATCAGTAACTTTTTAATAATCAAATTCATTATAACGTGGAGAAACATTTTTGGTGATTAAATAACGGTTAAACAAACACACACAAAAACATTGAATAACAAGTCTCAACGAAAGAGCGTTTTTAGTTTTAAACTCCTTTTAAATATTGATTCTGATAGCTGACATAATAAAGACATAATATAAACTCTTGAAAGTGAAACTATCTCAAGTGAAAGTAGATTTGAAGAAACAGGGTGGCGACACTCACAATGTCAATAAAAAATTCTTGTGAAAGGATTTCAAAGAAGTTATCAAGAATACTACACAAATCATAGATGATAATAGTTTAGAAAATAATTTAAAGAAATCGCCAACACTAGTGCTCCAGTTGCCAATATATGCCATCTTACAGAAATACACAAGATTAGTGCCCATGTCCAAACGAATCAGCAGAAATTTCAGAGAAACCCACAAGCCTATTATACAAGTTACAGGTGAACCATATTGCAGAAATTCCGAAGAAATCAAGACTAGTGTCCAAGTAACAAATGCACTATCTAGAAGATATTTAGAAGAAACTCACTCAAAGTCTATGGCAAAAGACTTATAGATAGATCATTTAGCAGTAATTTCAAAGAAATCTTAGACTAAGTGATCTCTAGTTACAGGTGCATCATTTAGAGAAGGTTTAAAATAAGTCACGATCGGTGTTGCAAAATTAATGATATGCAGACTTGTTCGAAGTGTATCTAATCTCTCAAGGCCAAACATGTTCTTTCTAAGAATATTTCCAGAAGAAACTTCCAAGACGAGATTCTCCATCTCGAAATATTTTTCCTGAAAACAAATTTAAAAATATCATCAAGGTAGATTCTAACTCAACAAGTTTATTACGTTCCAAAGAGACAATATATGAAATAGTTATATCGAGGGAAGCTAGATATCAGAAGGGTACATCTCAAAAGAAGGGAAACATTTTGCACCCATAATTACAGGCTGGGCCATTAGGAAACAAAATAAAACTGAATATCTCCAATGAGCACATTTATTCTCTTGAAATAAAATTTATAATGAAGGGAAGTAAAAACAACACAGGAATCACAGGAAAATTCGAAAGGAAATTAATTCCATATGATCCGAATTGTTATAAAATAGAAGAAAACCTTGGAGACATTCAGTTTCAAGAGAAATGGATCCCAGTATATCAATTCTCACGGATTACATCTTTAGAAAGATGCAAAATCTCTCGGTTCAGTGAAAATCGTTTGTGGAAAGAGAATATGTTGCAGAATGAAACTACGGATATGGTGGCAAGAGTTATGGAACAGGTAGTAACATCTTCAGGAAGTTGCAAAACATGTCCGTTCAGTGATTATTCCTCGATATACGAGGCAATCCTTTTGGAGGAATAATTCAGAAAAACATGAAATCTTTTCAGGAAATACAAATTTTACAGGTGCAAGAATAATTTTTGGGTTAACAAGCCTGTATTTTGGACTCAATCTGCAGAGCCATTCGAAATAGAACAGGAAGCATTCACAGAGCGCCAAGAAATCTCCCAATTTCGTGAAAACCACCCGGTAAGTGAAGCCACATTTCTAGATAAAACACCACATAAATGTTTTATTTAATAGGGAATACTCAGCGGTATGCGAAGCCTCCCGAGTTTTGACACGAAGAGAAAGGTCAAAGTTATGAAGGAATCTCCAGATATACATTTTGCGTATAGCAGTCATATAGGATACGGAGGAATGTACGGGGTCTCCCCGACATATTACTTTCCTCCGATGACCGAAAGCCTGATAGGATGCCGGGTCTCGCCACCTATCAAGCATCAAGCATACTTTGAATCATCCAACTGGAACGAAATTACCCGGTAAGCAAGAACATGTCATTGACCGAGATGTCACCAGGAGGTTGGGAACGCTTCTAGTGCAGTGGGGACTCTTGGATGAGGAGCCAGGCCGAAGTTATGGAGAACTATTTAAAAGAGTTATCATTAGGTGAGATACAGAAAATATACTCTAAAGTGTCAAAAAGCTCTCGACTGAATTGCATGAAAAGTTACCGAAAGTGTGTTTCCATCCTTAATCAAAGAGATACAATTGTCAAGAAGCTACGAAGTCGATCAGTATGAGGATATGCCCTTAGAAAAATGGGTCTCAGTGCTGGCAGAGGCGCTCGAGTATCTAGCGTCAACCATCACACAAGAACATTCGCAGCAGGATGATAGGCCCTTGGCGAGATCGTTCACATTGCTGGTGAGGTCTCTGGAGAAATTTTGCTGCCAAACATCATACAGAAATTTTCCTCAGGGAGCTATAGAATATCTCCATGGAATTGAAAGACCACAATGAGGGAAGTGTTAACGTCCACCGCATTTAAAAGAAGCCAATATTGCCTAACAAACAGAATGAATTCCATAAAACTTACGGAATCCTTGAGTGCGAAGACATGCCTAAGGTGTGTTAGGCCATATTGGATAGAGTTTCAAGATCATTTATTCAACAGAATATATCTCTAGGAATTTACGAAATTTCTGAGAGAGCTCCATGGTTAGTTCGAACACATTGCTGATAAAATCTTTGGCGGAGATTCAACCAACTGATAACACATGACATAACAAAGCCAAAGAAAATCTTGGAGGTTATACTTAGAAGAAAACAACGCCAAAAACCCATACGGAAACCTTTACCGAATATACAAAAATATGAAATGTAACCAGAATAGGAAGGAAATATTGGAAATTTTAGATACTAACAAAAACATATATTTATTGAAAAGAGCTGAGGATCTTTTGGGCAACTTATTTCCAGATGACAAAAATGAAGAAGATACAAATACTCATAAAAATATAAGAAATTACAGCTTAAGACTTCTAAATGACACAGGTATGACATTCGCCATCGGTGAAATAAATAATTTAATCAATAATTTAAATCCTGAAAAATATCCAGGAAAATATAATGTTTCGAACAATATGATAAAACACTCTAAGCAATGTATCGCTCCAATTTTGGTAAAGCTATTCCAAAAGTGCTTAAATATAGGATACTTCCCTGATGAATGGAAAAGTGTAGAGGCACTAATTATTCCAAAACCAGGTAAATCTGATATGAACAACTTTAAGAGCTATAGAATATTATGTTTAAACTCTAACATTTCTAAAATATTAGAAAAAGTTATTAATAACAAAATAATTGAGTTTTATGAAAATTCTAATCTACTCAGCAACCGTCAACATGGATTCCCAAAATCACGATCAACTACCACGGCATTAACTGAAATAGTTAAAATAGCTCTCGAACATAAAATTAAAGAATACACAGCCATAATTACAGTTGATATAAGCCGAGCTTTTGACAATGCCTGGTGGCCAAAAGTGATAAAGAGACTGGATGAAATCAATGGCCACGCTTCGATTATTAAACTAATACAATGATTCTTTAACAACAGAACAGCGAATTTCAGATATTCTTTCTCAATAAATATTACTAAAAACTAACTGAAGGATGTCCACAAGGAGGACTTCTATCTCCCACATTATGGAACATACTGATTGAAGAATTATTAAACACTAATCTAGATGATAACAGTGAAACAGTTGGCTATGCTGACGACATAACTATAATATGCTGGAACAAAAGCCATGACGAACTAAAGACAACAATTAACAATGTACTTAGTAAAATTAATACCTGGTGTGAAATCAGTGAATTACAGATATCAAAGGATAAAACGAAAATATTATATTTATATAATTGCAAAAATGATACAAAATCCCTTAATAACAATATAGCTAGACCTGTCGAAACCCTTAAGATCTTGGGATTGACCTTGAAAAATCATCGAAGCAGGAACAAGCTGGACTTCATGGCACACATTAATGATATCGTCGATAAAACTACTAGAGCTAGCGGTTACCTACTCAGTTTAAAAGAAAGCATGGGGTCTAGAATGCAGACGAAAATTAACACTATACAATAAAATATTCCGAAGTACAATAACATATGGTCAAACAATATGGTTTCCATTCATAAGCAAGAGAGCCAAAGACAAACTAAATTCCCTGCAGAATAATATTCTAAAACATTGCATACAGGCCTATACCACAACATCTTCAAACTGTACACATATATTAACACAAATACCAAAACTCACAGATTACATAGAATCCAATATATTGAAAAATGAAATAGGCTACAATATATATATATAGATTTAATTTATCAAGCAGAAAAGAAATTGCTAACTATAATGAAAGAAAATTACATGAATACTATAAAGAATCCAACAATAATTTCAAACGTTTTTTCAACTTCTCAAAAATACCAAAATTTGTCAAACCAAATTTCTATAATGTTCAATTCTTCACGGGTCATGGTAACATATCTCTTCAGAATTAGAAAAATAGATTCGCCCAGATGCTCTTGTGGAGCGGAAGAAGAAACCCCTGAACACATTCTGAACTCATGCTCACTGGTGTCAAACCTAAGACAGCAGAGCAAGATGGAAAGAACCTATCTGGGTCAAATAGTTTATAATGTATAAGGAAAGATATACGAAATTTAATAGGTTCTGCAGACTTTTTATTATAATAGACAGCTTCATGCAGCTTGAGGAACTACACTACTATGCGACTTGATATACATAAATGTAAATAATTAATAAGGTACTTTAGAACATAACTCATTGTAATTAGCTCAACTTGATCAACTTTCTCTCTCCACGGTACTAATTATTACAGATAACTTCATTAATTCAACTTCCATAATTGCTTAACATACTGTAAAATAACTACCTTGCGATTTCTTCTATCTGCTTATGTTGTTGCTTATTTGTTAAAATAAAATAAAATAAAATAAACAATTAAGAAAAAGAGCATTGAATAAACATATACATTATGTATATGTCTATTCAATGCTCTTTTTTTTTAATTGTTTATTTTCTTTTTGACAATTCTGTTACCTACTCTACTACAATATGAATTATTGTGAATAGTTCCACGCGCAATTATCCAGATCGGATATAGCGTGTCTTGTTTGCAACTGGTAAATAAATAAAATGACAAATACATTTTAAGTTAAAAACAAAAATATTCACCCTACAGACAAGACATCGGTGGGTTTGATCGCATAAGACTTGGGACATCATTCAGCCGCCGCGTAGAAGACATTCCACGGAAGCTACGGAATCTCCGCGTGTGGCATCCAGCCCTCGATAAATTCAACAAATTGATTGTGAATTCCTTGAATGAAAGGCCGCTAATAGACGACGGCCACAAAAAACGTTCTGCGATATTTTACAGAATTCCGAATGTAATGTTAAACCTTCTTTGGACTATGCATTATAGCCAAAGCTTTTAAAGAGGTATTATCAAAACCTTTACCTCGACATCTTAATGCTCCAACAAGCTTTCAACAAACTTTGCACTTTTTACAGAAAAATCTCTGAAAGTACAGCTCTTGTTAGCTAAAAGGCAGAAGACCATAAACGTTTTTTAAAATCTCTCGATTAGAACCTCTCTTTGAGCTTAAATACATATCTGGCGAAATTTTGGACGAAATATTTATATTGATAATCAAATAAAAATATCGTCAGTGAGTCTTAAAAACTTCCAGGATGGCAGCAATTCATTGGCAGAGCCTCTAGAGGTTGTATTATCAAGTATCAGACGAAATTATTCTTTAGAAGAATGCACATTGTAAGGAGTGGCGAAAATCTTCGGGGCGTAGAACTGGAACTCTGCAAGAAATGCTTCTGCTCTTGGCCATCGGAGAAGACTGGGAGGATGTTTCTTAAGACCCTGGTAACATATTCCAATCTCATTAAAGAAGCATGAAAGTTATTAAACCTCTCAATTGATGCTTCGAGATTTCTAATTAATTAAAACTCTGAAATCTACAATTAGATAGAATATTTAATCAACTTTGGATCATCTTATTAGTGCTTCTCATTTCTCTGAGAGAT
Organism: Cordylochernes scorpioides; assembly: GCA_030710605.1. Classification (NCBI taxonomy): domain Eukaryota; kingdom Metazoa; phylum Arthropoda; class Arachnida; order Pseudoscorpiones; family Chernetidae; genus Cordylochernes; species Cordylochernes scorpioides. The sequence continues at coordinate 37,354,240 of CP092883.1, forward strand.
ATTGTATATTTGTTATATTGAATTATTCCCCTTCACATAATCACGCTGTTGAGGAGGGTCTATTCAAGAAACAAATAACAATTTTTATTGCACTCAAATGGTGATGTTAGCGCAACTTACAATTATAACTGAAGGTAGGATCAACAGAGAGAGAGAGAGAGATAAAATAAACCACAAAACCTTTTTATTTTAAAATCAGTATTTTACTGAAAAAAAAAGTGGATATGTAAATTTTTAAGTTTCTACAACTAACCGTTTTTTTTTGTTATAGGTTTTGAAAGAGGACAAGAAGCTAGAATAATCTAAAATGGAGACAAACGAGATTCGTGCTGTAATAAAATATATTTGTAAGAAAGGAATGTCGCCGAAGGAAATCTATGAGAATATGGTGGATACATTAAGGGAAGATGCTACTTCCTATAGCACAGTAAAAAAATGGGTGGCTGCGTTTATATTAGGGAGGATCAGCACCGAAGACGAACATTGACCAGGAAGACTTGTTGAGTCAGTTACTCAAGAAAACATCGGCAAGATACATGATTTGGTTATGTTGGACATAAGAATGACAGTTCGTTAGATAGAAGAGACCTTGGGTATTCCAAAAACAACAGTGGATCGGATCATGAGAGAACACTTGGGCCTCAGGAAGCTTTCTGCCCGTTGGGTTCCCAAACTTTTGACACCCGATCAAAAGGCTGTAAGGAGAAAGTTATCTTCAGGCAATCTTGCGTTATTTGAAGCCAATCCAGAGGAATTTGTTAATAGATTTGTTACCATGCATGAGACTTGGGCCCATCACTTTACACCAGAGTCCAAGCAACAATCCATGCAATGGAGACACTCCGGTTCCCCTCCCCCTAAGAAAGCCAAGACAGTTCCATCAACTGGGAAAGTTATGGTGTCTGCTTTTTTTGGAATTCCGAGGGTGTACTTCTTCTAGACTTTCTGAATAAGGGTCAAACCATCACTGGAAATAATTATGCAAATCTTGTGAAGCAACTACGAGAAGCTATTAAAGAAAAGAGAAGAGGAAAGTTATCCAGGAAGATTGTTTACCATCAAGACAATGCTCCGAGTCATCGGTCGCTGCAAGCCATGGCTGCTATTTGTGATTCTGACTTTGAACTTTCACCACATGCACCCTATTCACCAGATCTAGCTCCGTCTGACTTCCACCTATTTCCTCATTTGAAAAAATCACTTTATAGCATTCATTTTAGGTCAGATGAGGAGGTCATTGATGCTGTAACCTCAATTTTTGAGTCACTTGAAACATCGTTCTTTTTGGAGGTCATAAAAGCATTAAAACATCGCTGGAAAAAGTGTAAAGACCTTAAAGGAGATCATGTTGAAAAATATAAATCATAATCATTTTATTAGCCATTTTCTTTATATGTCGGGCCACCGACTTATGAGACACCCCTCGTAGTTGTTCATTCTTTATGTATTCTAAATTCGGTGGAAGGATGGTCTAAGTCGTTAGTTTTCGACCGCTACGACCCGGGTTTAATTCCCGCATTGGGTACTTTTTCTGTTAAAAAAAAAAAGGCTAAATGGCCCCCGATCCTTGAAAAAATCCAACCCCACCAGTGAGTGCAAGTAACCAAACGGGGCTCTGGCACATTTGTAAGTGCAAAGTCGAACTGCTTTTCACATGTGTAGACATGTGGTGCACTTACAGTAAAAGCAGTCGCCTACTTCTACCCACCATGATTATTATGGCCTGTACCACGTATACTAAGGATAAACAAAAAAAAAATTAAAGCAGTCTTTCATAAGAGACTCTACTATTTATATTCAGTATAATAAAACAAGGTATAAATAAAAAAGGGGTTGTATTTCATTGAAATCTATAACTATCAAAAAGGCAATTTATACTTGTGTTCTACTCAATATATTTATTGAAGAAGAAGAAAAAAACTTGAAATCTTTTAACAGCTTTAATTCAGAACGCGGGAGTTCCAGGTGGCAGAGGATTCCATTACCACCGTAGCGGCGGCTGGCCTAATGGAAAATCTTAAACAACCCCGCTCTCAGAACAAGATATTAAAGTTGGTGAGAAATGTTCGGAGTGGTAATCCTCAACGCATCCATCACACTTTGACTTGTCCAAACTCTGCAGCGTCCATTTCTACCACTGCGAGGGATTTGAATTTTATTTACCTCCCTCTAGAAGGTTTCAGTTATTGAGGTGGAAGACTGACTTTTTATGTACGATTCTAACTTGACGGTATCTTCCAATTTTTACTTGGATATCAGAGAGAGAAGTGATAAAAAAATGGAATGCAGAACCTACCAGATTTACACAGCTGATGATTTTGCCCGTGTACAATCACAAAAATTACTCAGTCGTTTAGGGATTAAAAGTAACAAGCAAACTGAACCCTAATAGATACGTAAATTTAGCATTGAGTGACCAACTTTGTTAAATATTGATTAAAAATTCCCAGAGTGTAGTGATTTATGCCTAATTCGTGATCTGTTTATATTATATATATTTAACTGTTCTATGACATTTTAAAGGACTTGTTTATCTTGGAATGACTAAAGATATACCCATATATTGTTGACACGAATATATATATTAACAATATAACGGTCAAACGATGCATTGCGCACTTGAGAATCGTGTTTACATTTTTATTAAAGACCACATAAAAACTATGAAATCAGAAAATCTCGTATGTGTATTGTGCAGGGTTAATTTTGAGTCAGAACTAATTCGCTATATATTTACCTGCAATCTTCTGGATGAAGAAAGGAAATTACTTTTTAATAATACGAGCGCTAATCATTTATCACTCTATGCCCTGCTGTCAGAAACGATAAAAAGTAGACGCAGTGCAATAGATTTATACAAATTTTGTAAGGAGGCGAGAAGGATAAGAAACAGGTGTAAATAGGTTTTTTTAGGGGGTTCATGTTAATACTGAATTGTATATAGTACTTGATTTATGTTCAATTGAAACCATACTATACTGGGAGAATCCTGTATGGGGCTTGATCCCTAATAAAGGTTTTTGTGTGTTGGAAAAAAATATTAACAATATAAAATGCTGATTTATATTTATACTAGTACGAGAATATATATATATATATATAAAGTGGAAATACTTAAGTGACCCCCCCCCCCCTCTCATAAACCTTTGTCAATATAGTAAATGCAATATATATATATATATATATATATATATAGTGTAGAAACTATATAACAAAATTATAACAGTGATTCTAATTTTAAAAAATTTAAGGAGCAAACTGATAATAATGATAACTTATATCAGTTATCTACAGCTATCTACAAATTAATAACATTTTACAAATTTTATAATTTGTATTTAAATGATCATAATAGTGAAGATAATTTTAATACAAAACTGGACTATAAAATTAAATAACTATTTATTATTATAATTAATTTAGATTTAGCTTGCTAATCTAATCAAATCTAACTGATATAAGTTATCATTATTATCAGTTTGCTCCTTAAATTTTTTAAAATTAGAATCACTGTTATAATTTTGTTATATAGTTTCTACACTATATTAATTCATATGAGCTTGCTCTATGATATATTTTTTTATATATAACATAATATACAAATTAAATTATATTAGATATTCTAATATAAATAAATCTTCATACAAATTTTAATTATCTTTCATTGTTTGATTATTAAAAATTAAATTATAAAAGTAATTCTAGAAAAAAAAAATAATTTCAGAACTTTTGTTTTTTTCAGTGTTTTTGTTAGTTTAAAGATGTTTTTTTTATTAGTTATTCTTAAAAATATAACAGATAACAAACAGTAATATCTATATATTTATAGATTAATTATTCAATTTATTACAAATTTTATCACCACAAAAACAATTAAGTAAAATATATTTAAAAAATTCATAAGAATAACAAACTAAAAAAACTAAAAAAAACTACAAACATATTAGTGTTAGCACCTCTTTTATGTTAATTTAAACTCGCTAAGAATTGCCTAAGAAAAAATTGTCAAACTTGTCCCTCTCTTAAGAACCATGACACTTTTCAAACAACTAGTTGTAAATTAGTGAATACTATTTATAAATTAACATGCCAAATTTGTCAACTATCATATATAGGACAAACTTGTAACCCATTAAATATACGAATAAACCTACATAGAAACCACGCTAAAAAATCAATTGGTAATATATATATGAAAGAACACAATCAATTACATACTTTTAACAACTTTAAGATAGAAATACTAGACATATGTCAAAACAAAAAACAACGACTATTATTAGAAAACAACTACATTTATAAACACAACACATTATTCCCTTATGGACTTAACGACGAATTAAACTACACATACAAACCACAAACAGAAGAAATTTCAACTTATGAAATCAGTTGCAAATATAAAAATGAATTTAAAACTAAACCTAATAAAACTAGAGGTAAAACTACAAATAAATTAGGTTACATTGAATTTGAAGAATTACTGGACCCAAAACAAATGTACACTAACAACTTCGTCGATAAATTTATTAAAACATTATTTAAACTAAATAATAATAAATTTATCAAACTCATAGAATATATTAAAATTCATAATCTGACTAACAGATTAATAGATATCACACACGACATCTTTAAATACAGAAAAATTAAACAAAATACTAATAACATTAATATTATCATTAAATTTAATAACAATTTATTTAATCATATTAAATTTAATGATATTTTTAATAACCAAATCATCAATAATCTTTTCCCTATAAAAAATTTAAATTTTAAAACAATCTGGAGATACAATAAAAATATAGGTAATTTAGTTTGCAATTATAACCAATTTATTAATAATTTGGCAAATTTTAAAAAAATTAAATGTAATTGCAACAACTATATTGATAAATATAAGTACTCAGGTCATATATTAACTAGCAACTTTTCTTTTTTAAATCCAGAATATCAAGAAATTTTAAATAAAGGGTATAAATATATACCTCAAATTAAACACAATTATAATAATACAATTAAATCTATATTAAAAGATATAGATATTTTCATAAATAAAACTAGTATAAAATACAGTATTCCAGAATTTACTTTTCTGGAATGGAAACATAATATTAAAAAGGAAATTTTAAATTATTATAATAATACACTTAAATACACAAAACCCAATTCAGACATTCCTTCTTTCAAAGAAATATAATTAATTTACAGAAGGACTATATTATCACTCCTATAGATAAATGTCCCAATAATTTATCTTTAATTTGTAAAAATCTATACCACGATATACTAAAAAAGGAAATTGATAATAATCATAAATACACTTTTGCTAGAACTACAGGCACAAAAATCAAAAAAGACATCAAAAATGTTGAAAATTCACTAAAAATTTATAATAACCACAAAAATCCAAACATACCAAAGTTCTATATAATTCCTAAACTACACAAAAAAACCTATTTCTTTCAGAACAATCACATCTGGTATAAATTCAGTCATAAAAAATATTGATATACAATTAGCCTCAACACTACAATTTATTATAAATAAATTAACTAATAAATATAATTATAAATTTATCGACTCAAATAAAAAAATCATTAATTATTTAATGAACAATTGGACAAATATTGAAACAGTACACACATTTGACTTTGAGGACCTATATTCTAAAATAAATTTAAGAGATCTAAATAATAAAATAACCAATTTATTTAATGAATTAATTAATGACAAAACTTTCTACATTAAAATTATTCATAACAAATATAAAACATTTAAATTAGATCTTAAAACAGCAAAAACTCTACTGGAAACATTTTTAAATTTTAACTATATAGAATTTAAAAATAAAATATATATTCAATCAGAAGGCGTTCCCATGGGTACTTCTTCTAGTCCGTTACTAGCAAATTTATATTGTTCTGGTACGAAAGAGAATACTTTCTACAAAATAATATTAATTGGCAAATATTCCGATATGTAGATGACATAATAATATTTAATAATCCACTGTTTAAAAAATTAATACCTGAAATATATCCTAAATACTTGAAACTTAAGAACAATGAAAAAATTTATAGAAACAAAAAAGTTAACTTTTTAGACTTGAATATAGACCTTACAAATAGTGCTGTTAGAGTTTATAATAAAAAGAGTAATTATAATTTCAATATTATAAAATACTGTAATATGAATTCTAATATATCATTAAATTGCTGTAAAGGTATATATTATGGTCAGTTTCTAAGATTTTATAGAATAAATAATATATTAGATAATTTCATAGAAGATGTTAAAAATTTAAACATGGAATTTATTAAAAACAAATTTAGTATCA